>CAESWR010000835.1:389413-414136 GCA_903171835.1 Mullus surmuletus
CACACACACGCTACAGCACTAACAAGGATCCAAATGACGAGTGCATCTATTCATTTATTAATCCACTGTATCCACTGTATACATCAAACCTCAATAAAAGGTTCTCCAGCCATTTTTTGAGACCACCACTACATCATCATCATCATCCTCCTCCTCGCCACCAGCACCACCAGTAGCACCAGCAGCAGCACCATCATCCACCATGATATAAAAAGCCCAAAATGGGGCGTGTTGTCACGGCCCATGATGGATTCGGGGGGCAACGCTGAATGTTGATCAAGGTGAGGCATGGAGGAGGCCCTGCTTGTCAGGGACCCGCCAGCATCCCCAGGCAATCTCTGCAGTCAGGAGATGGAAAGAGCACTGCTCCCAAATCCATCATGTGCCACCTACGAAGGGAGCGCTGACAGAGAGGAGCCGCCGTCCCCCAAGCAACAACATGTGAGTGATTTTGGGATTGCAGGGCTTGTGTCATAATTTCTGGTGGGAGGGCGGAAATTAATTAATGGCGTATGTTTGCTAATGTTGCATTACTCACACAAAAAAAGGGAGCAAATGTGTGTTGATGCTCCTGGAAATACAGTTTTAAAAATTTGATATTTAGAATGAGCTTCTATCCACACCTCAATTGCAGATTTTCCAGGTTAAATTCCCCCAGCAGCAACATTTTTGGCAGTCATCGCTGGAGGTATTCTGAGGCCACGTTGTTGTGTTTTGCGGGCAAATGTTCGGCAGAATCCCTGAATCTATTTTTTTTTTAGGAACAATAAGAAAGGAAACTTCCTGAACAACAATAAAGTAACCTTTATAACACCGATATTAGGACGAACCGTCCATTGGACCCGAACCGCATAGAATGTAGACATGAGAGACTCGGACATATGAGAGATTGGCGTAAAGAGAATGAATTCAATCCAACTTCTTATAATAAAATGCTATTGTAGCGTCTGCTCTTTTGATTTAAAATGCAATGTGATACAGCATGAATTGTGCTGGTTACAACTTTTCACATCACTTTATATACACAAAAGTATGAAGCACACCAGATGTCAGATTCCAAAACACACTCTATTCGCTAACATTAACACAAAACACACAATGTTGGAGCACCTATTTGTGTCACGTCTGGTCTCACGATTCACTTCAGTCCGAAAAGGCCGAATCAAAATAAATTTGAATTACATGAACCTCCGTGAATCTCCATTTCTAATTTACATTAAAAGCAGCTTGGTTTCTTATTCATCTGCTGTTACGGAGGCAGCACGCACGACATGTTGAAGCCTTGCAGAATTAGATGAGAGGCCTCAAAACTATTAGACACAAAGTCGTGCTCTCCCTAAATAGGCGAGAAGGGATTTTTTCTACAGTTCTTGCAGAAATGTCATATTCCTCTCATGTGTCTACTAAATGCCGGCAGTTCACGAGAAGTTTAAGGAATTGATTTTGCAGTGGTGAATTTAATTTTCTGCCGCTCATAGAGAAGACTCCGGCTCTGCTATCTAAGCATTGTTGATGAGCACGCCGCATCTCGGAGCGTTCAGAAATCTCCCGGTGCAATTTATAGTCAAAACACCTCCTCAGCCTTAAACGCAGACAGCTTCCACCTAAACGAAGACAGGTCGGCGGCGCTCGGTGGGCAGATGACAGGCCCCGTGAATATTCAGCACAATTACAGTACGTGAAATATCACGCAGATGGAACAAACCCAGATCAAAGCGTGTAATTAACCATCAGAGGACATTTCCCAGTGAGGGAGGAGAGCCGGAGATTAAGGGAGTCGGTGAGGATTGCGTGAAAAGCAGGGCGCTCCCTACAAGGTGTGTGTGTGTGTGTGTATTCATTTGAGTACAAGATGCAATCCGTGCGTGCCTACCTTTGTGTAAAACTTGTTTTTAAACTGCAATGTGAATCGTTTTGCGATGCTAAACAGCAAATCAAGACCTGATATATTTTTCCCTTTCACTCATAAATAATCAAAGCGGCGCCGCTAAATTTCCCAGGTGAGCTGAGCAATGACTAACACATTTCCTGCATTTGAGAAAAGAAAAAAAAAAAATGAATTCAACCTCAGCAGTTGTTTGGTTTGAAAGCACAAACGGAGGGAGGGAGTGAGAGAGACAGAGAGAGGAGCACATCAGGCTAGGGACCGGTGCTCAAGGTTGAGGTTGTCAATAGAGTCATTGTTAGGCAGAGGAGGGAGAGGAGCCAACCAGAAATAGCATGGAGTCCAAACTATTGTCATGAAAGTCGTCTCCATTTCCCATGGGTCGCAGGCAGAGATAGAGATCTGAGAGGCAGCGCCTTGATAAAGATCACAGATTGACTGGGAAGCCTCCCCCAGGATTTAATTGAAGTCAAACCAAGTCACAACATCTTAGATCTAAAAGATGACCCAAGCAACACTCAATTTTTCACTCTGTATTTTTTATCAGCGCGCGCCGACCCCCAACACAGACCCTCTTTAATTTGTTTATTTATTGAAATACACAATCCCGGTGAAATTAGTTTGAAAGTCGATGGGGACTCCTTGTTGCCGACCTTGTTGGGATTGATTTGGTTACCGGTGACTGGAAACCTCAAGATATCTCACAATCTCGGCGGTTATTGCAATACATGGGGGATATTTAAAGAGCTACTCTAAAAAAAAATTGGCAGCGGCTTATCCTGACTTTTAGGCACCGTGACAAACCCAAACCCGGAACAGCTGGTTCCTCTAATTCCCATTATGAAACCATAAACACTTTACTGCTGCAGGAGCCTAAAACGCATCTTATTTGATGTGTCGATGATAAGTTAATTCCACAGATAAAAAGTAAAAGGAGCATTTTTTTCCACAGACTAATTAATGTAAAGGTAATGTCAATTGTTATGTAACGTGTAGATTAAAAGGGTTACAATCATAATAATTGTAATATAATAATAATAGGATGAAGGATATGATAGAATAGCGAAATTGCTTTATTTTGTTCATTTCCGTGGCAGGTAATTATGTAGAATGCAATTAGGTGCGGGATTAGTGCAATTGGAGGATTGCAAAGTGGAGCCATTTTTTTGACCTCTGTTGAACTTATATCATTTATATTATTTCTGTATACTTAGAATTTGAAGTGCTTTTCCCCCCCGTTTTGTGGAGGAGGAGGAGTTAGAGTGTCAAACTGAGGCTTTTTCGTGGAATCTATAACTGTGTTTATATCCAGTCATAATTACCAGCTATTAACTTGTATCTAAAACTAATGTTGTTTGTAGATCGCTATAAGTTTTCTTCTTTTATTACAACAAAACATGAGCCAACAGGATGACATCTAATTAAGCCGCGAGAGGAGAAAATGGTGTAAACAAGTACATGAAAAGTCGCTTACTTACTTACTGCACCATTAGTTGATGAATGAAAAATAACTTACAGTATTAACATGACAGCAGTGGATTCACACGAAATGACTAAAAATGCAGCAGAGAAAGAAAACAGCTTTCAACAACTTTTAGCATCAGTTCTTCCAGATATAATTTGGGCTAAACAGACCAAACCTCAAAATTAACATCTTACATTTAGTCCCCCCTACCGCCCCCTTTTTTTTTGTACAATGATATAAAGACACACACAGCAGACCCACCCTGCCTTAAAAAGACCATCTTTACAAATCAATTTTTCTCTTTTCTCTAATCACATTCAACATCCTCAGAGGAAAAAAAAACACAACATTACGCATCTGTCCTCTCTGCCTATCTGGCTGAGAGGAATTTGCGTAAAGTGATCTCCAGGAGTGAAATCTGAAGTGGCGTTTCTACTACTTAAAAAGTGATTGCGGCGATGCACGTTTGATGAGGAAGGCCGTGCCGTGTGCCTCTTACTGCTTCCTCAACTGTGGGCTCTAATTTGCGGTGTGTTGTAAAGCGCCTCCTATGTCGGGTCTTTATCTTCGCCAACAGATTTATTCATCTATCGCTCGCACCCCCACCACCCCACCCCCCACCCAGCTTCCATCGCGGGGTCCTAACACCTGTCTCTGCTCGGGCTTTGATCCGACAGTTATGCCTACTTCAGCTGTCGGCGTTGTCAGACAAAGGTAAAGGCTGACAGCTCTTCAGGTATGCATGTGTACTGTCACATACTGAGCGCTTAATCTTATTTACCTACAGTACGCCCAAGCCTGCGCGGTCCGATCCGGCTCGGGTTCAAGCGGTCCTTATGGTGCGGATGTGGCTCTCGTTGTCTCCGAGCCGAGCTGTCAGGGTGGGACAAGGAGTTGGTGATTGATGCATTTCCCAGAGTGGCGGATTGTTCCGCTGAGTTGCCTCATGCACCAATAATGACACATGATGGAAACCCCTGTCAGACGGCCATGATAGGAAATGAAGATGGATAGTGTCTTGGATGGGAAGTGATTTTGTCGAGCAGGAAGTTAAGAACATTTTTATAGTGATAATCTTGCACAATAAATGTCCGCGCCGCAGCATTTTTAGGCACTGACACCACAGCTTCTTGATAACATTGTAGAAGAGATAAAACATTGTCGTTCTTTGAAACTCGGCGCTGCTTTTATGACTTTCTACCTTTTATGGTCACGCATCAAATGTATGGTTTGACTGCAGTTCCCAGTAAACAGACAAAGTGTATTTTCAAAACAATTTTAAACCTCACTAATTGCAGTGATTGAAGTCTGTTCAAAGTAGGGGCTTCCTGATCCGATATCGATATCTGATATCGGTCCGCTATCAGAACTATTGTTCTTTGTTTGAGTAATATCAACTTGATCAAGCCTTTTCTAACATTCCAAAGTAAAAAATACATAATAAAAGTATGTATGATTCATGCTTATATCGTGTTGGATCGATATCGGTATCGGCCAATACTCAAGGCTGTAATATCGGTACCGTATCTGAAGTGAAGAAGTTCTATCAGGACACCCCTAGTTCCAAAACAATCAAAGTATGCTATATTCTGAATTTTAGGTACAAAATGTTTCAAAATGTGCAGCATTATCGTACTTTAGTTGGATCCAGAGACTCTCTTGTCACATTTTGTATTTCTTAACGCGCTGCACATGTTCAATGTCAGTGTCTTGTCCGCAGGCGGGTCGGTCTGGTGGCTCCTTACTCACAACACTGTGCTGCCGCGTGGTGACAGAATGAAAAAGAGGGCATCTGGACCGCAGCATATGTTGTATCCGTGCGCATTAGCGTCGCCTTCACACACGCGCACGTTACCCACGATTCCCACTAACCCCCACACCGTCATGCGTGCCGACTTTTGAACTTTGCACTGGTAAAGATTTGGATGCTCTGTTTCACTTTTTAGGCTGGAGGGCACAGTGCTCATGATTCCTAAAAAAATTCAAAGAAAAAATAATAATAATAATAACGGCTGGTTCTTCACCTTGTAAATTTCAATATCATTTGCAAATTTAGGTTTTTCTGCAGTGATATCCCTCATACAAACACACTGAAGTGCTGCCTGAGGGGTCAAAATTCATAAACAATCAATGTCTTTTTGTATTTTCTGTTGTTTTGTACTTTCAATTGTATTTGATGGAACTTTATTTTAACAGTGTCTTTTAGAATCAGGTTTTTATCTGTACTAATATGTATCTCTAAGGGGGAGAAAATTGCGATGTGGGGATTAATATGATGCTATAGGTTTAATATGCCTGTCACTGGCAATTTTTTATACTTGCTGAATAATAATAATGTTTTTCATCATTAATGGATTACTCTCTCAATCTGCGTTAAGAGCTCATCGTCACACACATCACATCACCGTCACACATATTTCTAACCATTATTGAAGCCCAGAAGCCCGAGGTGCTAATCATCGCACCCCCAACCCCCCCCAACCCCCCCCCCCCAACCCCCCCTTTACAATCCGCAGCACGCGGTAGGAGAGGACAAGATTCATTGAAACAATTTAATATTTTTAACACCGCGGCGTTATCGTAACATCCTCACAGATGACACATTTGAGTGGGCAATTGTCTAAGGCTTACAGTGTAGATTTCGCTGGGATGAATCATTGTAACTGCAGCTTACTGAGTAAAGCCGAGCGCGCAGTCGGCACAGTGTGTACCAGAGCTGGCCTCATCATCGGGAAATGGAGCTAGCGCCCTCCTCCTTCCCCGGGTTTAGTCTCTTCACTCGGGCTGGATGATTTTAATTTGTCAAAACTGTTTACCAGCATGCCTCCAAGGCTATTACTGGTGTGTCATGAGGGAGCAGATAGGTAATGAAAAGCATACAAATGGCAGATGAAAAAAGAATTGCAGGGAAGGGGGGAGAAGAGTTGGATGGATAATGTAGGTGGATCTTTCATGTAAAAGGAGGCCGGCAGTGATTTATTATTCCATCTTTTCTTGAGAATCAATTATGCTAAAATGCTAATCGGGGACATTATGAATTTCTCCCATTGTTATGAATAATTCAAATATTTATTGGGTGTGGGAAGACAACTCAAACAACTTTGTCCTTTGTGCAATGCATAACTCGGCGCCGCCTAATGAGGTGACGTCTGATTGTCCTTTCATTTCCAAAGAGAAGCTCGCACCTGTCTCCTTGCAGCGGCGGTTCACCTCTACCTAGTTTCCTACCAATAAAACCGAGCCGCTGCGGTTGATTTAAACTAAATGCCGCTCCACAAATACGCTGGTGGCACAGAGGTAGCCAGCCATGAGAAGGGTACAAAGTGCCAGGGAAGGAGGAAGAGGAATGCAGCAGAGGAGGAGGAGGAGGAGGAGGAGAGGAAGTGTCACTGGCCAGAGAAGTAATGAGGCCACACAGACGCAGGGATGACAAGGACACGTCTGGGTGGCTGTCGTCATTTAGGTCCCACAGAGCGGCCCACCACACAGTCAACCCACATTAATGTCACACTGGCCCATCATGGGGAATTAATTACACACCTGTTAATGACAGTCCGCTGGAACGGCTCCCGCTAATATCCATCTGGGTGTCATACCTGATCACATGATGTTATGGCAGTCTCATAATCAAAACACATCGACGTGCCTGTGATCACGCTAACTACTGAAACACATGCCGCTTCTGTGGATGCCTTTATGCGAGGCAGCGTTGCGGCGTGACGGCATACATTTAACCACATTCACCACACACCACTTTCAAGCAATCCCCACACACACACACACATACACACACACTTCCTCCTCCTCAGCACAACAACAGCAAGACCCTCGAGTCTGTAGCCGCATATTCTTCTCTCTTTTCATTACTTTACCAATTATTTGATTTGTGCAGCACATTAAAGGGATAGCTCAGATTTTTTTTGACACGAAGATGATGAGATCCTCACTCTAAGTGTCATTCGTATCACTTCATATCACTGCACGCACCTTTTCAGCAGCTGAAGGAGGAAGGAGGCGGCAATTTCATGTAGAGAAAATGTGAACTATCCCTTTAACCACATTCACCACACTCAAGCAAACGCCCCACACACACACCTACCCCCTCTTCCTCCTTCACAGCACAACAGCAAGACCCTCGAGTCTGTAGCCACACATTATTCTCTCCGTTCATTACTTTACCAATTATATGATTTGTGCAGCACATTAACAACGTCAGCACGATGGTCCCACGCCAACATCCCACTCCGCCCCCCGCGTCGCATACCCACGCACTTCATCCTCTGACATCCGTGTGAGATGCAGCGGGCTTGCGGCCATCTCCTTCCACGGTGGTACATACATGATGGGATGTACTTGGCGACTCACAACATGTCTGTGGAGAGGAGGCGGACAAAATTAACATCTGAAGGCTCAAGCCCGATTTCTACCCATTTCCCTTCTTGCATTATCAACAAGACCAACCAAGGAGAGGTTTACAAAGCTTTGAAAACCATTTTCAATTGTATTACTCTATTATTGATAAGGGAAGAGTTAAAAGAGACGTAGAAAGAACAGAATAGGGTTTGAAAAGATCACCGCTGCAGTGAAAAGACACACTTTTGTCAAGGTCAAACAGCGCTCTGTTGCACTGAGGATCTTATACAAGACACGGTTGAGTGGGGTTTGAGCTAATTGACAGTCCGCTGCATCTCATACCTAAAAAGATCCTTATGCGCTGGTGTAAGACCCTGACGCTCTGACTGGAGGGTGGAGGGGGAGGGGGCTCAGACTTTAAATGTAAATATGTATGATTGAACCTTGGATATCTTTGGGTTTTGGATCACTGGTGAGACATAAAACATCTGGAGACGTCCTCTTCAGCTTGATGGATATTTTTTACTTTCTTGCTGCCATGTTATTGATCAACACATTAGTGAAATGATCTCAATCCTATCAGCGGATGAGAGCCGTCGGTGACAAACGCCTGTCAAAGCTTCCCATCGCCCACAGCACTGTCACCAATTGATTATAGCAGCAGTTCAAGAACCCAGTAACACTCAGTTTGCAATGACATAAGCAAAAACTGTCAATCAAGAAGAGTTGCTTTGAGCTTTCGCATGAAAAATAGCTCAAATGAATCATAATGTAGATCGATTGTGTTGACTCAGTGATAACATCACTAATAGCCGATAGTCTATAAATAATTTAGGCACTATAACACCCAACATGCCGTAAACTCTGAATTGGCTGCGTTAGCTGACGTACAAGACGCCTCCGGATGGGACGAGAACTACTGCCAAACTACGTTTTGAGGGGGATTCGGCGGAGGAGTGAAGCAATGACATGCTACTGTTAATTAGACGGCAGCAATGGAGGGATCGCTTGATCCAGTGCTCCGGCAGCCAACCGCAGCCTGGTAATCAGGTCACGCAGATTGATATGATAATCCCAGGGGCACATCATGAAAGCAAAGGCTAACTCTGCATTGGCAGGGTGCGAGCCACGGATGTGAGGGGGAGATATCCCTCTGAAGTCAGAATCATTCTCAGGCCTTGGAAGGCGAGTCGAGCTCTGAGGGGGAGAGAGATAGAGAGGGGGAGAGAAAGTTGGAGGGGAGAATAAGTAAGAAAAATCATCCATTCTATATAGATAACAATCTCAACTACATATGGAATTTCACTCAGCTGTAAGAAAAGACCCAAGTTGCACAAAAAAAAGAAACCAGTAGGGACCCAATACACACGACGGAGAATTGTGCAGCATTACAGCATCCTATCTTGTTCCGTCAAGGTGCTAGGGCTTAGGTACCGACGGGTAGAAAAAAAAAGCTTATAAACCTTGAAAGAAGTTTTCACAGAATGGGTCCCACTAAAAAGAGTTCAGTTGATGAAATAGAAGATTACAGCCGTGTGTTTGTCGACATGTTTTGTTATGGATCCCTCAGACAAATGGGCTCAGCATCCCCCACAAACAATGCCGTGAAAACAGTTGCTTTGTTTCCAATTAAACTGCCTCTGTGATTAGACCAATTAGACACTGTGATGATTCCTAACATGCTGTTCAAAGACTGGCAAATGGCTTGGCCACATGCTAAGACAGTTGGGGTTTTTTGTGAAACATGTGACAGTTGGAGGTGTGCAGGACCAGCGGAAATGTTTCAACGGTGCTAAACCCTTTTCAGCTTGCCAAAACGTGCACAAAATGCTTATAATTAAACCAACGCCCAGACCTCAAAGTTCAACAAGTATTCAATGATGAAAATATTGTTGCTTTGAAAATCCCCCCCAAAAAACTACAGGAAGGTTTGGGTGACGTTGCAGAACTGCCACTATCAACTGTAATTACTCCTCATTTAATCATAAATATTTAATGCTACCAGGGATATTTTATAGCCGAGAGGGCTAATAAATAAGGCTAAACCCAGATGAAACGTGCACGTGTATGATGAAGCGGTCCAGGCTGGTACCTCATTTAACTGCATGATGTAAAGGAATGACACGAGGGAACATCAGAGTCTGCAGCAATCAGAGGAAAACGGGGGGATGGGCGCTCGCTCATCTCCTGCCAGGGCTTCTCTGAAAATCCAATATCTATCTTTTCATTTATCAATACAATGTGTCCCATTACGGAAAGCGGGGCAGCGGTGCGCATTAGCTACGAGATACAACAGAACCCGTCCAGCTTTGATCATGATACATGTGCATGTTCCGTTTCCTCCTGCACGCGTGAACTGGTGTGTTGTTGTATCAAAGACGCTGCCTGACTGCATGGGAGCCACACAGGTTGTGAGACAACAGTCACTCATCAGCAATGCACTTTTCCTGACATTTGCAACCATGTGCTATTACCAAAAAGGCCTTGACTTTGCCAGAGTGACATTTAGGCCCGGAGTGAGATATATTGTATCAGCATTACCCGGCGCAAATGGGGAGTGATATATATATAGAGATGGATATATTCTGCCTTCATGGAAATGTTAAGAAAACACAGTGGGCTGATAGAAATGCAAAATAACACAGCACAAATACAATATGGAACTTCAAATTTAAAACTGGAGGATATTCAGTGTGGCTGTTTTGAGCGTTACATAGTATTTTAACGAAACAAAAGGAAAAACAACAAAAGGATCGTGAATAGATTCACAAATTCATCAAATCATCAAATTCTTTAAGTCATTTTTAACATGTGCAATAACGCGGCTAACTATGTGCAATAACCAACTTAGCAGGTAAATAGGAGTTAAATAGCATTTCAATATTCAATATTGTAAATACTGGTATTGCAAGGGGGGTTTAATTTGATATTCTATTTTCATTCTTATATATATATATATATATTATTTTTTTATACTGTCAGGATTGGGGGATTGTAATTTGTACTTTATTGGTACTTTATTGTATTTTACTTTTGCTTTACTGTATTTTACTCTACTTTATGCCAATTGGAGCACTGGAGAAGAAAAACAAAATCTAAAAACAAAACAAAACCCAGCTTTGAAGGAGACTTGGCTCAGCCTATTCCAGGTGACATGACAGCTTCGACGGGCTTTCAAGCACATCAGAGAGATAGGGTGTGCCTGACCATGTATGTCCTTAATGATGAAGGTTTGAGCTGACACTGAATAAAAAACACAACCTCAATATAGATGTTATGCAATCACATTTTCTTTCCTCATGGGTTAAACTCCCGGGAGATGCGTTCTGGAGTAGCTACAGTCGGTCAAGATGATTTTTGGCATCTGTAGACGACCAAAAATAAAAGCTTGGATGAGTTTTTCTGCATGCTCCTGGGATTTAAAAAAATCCTGTTACTTTGGCAATAGTTGATAAATTATACAATCTGCTTTTAATTATAACGTGCACAAACTTGTCTTTAGAAGCACTATTCTAAACTCGGAGAAGTTTTTGTTCCGATGATGCGATTACTGGCCAATTGGCATTGCTACGACTGCCAAATGCTCGCGAAGATCTTGCGTGTTTGGGGTTTTCCGTACAGTTTCGGGGGGCTAATGAGTATCCGCCGGAGGGGAGGGATACACAAGTTGCACCTAGAACACAATGTTCAACAAAACGACAGCAAGAGGGATGGCTGTGGTGGAGAGGGACACAGACAAAGACAAGGGCGTTATCAGATGCATTTCAGACAGCATGTAACCCAGCGGAACGGCTTCGCTGTGGAGAGGCTGCCATGACCTTTTCAGTATTCATCACCAGATTGCATCTCCGGCCCCTAAACCAATCAGCACGGTGGAATTTCCAGGTCAGCGTAACCACCTCAAAGTAAAGGTCAGTATGGAGCTATCCCGGGGTCCGCGATAACTTGCATGGGCGAAGAGGGTTTATCTACCTGGCAAATGACATATTACCTCACTGCTGGATTGAGTCCACTTCAGTCGGCTGCAGAGATTTGTTCGGGGAAAAAAAAAAGGCTGTCAACTCGAAAAGAAAAAGTGCTGGTTCAGAGGGTGTCAACCTCAATTCAGATTGTGCTGATACACAATGTGGGGAAACAACAGAAAAAGCACCTCGGCATGACCGGTGGAAAAGTATTGATGGTGAGATACCTGCAACATCGCAGGTCTGGCTTCTGGTGTCTCAACAAAAATAGACAATTCTTCCATATAACAACCCACTACATCCTAAAGAAAGACGATAGAACCAAGCTGTGTAAAACACCAGAACTACCAAAACAATAGAATAGGTTTCAAGCTAATCGCCCTAGGTGGTTAACAATGAAGACCTTCCTTCCAACTGTCCGTAATAAACACATCAACCTCTAGTTCTTTTGGATCGTCCTGCTGGCGGAGGTGCTTCCCCTGACATGGAGCAGCTCCAGGGGAAGTCACTGCCAAAATAATTGTTTTTGAAGCGTGGGGCTTGTGTGGGAAGGGTTAAAAGACTGGGAGAGGGGGGTTGCTCATTGTCTCCATCCCAACACCGCGCCTTCCCATCGATTTCCAGCGAAATTTCTCGACCTGGTGTCTTCCAAGTCTACCTCGCAGAGATTAAAGCCCAGAGTAGTATCACAGAGTGGGCACACGAAGACCCAAGGCAGAATTTTATTATTCTATCATTATTTCGGCCTGCATCTAAAATATCCCATATAAGCACTCCGATACAAGCAGTCTATTCCAGACTCTGCCCCAGCACTTCTAGGATTTATTGAGGTTATTTTTCAGGGTCTTCTGATTTTTTTTTTTTTATCTATTTTATAAAATATTAGTATGTTTAATGTTAAAATTAAGCCATTGTTTAATAATAAATGGGTCAGTTTTTCTAAAACCTGACTATTGTTCTCTGTTTGAGTAATATCACTTGATCAAGCCTTTTCTAACATTCCATACTACAAAATAAGTCATAAAAGTGTGAATGATTCCTGCTGATATCATATCGGATCAATATTGGTATCGGCCAATACTCAAGGCTCCAATGTTGGTATCGTATCGAAAGTGAAAAAGTTGCATCCAGATACTCCTAGTAAATATTCAAAAGGCTTTTAGTTTCCCTATCTTTCAAAAGGTCTAATATGAAAGTGGAAAGTTGTGTATTTTGCAGCACTCTTTTCGTCATCAAATCAACTATCAAAATCACCGCTTTTGACTTAAAAGTACATATTATTGTCTGTTTACATCACTTTGCACCGATGCCTTCTCCGCCGCTTCCTTTGGAAGTTAAAGAGTTGCACAGCAAGTGGCGGCGTGGCAATAATTCATCATCAGGCACCATTTAAACTAAGTGGGAATGTATTTGCTTGTTAGCGTGGTGACATTCACTCGCTCTCTTACATATTTTAGCGAGACCATCTGAGGTTTGAGAAAAGCAAACTCTGTTGACAAGCAATTTCTCTTTCAATCATGGCGGGGGGGTGGGGGGGGTGGGGCGCAGCAAGCCGGGCAGCGAGACCAGCAGGATGTAATGGCAACGTGCAACTCGATTTAAAAGTGGAATGCAATGATTGTCCTAAACGACCAAGTGCATAAATGTATGCTAATAAAAACGGCTACAAAGCCGCGTTTGTGACATTTTTGTTAACGGCACTGCACCGTACCTTTGGGAAATAAAGCATCTGTCTGTTAAAATTCTGATCATTTCTATGATAGGCAGCTTTACTAGATTGTGGAAATAAACACAAGGTTATTATTTTTTCTCCATCTTTTTTGTAAGAAACTGTGTTTTTTGGGAGTGAGGGGGGTGGGGGGGGTTATTTCTCTGAAAGACTTATGATGAGATTTTATGACCAAGGAAAATAATCATTGCTCTTTTAATCATGACAACTTAATAATAATGATGAGTTGTAAATCGTAAGGAACAGTTTATGGGCTGATCTAAAGTACCTTGCCCCCTGTTTTAACTAGCACCTGGCAGTAGTGTGTTAAACCCAGCCGAAGTTGGCAGCGATGCACCAACCGCCATAAAACAACAAAAGAAGAAGAGCACATTACTGGTAATGGGATTTGCCGTGTGGTTGACCGAGCCTTAAAGTGTGTGTCAATGGCCTTTAAGAACCCGACTCAACCGGCTCAGTGAAACAACCCGTGTTAACCTTTTCCCTTTTCCCGGACTTCCAAACCCAGGCCAGGAGTGTCTGAGGCTGGAGCTAACTGGAACATTCCCGAGGAAAACAGCTGCGTCGTCCTGCAGTTATAGTCTGCAACCTGGCTCGATTAATTGGGCTTTCAATTTCGCTCCTCGTTCCTAAAGGAGACAGGCGATGAATTAAACTAAAAATTGCAATAAGCTAATATCAGCTGTTACGCTGGCAGATTTAACAGTGTTGGCCGGTTAGTCCGCAATATACACACAGTTTATGTGAGGTCGTAGGTAGAATTTATCTCGAGGAACTAATGGGGGCTAAATGAACCACAGGCTTCTAATCTAACAAAAGAGCGATTTCGCCCACCGTATATCTAATGTGTCTTTATACGGATTCCTGCCGCTGACATATATATTATGAACATTCATTGCGCGTTCGCTGCATGTGCTGCAGGTTATAGGTTCCCCGTGCACATGCCTCAATGTTAGTGCCATGCTTTTATTATCCGGGCCATAATTTTGCCGCTACAGAGACGGAGTGAATTTCGTGAAAGCATGGAGGATTTGATAACTTGTACTCGAGGCTCTGCCTCCACCACAGACAGTTTCTTAATGCATCCCCGCTGCCGCCTGGCACTAATGGTCAAAAGTGGCTACTAATACTCTACTGCTGGATATTTAATCACCCAATCAATCTTACCTGTGACAAAGGCTCCTTAGCTACACTTGGCAAGAACATCTCTGCCTGCAATCTCCACCACATTTCCCTCGTCAATGAAACGGGAAAATAGGTGGAGAGGAGAAAAGAGTGGAGTGGGGGGGGCTGAGGGGAGATGGGAAGGGAGAGGAGGAGGAGGAGGAGGAGGGGGTGTTTAATCTACTGATTCAATTCCTGCCAATGCCCGTCACTCTCCCTCTCTGTCAGGGAGGGCAAATGGAGCATGCAGCCCAAAACACCAGACCAAATCACATTTTCTCTCAACTTCTCAGTCTCTCTCTCGCTGTCTCTCTTGCATCTCTATGTCTATCACCCGCTCCATCTCTCACTCTCCCTCCATCTTCCTGCCTCTCCACCACATTTTCCTCCCTTTTCGTCACCCACTCGCTGACTGAGTCCTGCTCGCCGCATCCTTCAAGCCCGTGAAAACCGAGCCTCTGAATTCAACACTTATCTGAAAGAATTTGTAACCCGCAGACTTTTGTTTGTAGCTCTAGATCAATGCCTGCATGTCCACGCCTATACGGCACGCATGAAAAATTAGAATTTCAGACCCCTCCAGTAGACCTGCGAAAATTATCACCCACAAAATCCATTTATTGCGTTAATAATAAATGTACTTGATGGAGCGGGTCAACCAGACACATTTTTCAAAGAAATGTTAACTGGCTGCGTTTAATCGACACATTATGATACTGTGAGTTACAGGCACTATTAAGGGAAAGATTTTATCGTTATGTTGGACAGATTAGACCATCATCCAAAGTGTCCCAAAAATGTAAATTTTGGTAAAAGAAAAAAAGGAAAAAAGCTAAACGTAAAATAACCTCAAAATGAAACACCCGAAAACCCCATTGCCACCTCACATGAACACGAGTCACTCTTTTGTTTCAGCCATTCCAGCAACTTTAGGAATAACATGTTACGTTACGCTACATTGCATTGTGTTATGTTGCAATGCATGATGATATGTTGTATTACATCACGCTACGTTGCGCTGTGCTACATGTTGCATTATGTTGCTATGCTATGTGACGTTTTATAACGCTAAATTGTGTTACGTGGCGTTATGTTATGCTACGTTACCACACCACGTTGTATTAATTTGCCGATTTCAGTATGATCATATCATCCATTTGAAGTCATCTAGAATTAGAAAGTAGTAGCCAATCACAGCATTGTGTTGGGGCACCGGCAAATGACTACTAGGTGAGATGTTTCTGATGTATACAAGCCTTAGTAATGGCATAAAAAAACATAGATGGCTGCAATCACATGATCCAGACATAATAGCACACATCACGTCCTCTCAAACATCCCTGGCATCAAAGTTGTGAAGAAATCAGACTTAACGTCAGCACTGAGAAAATGTCCGTGTTCAGCAGATTAATGTGGAAAAAGAGCCAACTCTGCACATGCAGAACATTATTTCTATACGTTAAAGCTCACTTTATCAAGTGAAGGAACTAGAAAGCCTGCGCTTTCCCTGGAGGAGAGTCCTTTAAATATACATCTGTCCATCTTGCCATCTGCGAACATGAGAAAACTGTCTGAATGTTCAGCTAACCTGAAATCACTGGTCAGCTCAATTACATTTCAGAAGCACTAGTCCTCTCCCTTGCTATATAATGATGTTGCTATTCAAGTGATACAATTAAAAACAGAAACCCCAGACCTCTATGATGAATTGTCTTTGATTAGATGTATGAAGGGGTTGGTATCGGTTGCAAAATGATAACCACTTATTATTCTCCGGTCAAATCTCTCTTGATTTCTCTGTCTCATCGTCTAACCATCTAATTGTCCACAATGGCAACATTTCCTTCAACTACAGCGATGGTAAATCTGCAATATGGTTGGATCTCTCCCCAGAGACAGAGTTGGATGAATTCTACTCAAAATGCCCTTTTTGTACTCTGCATATTCCCATGTCTCAGAACATCTTCACAATTTTATTAAGAGGTCAGCTAACAAAAAGCCGCAGCACAGCAGGTTTCAATATTACATTCAGGGATGTACAATATAAATCTAAGAGCACAGAGTATGTAATTAGCTAAATGTGTCTCACTGTATCGTCTTTGCGTTGCAGCACCACAGATGAAACAGCTTTATTCATCCTCTTGCCAGCTTACTGAGTTGACACATTAGCATACATGCCTTATGTTCCATCTTTTTTTTTCTGTCCTCTTTTCATCTGTGCAGAGCCCGGGGCTGAGAGTGCCACTGTGCCGCTATAAGCTTTGTCACCCTCACATGGGGCCTCTGGCTAGCCACGCCAGCTCTCTCTTCAGTCCTCTCATTTACACCCGGCATAATTAAGAGCTTCGACCCTAAAAAGCTGGTGACTCTTGTAGAAACAACTCCCACGGGATTTGACACTAAAGCTGCCAAGGCAGCGGAGGGAGTGAAGTCAGAAATAACGCTGCAAACTTTCAGTGGAGTGAGACTCAATGGAATTAGAGAACACAAGAGATTCAAGCAACATAAGAAGTCATCCGTGGACAGGCAATATACACTACAAGATGCTTTATACTTCCATTACAGCTGCCTCTCAGTGACGCCATGTACAGCATAAGTGGAAATGTTTTCCACTGAGATATTATTCGAAGAGAAATCAGTGCTGATCTTGTCGTGTCACTTCCAATTTCACTGTAAATGACAACCTCAATGTATATTGCAACATCGGCTTTGCTCCTTTGGTCAATTGAGCCCAGGATGAACTAGGCGTATATGATACAAGTGCATGCAAATTGGCATTTCTCAAAAACAGGTTCTCTTTGATAGGGAACATAAAACACAAACAGTCAATTTCTTCTTAATGGTGGCTGCGTCTTGAAACTGTGGGTGGATCTTAAAACGGTTGTGCATGAAAGGCAGTCCAAGAATGTGGCAGAAGGAGAAGCTTTTTGTCAGTAAGAAAGAGAAAATCCCCCCAAAAAAGGGCTGAGAGACTTTTAGCTGGCTACCAAAAGCAGTTACGAGCTGGGATGTTTACCAGAGGAGTGTTTGGGTGGACCGCAACTGACTGAATTTTGTGCAAGAAAGCTAAAATTTAGCAGTACTGCGAAATGTTATTACAACTAAATATATCATTAATTTATCTAGGGGTTCCCAAACCTTACATTTCAGATTAACTTTGTTGAGAGAGCATTTTTCTTCTTGGCCTGAACTCATATTTTAAATAGATACGGAGGACTGCTGGTAACCAAGGTGGAATAAAGGTATATGATACAAGTGCATGCAAATTGGAATTTCTCAAAAACAGGTTCTCTTAGATATGGAACATAAAACACAAACAGTCCATTTCTTCTTAATGGTGGCTGCGTCTTGATACGGTGCAGGCTGATCTTAAAACGGTTGTGCATGAAAGGCAGTCCAAGAATGTGGCAGAAGTAGAAGCCTTTTGTCAGTAAGAAAGAGAAATTCCAAAACAAAAAGGGCTGAGAGACTTTTAGCTGGCTACCAAAAGCAGTTATGAGCCGGGATGTCTGGCAGAGGAGTGTTACAAAGGACTACGACCGACGGAATTTAGTACATGAAAGCTAAAATTCAGCAGTTTTACAAAATGTTATTACAACTAAATATATCATTAATTTATCAAGGGGTGCCCAGACCTTACATTTCAGATTAACCGTTTTGATTTTGCTTCTTGGCTTAATTATACTCATATTTTACATAGATATAGAGGGCTGCTGGCAACCAAAATGTACCACTACAATATCACCGACGAATTATGAAATATAAACGCTTTTTGTTGTGTACTGTTCAGTCGGAGACTAGCCACCGATTAAAGTCTTGACCCTGTTGCAAAAGAGAATGTGAACAACAGTGCAGTGTGTCTCAAATGGCCACCGAGGGGTTTATATTGCTTCTCATCTCATATAGACACTAAAGGCTACCTTGGGAGGCCGTGTCAGACACAGGGGGGCCGTGACAAAGCATCAGCATTTGAGCAGTCGGGATGTTTTCGCTGTTGGAGGCACATGTGCTGTGCGCCCATCTGTGAGGGCAGCCTCCACCACTGCATTGTATAAAATGACTAAAATTCATGTTTGCCTTTAAGTGCCTATTACGCTGCATTCGGTCATCATGCGGAATATTACAGAGTCAAATAATAGTGTGATCCCATCCGAGCAAATGTCTCTGCTTCTTGGGCGAATACATTCAAAGCAATTAGATGTCAGCATCAGGTTCCCATATTAAAGTCCGCAGTGAACCTCTTGTACCATATCCAATAATCCAACAGGATAATCAACAAGGTCTGCATTACACAGTCTGTGACCTCTGATATTATTCCATCGACGGGAGAGCCAATACCAACAGTAAGATTACCAGCAACACTTGTAATGTATAAACCAAACGGCCGGCAGGTGGGCTTTTACAACCATCCAAATAACAACATACTTGCATCCCGCACACGGGCTGGAGAGATCCCCCCCGTCGGAGATTAAAGAGGTGACCCTTATTTCCTGTAGAAGCACTTATATCCCATCTCCCTCCAACCTCCAAATCCCCACTGAATACATGATCATTGCTGAGACTGCGACCTGGAGGATTGGATGTAAACATCCCTGAGAGAGAGGAAGAGACGCCGGCTCTCCAGAGCTCCTCTATCAACTTGATAGGAGGTGTTATTTCTTAAGCAGGCAGCCAATATCCATGCGATCTGTCAAGGACGGGCAGAGGATAGCCTGGGTAAGGCCGGAGACGACCCTATGCAGCATAATGTCCTTTTGGAGAGTGCGTATGTGTGAGTATGAATACACAAACACACGCGCGCACCTAGCTCGACGTTCTTGCACAATTCAACAATAAGAGGGATTAGAGACCTCCATCCTGGCAACCCCATGTCATTACATGAGAGGGATTTCGCTGGATTTCGAACGGATGATCATATTCAAATCACAGCGTAAGTATAACTGAAAGGCAACCAATTACTGACACTGTCGACATTATACACCACCTTATTCTATTCAGGTGTCCCCGGGAGCACAAATAAGAAATATGAGTCACTGCGCTCCCCCCACACAGCTGTCTTCTGGGGTTGTCTAATGCAGCGGACACATCTGCTTGTCAAACTCCATCCGTGTCACTTTGTATCGCTGTCACCCTCCGAACACACAGTTAATTGCCAACATATTACATATACGGCTCTATTGCAAACACTAAAATCCATATAAGTTGAATTATTTCTGTGATGACTCAGTTAGTAACAGTTAGATCAAAGAGTAAAGCCGTGCTTCAAGCAAGAGCCACGATTTTAAAACTGATAGAACACAATGTAACGAGGAAAGTTGAGGTGCAAAGGCCAGTGAATGACTTTTAAGCCCTCAAACACTGTTCCGAAAAATCCCCCAAATTTAGATAAGACATTTACAGCCCTTTTTTCATTCACTCCCTTCAAAAAAATGCAGAGGTTTTTTTTGAGGGCAAGAAATTCTATGATTATACAGTGGCAAAAAGGGTGGGTTTTCTGCTGTGAAATTGCAGGTGCATTTGGGGTGCAATTAAGGGAATTTTCTCACTGATCAGTCAGTTTTTTGTGATTTACTCTGGCAAAGAAAACCTTGAATATTGTGAGAGATTCGAAAATGTGGTGGAGTATGTCGGTTTTCATGCCTTTTTTCTGCTGTGAAATTGCAGGAATTCGCAAAAATGAGTGATAATTGCAATTAATGTGGGCAGAACTTTTTTACTGCCATTGAATATGCAGGATTTTATGTGTTTTCGCTTTAGCTCAGTTAGCTTTCCCACAGAAACCGCCCAAATTTCACAAATTTTGCATGGAAACCAACTTTAGCTGATTATGCATTACTCTTGCAAGCTCCACCCATGTACACTTCTCCCAGGAATCTTTCAAGCGTGCGGGAAAGCCGGCCTGCATGTAAAATCTACTTTTCTTTGCCAGAAGTGTTAAAGAGTGACTCATCCGGATACGGTGTGGAATTGATGCAAGAAAGCAGCTTACGACTACTTAAGCGTGGCCTTTTTTCGGTGGCAGCTGCGGACGTCGCTGCACCGCCAGCTGCACACAAACTAGCCTTCACTTCACGCGTTGGAACCAAACCAAGATCAAACCCTCTTCAATCCACCGGAAAAGACAATCACCCTCACTGTTGCTGAGGTAACGAAGCATAGATTGTTTCTGCTCAACGCCAGTCTGAAAAACAAAGCCTTGCATCTGTTTCTTTGAGGACAGTCACACTTTGTACACGAGATTAGAGCGGGTTTCGCTTATCCATTACAAGTGTCCTATTTCAAGAATACAATAGTCCTGGTTATTGAGAGTAGCCTGTTATTTGTGTACTGTAGAAGTAGAAACCTTGTATTTCACACAAGTACATTACATTGACCTGCAACTGCAAAAAAAGGGAAATGGTTCTTATTTTCTGACACAAGCATCCTTCTCTCTTGAGGTGGAAGCTCAAATAGTCTGCCTTCCTAATTCATTTAGATAAACATAATTCGGCATTACATGATTCATATTTCAATTCAGCATTTCAGTGTGTGCTCCTTCATCCACTTTATCAAAGGAGGTATAAGGCCCTCTGGATAAAAATGTCCATCTCTGTTCCAGGCTACCCGATCCATTATGTCATCAAAGTAGGATATTGTGTTATGTTGATTCAATCAGTAAAGTGTCCTGATATTTTGAGGGAAAACCAGTTTTAGAGGTAGATTCTGCAGAGAGTAGTGTTAAATTGAAAAATAAAACGCTTTTGTAGCTAATAATTTGCGCATGAAATAATTCTGGGCCAGGATTATATACAAAAATACCTTTTTAAACGAATCCCCAAATGTGTTTTTGAACTGGACCCATATGTGGGAGGTGGGTAAGGGTGATTCATTTCTGGTCATTGCTGCAGCCAGATGTTCCAAATTCTCATCAGGTCTGCTGTTGTGTGTGTGTGTGTGTGTGTGTGTGTGTGTGTGTGTGTGTGTGTGTGTGTGTGTGTGTGTGTGTGTGTGTGTGTGTGTGTGTCGGGGGGGGGTTGTAAGTATCATACTTGATGTTGATATCGTGTTGTTCTTGATAACGGATTTTCACAGTAATGAATCTAATGTGCCCTCAAACCATCTGCCCGCTCTGCCACAGACGCTCAGAAAGGCGGTGGCATTCAAAGTAAAAACGTGATGCGGCTGCGGGGCGCTAACCTGCCGCGATTCAGTGATGTGAGGAATTAAATCTGGCAGGGTTTTTTTCTTTTCTTTTTGTTGTTGTTGTTGTTTTGATTTTGGTCAGGCAGTGGGACACGAAGCAACGTCGGGTCATCATTCTTTATAAGGTGGCCCGTGCGCCCTTTGGTCCGGGAGTAGCTGGTTTATTATCAAGGCCAGAGGGGGATGTCAGGGGCCGCTGGAACTGTTGAGCTGGAAGTCCCGGCTTCACGGCTTGTTGCTCCCACCTCTGCGGCCTGCAGCGCAGGGGGCACGGCTCCGAGCAAGGGCACCCGAGCGGGCCTTTGCGATGAGTAGGTATGCTTGTGCTTGGCGTGTAATTAACAGAGAATGAGCGCGTGTGCATTCAGCTCATGTGTCCCGTCTAATTAAACTCCCTGTATCATAATTAACAAAATGCCCCCAAAAGGTGGACTGCATCACAAACACCAAACTGTGCCACTAACCCCCTACCCAACAGTGACCACTGTTTTTACATCTTTTTGCCTTGTTTACCTTTTTTTTTTTTTTTTACTTGTCTGGAATTCATCGCCGAAACAAGAGGCAGTTTGTGACTGCAAACATAAAGCAAGCACAAGTCAATCTGAAATGCATTCATCTGAAGTATGGTGGCATTTCTCAGATGTATAATTCATGGCACACACCTGTTTTCTCGACAGTCTTCCACCCCCGCCGCCGCCGCTGCCGCCACACTCGCTCTTTGTTTTGTATTCTGCCATGTCCCTTCCCCATGCTATAATTATTCATTACAAGGGCCTTCAATCCACTATGACAGAGCTCCATTATGATGAAGTGGGCTTTGTTTGCCATCGCACAGCTGGACAATATGAATGTGGAGGGAACCCACCTATGCAGACGTAGTGCGGCCAATGCTCGACATCTTTTCATATGAATCTTTAAAAAATTCCCCAAGGTGTGTCAATCAACAGCAGAGGAGGGGAGGAACGCAGTGACAATGTCTCTGCAAATGATGATACACAATATGATTCTAATATGACACCTTTTGTGTCTCAAGTATCCTTATTTTTCACAGCCATGGTTCTGAATAAAAAGCACCATCACAGCGTTCTGCGAGTCCTCTTCTTCTGCATATTAAAAGAAATATAGTTTCTCCATGCCATCGGTAAACACTGTCGCTGAGAAAGTGGAAGAGTCACTAAGTAGCTTCTTAATGGTGCCACGTTGAGGTCTAGATGTGCTTAATTCCCTTTTTTCCCCTGAAACAGAAACTGACAACTATTACAAGTCACATCACGCTATAGGTTACACAAAGTAAGCGTCACCCTACACACCCTTGTTGTCATGCTAATGCCACATAAGCAAACATGAAACCAAGGTGAAGCCACACCCACCTACACACACTGATAAATCAGAAAAAATTGTATTTTACACTCTTTTCTAAAGCCACTTAGTGATTATCAGTCGTGCAGTTTGAGGACCAATATAATAATATGATGTTGAAGTACAGACAACACATTCTCCCGCAGGCCAATGGGGACGGGGGGGAAGGGGGGAGGGGGGTTAGGCGGGCGTCTGCAGTGACAATGTGTAACGACTTTGGTGACAACTTTGCAATAAATCGTAACTGACGTGAATTCAAACTGACCACGGCCGCCGTTCTCTAAAGGGGTAAGCTGTCAACTTTTAAATGTCACCTTCAGAAAGCCCCCGACTGGCAAGGATGTCATTTTAACGAAAGTCAAACGTGCCATTACAGCGTAAATCATCCATTTATTTTAAAACGGCTCCATAGCGCGGTCTATTACTGCGGCTCACGCGCCAAAAAGCACAAAACCCAGCCACCAGCATTACTACAATCTCAATGTTGTGCTATTTCATAGCTCTGAATTTAGCAAAGCAGACACTGTACCACCTTTTTTTATGCAAGTGCTCGCTGCATATCTATAGCACGCCATCACGAGCCCCAGACAAAAGGAAAACAAGCCCTGTCCAAAGAACAAACAAACAGCTTTCACTGTTATTTATTGTTATTCATTAATAGTTAACTTTGTGGAGGTATTGGATTTCAGCAAGTTGCCGCGGGACATTTCTTATCAAGTTAATGCACTGTATCTCCTAAATGATGAAAATAACCCATCAAGTTGATTGACTATGGAATTAGTCATCCTGCAGCAATTACATCGGCTGACACGCCGGAGAACTGTTTATTAACTCTTGCATTAAAGGACCACAGAGAAATCCTCTGCGCGCCACCATCCCCGGGCGCGCCAACGCTAAAACCAGCTGATTACACAAAACAACCCAAAGCCACGCTGCTGCAAAGTCGCACGCTGTATAGAAAAACCGCTGAATTGTCTTTGGCGAGCATCTGCAACCTTTCACATTCTCAGCGGGAGTCGTCAAATCTGTGGGATCGGGCGAGCTTTATCCAGCATCCCAACCACCTCCCGGTAAGTGAATGTGAAAGGTAATGAGTGGAGAGGGCAGGGTTCAGGGCACGTAGGAGGTTGATCTGTATTCTCCGCAGGCAGCCGGGGCCCCCGGAACCCTCTCTGGGGGTCACGCGGATCACAGGCTGCCCGCTGCTGCAGCCTCTGCCACCTCCATTAGGAGAATAGCAGCGAGGAAGAGGAGGGCTAATGTTCTGAAGGCTTCATAAAAATAAAAAAAAGGCAGGTGTATTAACTGCCCGGCTGTTCATCAGCACCTTGGATTTCTCATCTGGGTAGTTTGCTTGGGAGGAAATAGCAGGGGAGGGCAAAGGAGGCTGAAATCATACCAGCTGGGTAAGCATAATGTTACACTAAATGGGTCAAACGAGACAGCACTGATTACTGGAAGGAAGTGAGTCGAGTGTGGGTGAGTTGCCCTGATACCCACTAAGGGGCAACCTGAGAGTGTATTTATGTAAGCCAGTGCTTCTGTCCCGGTCGTGAGAAGTCTAAATACTTTTCCTAAAAGGGCCATAGGGGGATTTTCTCTTGGCACTGAAGTGCACAACATA
>CAESWR010000835.1:437704-447803 GCA_903171835.1 Mullus surmuletus
CTGCCCCCCCCCCCCCTAGCTCCGCCTATGCTGCAACCCATTTCTTGGTATCTGCTTGACCAATGCTTGACCATTTCCATTGTTCATGTCTTACACTGTACAGACGACAGAATTTACGTCGAAATAAAATGTCAATTTTTATGACGTATCCGACACCGAGCTTCCACTCTTTGGAAAACCAGCAGCCGCCTCTGCGACCGGAATGTTCAGATGTGCAGAAATCTGGATCTGAATCTTTCAGATTCTTACGCAGCATTTCGGGGAAAACCAAAAAAACAGAAACATGCATGCCGAGCTGCCGCCCGCCAGACTTGTTGTTGAGGTACAGTACGTCCTGTCGCCACGGAAAACTTTGCTGGGGAAGCGGCAGCAGGACGTGTGAGCGACTCGGCGGAGCAGCTGTGTCGTGATTCACGGCCTAATCGCCTCTCAGTCCAGTCAGGCGTGAAAAACACAGAGAGGAGGAGGTGTCAGGTACAACCAGGAATACTTTGATATTAGAATTCCAGGCATCTATGTCTCGCCTTGAGCAGGATAATCCCATTATGCCTCAGGTCACAGCAGTGCACACACACACGCACACACACACGCGCAGCAAGAGAGAGCGGCACAACTCACTTCAAAATAAACTGCTTACGGTCGACGAGAATAACACAAACAGCCGTCAGAAATAACATCAAACTCCCGACCAAACTGAATTATAACATCCAATTTAGGGGTGAAAAATACCCGAGATATTGAAAAGAGAGAATAAACGAGTTAGGGTTTGTTTTTTTCTGTTTGTTTCTTCTCTTCTTTTTTTTTCAAAGCGCAAAAGTTTTTCCAGGCCAGACTTTTTTACAGTTCGTCGTGGGTGTTTTCAAGATTGAGCGGGTTTTCATTACAGTCTGTCAGCTTTCATTACAAAATGGGGAAATCTAATTTCGCTTGGTGTATCTGACAGTTTTTCAAACTAATTCATCCTGTCAAGATAAAGCCGGGCAAACCCACCAGATGGTGTTTGTGCAACTGAGAGCTTTGTTTTTCTTTGTGCGCGTTTTGTAAAGTGCGAGACCCTCCTTGATTTAGATCTAAATGTTGGTTGTTGCCATTTTTTTTTTCCTCTTTTGTTTGTTTTTCCGTTAAGGGAGGAAAATTTGTTTCCTCCTAATCTCCGGTTACTATCGTGTTTGAACTAGAAAACAAACCGGAGAGCAAACTGGTTGTCGGTTCTTTTTCGTTGTATATTCACATGGACTTTCATCTATATTAGTTTTTAGATATTCTTCGATAAAGGAGGGGGAAAAAAAACCCCGCCGCAAATAGAAAGCTGCGACTCGGAGATACGGTAATATAATCTAATATTAGCATTTCATTAAAAACAGTGTTGGCGAGCCCGCCGTGTTGCGGCTGTAAATACCGTTTCACTAATATTATTTTCTATCTCAGATTGTTGGGATGGTTTGTGAATTTATTCCGGGAAGAAGCAGTGGGAGGATTTTAATCAGCGGCGTCAGAGGTGTCAGTCTGTAAAACGTGTAGTGAAACCAGCTATAAACTAACAGCCCACATTTTATAAGCCGCCTCAAAGAATTTCATTAGTGGGAGTTACGCTGGAGAAGTTTAATGCGCATAATGATTTAAATGCGGCCTTTGAAGCGTTTTCCTCCCCAATGAGAACAAAATGTGGGGAAAATTATAATAATTTAACAGGAAAATTGTAATACAGAGAGAGGGGGGGAAAAAGTGTTATTGGTTTTAAATGGATCGTTTTACGACTGTCACCTCATTCGATCGGGTCCCGACGCTGCCGCTAGAGGCGTCTGTTCCTGGAAAATCTGTTCCTGGAAAAGCTTTGCAGGCACCTCGCCAATACATGTGTTGTGTTAAGAAAATTGATTCTTTATTAACCCTTAACCCTTTTAATCGACATCAGCCTGAAATAAATATATCAAATATTCGGTGGGATTTTAACCCTCTAGGTGCCAGTTTGTTTACGTAACTCCACAGTATTTTGATCGAAAAACCTAACATAATAATTTCCAAAAATGCAATTCAAGGAGGATTTAAGTATTATTATTATTAGAGCCTCAGATGGTCAGTGATTTGCAGCAACACTGAATTTGAGGCATTCTTATTTTTTCTGCAGTGACAGATTTTTATAGCAAACTCTCTTATTAGTTCCTGGGGACAAAAAGTGTCTCCTTCCGAAAACCTGCTGTAAAAATATCATATATTAATATTTTTTCTGACTTTAAATGAGTCAGTCTTGTTCATCAGCTTCTCTTTAAGGTTTATGTAATAGTGCTATTTACTATTTTTCACGTTCTCAGTGTCAGATGCCATCTAGTGTCCACAGAGAGTATGACAACGTGAGAGCAGGGAATCAGGTGACATCAATCAATCTATACAGGCAAAGAAAAAAACACGCCTGTCGCTTCATCTTAATAAAAGTGCTTGGAGCCCAAACCCTGATATTTCAAAAACTCCAATGGCACATTCATTTTTTTTTTTTATTCTGTCCCCAAACCTGAGCAGACCTTCATCACGCCGGTGACACATCATAAAGCATCATTATTCTTCTATGCTGATTCGTACTGTGGGCGTAAAGGACACATGCTTACGCTCCGTATCAGACAGTCGAGACAAATGGCGTGCGGATGTTTGGTTTGGAGGTTGTTTGAAAGGTGATAACTTGGTGATAGAGTGAATTTATATACGGTATATATGACATTGTCAGCGGCTACATTTTGTTTTTAAATAAGACTCAGCAAAGCGGTGGCGTTTCTTTCGGCCGAGAAGCAACTGGGAATATCCCTTTAACCCTTAAGAGTTCCTTTTTTTGTCCATTTAGATGGTCAACATCCCTAAAAAATATTTGATATTTGATATTCATCTTTCAGGCTGAATCTGATTAACTGAGTAATTTAAGGTTGGGAAAAAATATATTTGATATTTTACAGCAGTCCAACTAATAAGTTTGCTATATAAACTTTGTTTGCTATAAGTTTGCTATAAAAATCTGTCACTGCCTCAAATCAATGTTGCTGCTAATCATTGACCCACTCGAGGCTCTAATAATAATAATAAAGATAATAAAATCCTCCTTGAATTGCATTTTATGGACATTTTTGAGTTTTTTAAATTTTTTTCAATTAAAATACTGTGAAGTTACGTCAACAACCTGGCATTTAGAGGGTTAAAATCCCCCCAATAATTAATATTTGATACGTATATTTCAGGCTGAAAGTGATTAAAAACTAAAATTGGAAAAAAATATTAATGAATTATATTTTTAAGGCAGTTTTTAGGGAGGGGACGTTTTTCATCCTGAGGGACGATTGTGAAAGTTTTTGAAGGAACTCTGAAGGGTTCAATTTCCGAAGCCGAGCGTTTACCGGCGCGGCCCGGGCGAGGATCACGACCACAGCACGTAGTTTGCAATCGGCGGCGGAACGCGTCCCGCGAGCATTCCCCGGCTCGCCTCGTTTCCCCGCGAATAATGACACGGCGGAGTCAGTTGGGGGCGAATCGTCAAAGAGCCGGCGCCGCCATCCAAACACGCAGAAATGCATTTCCATTCAACTTTTGTGAAGGTCTTTTATGACAGAGCAACAAAACCCAGCGGGGCCGAGCTATGAAAAGATCCTTCATTATTAATAGAATATTAGCCCACATAAAGGTGAATGACTGAAGGATTGTGTTTCAACACTGCAGGGGCTGTAAAGTGCACAGAGGTTAATTCTCTGATCCAAGGGTAGATTTGTATCAATGTTTGTAGATAGAAAGGGTTTTTTCCAGGGGATTGGATTCATATCTTCCCTCTCTGTTCCTCTGAGCACTGTGGTGGATTGCCTGGTCTGATTAATCTTAATGAATTATGCAAATAACCTTTATCTCAAATGATTTAGCAATGTTTCTGTATTGTTTTATTAATGCACTTTTGAATTACTCTGTATAATCACGTAGCCTTTCCTCAGCCGCTCACTGTTTGTAATTCATCGCCAGCTCTTTATTAAATCCATGGTGGTCTCCGGCGAATTGCATGCAGGAATGAGAAATTAGTCATTACTGTAATTTAATGATTTCTAACCAAACAAGAGACAACCTGGATCGCTAACCACAGCGGCCCACCGCTCCCCCCCCCCGCCCCCCCTCAGCGCCGCTCCCCCGGCTCTGATCTTTGGGAGGGAGCTTTCTACATTTTTGCTTAATTAATTATGTTTAGTATAAGGATCATTCTGCGGTGAATGCACAGTTTCAATTACGGGGGTAAATTGACTTACAAAATATGAAATTCCCCCGTAAAGCGGCGGTTTGTTTGCAGTCTAGACGCCCCGGCGCTCGACTGAGGCCCGATTTCGCGTGTTAGATATAGAGACGCCTCCTCGTTGTGTCACGCAGGGGGTGATGTCTGTGTCTGAGCAGTAACCGCGGTCATGGACGCATGGAATCGCCTGATATCCCATCCGCCCATATTCCATTTACAGTTTAAAGGGATAGTTTGGATTTTTTGACATGAACTTGTATGAGATCCTCACCATCAGTGTGGTTCATCTGCAGTGACTTTTCCCCCACTGCGTCACGTGAGCGGAGTTCCGGCCCGGTTTTGGCGCTTTGGGGGCCTTTGGCATGTGGTCGTCCTGGGGTCCACTGAACACCAAGGGCCATTGGTTTGGGGGGCGGCGGTTGGAGTATGGAGCGCTGCGGCCCCCCTTCCAGCTCCAGTTCGGGGGGCCGTAGGAAATTGCCCCTGGTTTGCCTGCCCTGCCCTGTTGCAATACCCCTGCACTGGACGCCATATTGCTCAGAGATCATTGCTTTGTTACGGCAACCGGAGATTTATTTGAGCATTTAAACTTTTGCGCAATAGTTTCGGCATTAACTAGTTACTATAATCTCTAACTGAGTGACTAATGTAGCTACTTTTTGGGAGAAGTAACTACTAACTGCAATTAGGGGTGTCCCGATACAACTTTTTCACTTCCGATACATGATACCGATACTGCAGTCTTGAGTATTGGCCGATACTGATCTTGATCCGATCCGATATCAGCAGGAATTATACATACTTTTATGACTTATTTTGTAGTATGGAATGTTAGAAAAGGCTTGATCAAGTGATATTACTCAAACAGAGATCAATAGTCAGCAACAGTAGCTATGAGGAAAACTCACCCATTGATTATTAACCAATGGCTTACATACATTTGAACCTTAAACAGAAGAATATTCTACATAGAAGAGCTGCAGTGGAGTCTGGAATGGACTGCTTGTATCGGAGTGCTTATATCAGAGATTTTAGATGCAGGCCGATATAATCTAATACACATTCTTTTGCTGATATCAGACCAACATCCGATATCAATATCAGATGGGGACACCCCTGACTGTAACTACGTTTTTAAAGTAACTTGCCCAACACTGCTTAAAGGCACACATTGTTACCACTCAGATTTCCGGCCTCGCCGGCTCCTGCCGCGATCTCGCATCTGCCTTATTTTTCTGGAGGCTTTTTAACGACACGCACCAACGGGGCTTCTGGGATTTCTAACAGGCGGCGCCTTGTGGGAAATAATTCAGAACAAACATGAGGAGAAGAAAAAAGGGGGAAATAAATGGCTGGGTTTGTGACGGGAAGTATTAATTTAGCAACAGCGCAATAAACAAAGAGCTGGATGATGGCAACGTCTAGTTTGGTGAATTAATCTAAAGCAGATTAGGCTTGTTTTTTGTTTTTTTCCGGGTGAACCCTAATTATCGCTCGCTCGCCCCCCCGCAACAGATTTGAAACGGCTTTGTGTGACGTCTGTTGGTTTTAAGAAACCGCGCAGTGACATTTTCCCTTTTGTCTTCTTGATCACGGCCTATTTTTGCACCGGCTGATTTCTTCCATTTTGGTTCCGCAGCGAGCGCGGCGCTGATTAGCCGTGAGCTCACTTCCTCCTCCCTCTTTTGCCGAATTATGTGCTTGAAATACTAATATTTAGCTCAAATAGCTCCTGAAAAAAAAACACAAAAAAAAAAAAGAAGAAAAAAACCATTTCTTTCCCAGGCCGTGACATCCATTGAGTTAGATTTATTGAGATAATACTGACATTTGTAATCAATGGTCGTCACCAGGCTTCGAAAACAACAGATACCATTAAAACATTTTGGCAGAGCTCAGCTGTGTTGACTCTCAGTGACTCATCGTCCAACATCATCGTACATTTTCTGGGGTTTTTATTGTTGTGGCATCATCTTTTGACGCATCAAGCCTTGAAAAAAAAAAAAAACTTGACATCCTAACAAACTTCAGAGAGCCAAACACCTTATTTTTTTTCCCAAATCAACTGAAATGAAAGGAAAAAAAGAAAAGAAGAAACAGAAGACATCTGCTCCGTAAGGCTAAAAGGAATGAAAATGCTTATGAACTCACTTGATCTTCAACACAGATATGCATCAAGAGTCCGGGGGGCTCTTTGTGGCAAGAAAAGAACACAAAGGTTTCACATCACATGATTCTGTTTTAAGATTTTGATTTTTTGTGTGGTTTTTTTTTGTGTTTTTTTTGTTGGAATCCAGTCTTTTAGTCAATAAATATCTTCATGGCTGTCGTCTAAGTCCGTAGGAATAAAACTATAATACAAAGAGAGATTTGGTGGGCAGTAGAGTTCAGAGACAGCTACTGTTGATGCTGGATCTAACATCAGGAAATCTTTTTTGTTTGTTTGTTTGTTTGTTGTTTTTTAGGGGGGATATGCAGTCTTATGTAACGCTCCTTCCTGTGCATCCATTCAGAGGAATGTCTGTGATTATGTCCGTGTTGGTCCCTGGTTTCCACCAATCCTCAAAAACATATCCAAAGGTCCTACGGTGCCGGTCACATAAACGACGTCTGGTTCCAAACAAGGTTATCCGGGAAACGGTCGACTATCGCGTGACCTGGAGAGGAAGAAGAGGAGGAGAAGAAGAGAGACAGAGAGCAAAGTGTTAGAAAATGTTGTCAGCGGCATGAATGGATGCTGCGGATTATCAGGGGATTTGGCTCATTAATATTGGCAAATAGCTGTAACCCTCTCAAAACCAGCGCGATCTGGCGGAGAGCATGACAGCAACCGCGACCGACTTAATTACACGCGCGCTCTCGCCGACAAAGCAGCTGTGGAAACTGGTTAAACTGGTTCCAATGGAGTAGCCGACATGTAGCGTCACGCAAACAAAACATTCTCCCTAAAGTCCAATTAGACACATTCTGGCGCCGTGTTTTGTTCGGTCAGCGAGGAGATGATGATGATGATGATGATCTAGAAGCTTACAAGATGTTTAGAAATCTATGACAACTAATTGCCCAGTGTTTTTTTCGTCCTTAAAAACCCCACACGGCCGTCTTCTTCTCACCACGACAGCATCTGAAACAAGCCGTCCGGATGTTTGTTACCCTCCAAAATAAAGCAAATGTATTTCTTTTCTGATTTACGCAGAAAACTGCTTGGGCTGAGACACTTAAAACCCTCACGCTTTCTGCTTCCTACCCGACTACCGTAATACGTGTTGTCTGCGCGCAACATGCTCCCCCACACTTTCTGCTTCCTACACGGCTACCGTAATAACTGTTGTTCTAGTCTGCGTGCAACATGCTCCCCAACACTTTCTGCTTCCTACCAAGCTACCGTAATAATTGTTGTATGTGTGCAACATGCTCATTGGTGCTTCCTACTGGGCTCAACACGCAACTTTTTTTTCTCCTCAATCATAAAACACTGAAATCAGGGACATTTTCGGGCTCATCCAAAACGGTGACGGTCCTTGGAAATCGGGGACGTCTGGTCACCATAGCCGTTCGAGCTAATTAGCGTGTTAGGATGCTGGTTCAGTCATTCCGTGCTGTGACGCCCCCTCGCGGCAGCATGCTGAGGTCGTACCTCTCGCTCTGCCTCAGTCAAACCTTTAATCCTCTCCAGACGTGAAGACATGAAGTCAGCAGCCACGTCAGCGCACCACTGTGTTGTCGAACGCGCGACAGGTCAAAGGTGTTTAATCTCAGCCGGCATTCAGCAGCTCCACGTCAGACATAATACACATACTCCCCGCTCAGTGATTTCCATGCAAACATATTATTATTCATGATAGCGTACCGGCGGCGGCATAAGTAGATTCAGACGTTTTTTCATGAATATTAATCCGAGGGATTGAAAGATGCTGTTTGTACACTCGATTTAAGCACAATGCTAAAAAAAAAACAAAAAATCAAACCCACTGTGGACGTTTCTTTGTTTGCCCTTTAAAAGTAGAACACAAGAAACTTTTTGGCTTGCCCTCTGCCTCTGATGTAGGAGAAAATATCAACCCCCCCACACACACACACACGCAGACACACACAGATAAACACGGCTGTTGCTGTGTGAATATTTACACATTACTGTCATTCAATTAGCGGTTGGCAGGGTCTCACCAGTCGAGCCAACAAGGGGCTTTGCTACACGTAATCAGTCTTCCGAGCAATACAATTGGAATATTTCGTGCAAGTGTGATTTTTCTGCTGCTCGGGGCGCCGGCAGAAGACAGCGCTGGCTGTGCGGGGAGCCACAATTTAATTTTCACTTCCGCGTGACAGTCCTGAGGAATCGCGGCTGTGTGAGAATATGAAAATGACCTGCTAGTGTTGCGGCGGCGGCTGACGGCGGACGCGCGTCATTCTGCGCTGATGCGTCGTTTGTACACAATTTCCGCCGTCCTCACGGCGCGGGATTAAACCGACGCTATTACAGGAGCGCGTCACATTCAAGAGAGGGAAGCAAGATTCAGCTTGGACACGAAATTAACCGCGCAAACGGAAACAGACAGCGGGGAGGAAGGTAGAACTTTGGATACTAGGGTTTGTGTCAACTCAAGATTTTTACTCCAATAAAAGTGTAAAAGTACTGGTTTCTGGTGTAAAAGTGAGCTGAGGCGGCGACACAGGGGTCAATCGTGCACGAGCCCACCTCCCCAAAAACACATTTTTCTAAAGGCCATAATGACTTTGATGTTAATGTTGAAAAATTTGGGATGCACCTGTTTCAGCCGCATTTAGCCTATTGAAAATATATACATTAAAGATCCATATGTGTACTACTGAGGAATGGTATATGTGTATACTTCTCATCCAACCAATCAAATTCACTCTATCCAAATGGTGCCATTTATGGTTATGGTTTTTAGTTTTTTTTTGTTTTTTTTGAACGATGACAAGCAGGAAATAGAACAAACCGAAATGACATAGAAGTAACGAGGCTCTTTTTAAAATGTAAAGACTACGGCTGGTTATGGTTTAAAAATGTTCGATACAAATACCAGATACCAGATACCAGTCCCCTCAATAAGATACCAATATCCATTGAGTACTTCATTTGATACGTTTTGTTACTTCATTCAACATTAATCATGCGAATAGAAAGCAATCCGTTGTTTACTCCAGTAAAGTATAGATACACCAAATTTCTACCCAAATAAGGCAACCAAGCATTTGTACTTTGTCACTTGACGCCTGTGAGCGGCGCGAAGACGCGGCGCGGCGAGGCAATTAGCATGCGGGGGGGTTTGTTTGGTGGGTGTCACTGCGAGGTTTATCGGCGGGTAAACACACAAAGGGGAATGAGGGCCACAGAAGGCTGCTCTCCTCGGGGTTTGATGCTTAAGCTGCTTTGGGATGACAGAGCACACTTGACTGGTCAGCTGGGGGTTCAAAGCCCCATTGACGAACCAAACTAAGACCCTACCTTTGATGGAGAGCGACTGAAGCGCTTGTGTGGAGTGTGTGTGTGTTTGTGTGTGTGTATCCCGCCCTCATCAAAGCCGGCTCCTGAATATTCACAATTCCTAATAAGGGCAGCCTCTGTTTGACAGTGGGTTGTAGGCCGGTCAAATATCATTTCGCTCCTCGCCGTCGCTCGAAAATCACAATGTGCACAGTCAATTGCCTCCAGCAATCTCTTAATGGGGGTATAAACACACACACACACACACACACACACACACACACACACACAAATCAATCATTGATACAATGATTTAGCTCCTCTTTTCAGGGAATCCATCGACTGGGTGTCTCACACCGCCTTTCAGCCTTTAAACCTTTTTATTCACACATTTAAAA
>CAESWR010000835.1:465919-477556 GCA_903171835.1 Mullus surmuletus
AAAAAACTGTCACTGAGGGTAAATTATGTATAAACGGCTGAGAAAAAGTCATTTTCACCTTGAGCGTCTTTCCAAAATTGCTGTATATTTATGAAACCAGAGACGACGCGCCTCAAAGCACCACCTCACGCGCGGGCGGCGCAGCTCTCCTACAGTGTGAAAGAATATATTTAAAGTCTCGATAATAAGGGGAGCAAACTGTAAGGCAAGACGCCGGAAGACATGGCAGAGTGCTCATTAAAGCCCGCTTACTGAATTAACAACTAAACTAGAGATGATGAAGCATCTCACTCAGTCGCACCTCGCTCTTGATGAGATGCCGTGACAGCGAGCTCAAGCAAGCGTCAATCTATCGTGCACAAAGGCGAAGGAAGGCTTTATGTTTTTTTTCTCCTTTGTAATTTTTTTATCATTGTTTGTTCTTTCCAGTCAGCGACACCATTGAATTACCAGCGCTTTTCCTGCTACGACAGATAAAAAAAAAGAAAAACAAGTAGCAAGGACAGTTTTCTATATATTTTTTAATTTACTTACTTAATTAATTGTTATTTTTTTCATTATGATTTTTTGGCATCTATTTTCATTGTTTATATTCATATTTTCTATGTATAAATTCTTAAGACTTTTATGATTGGAAACACAATTGCTAAGATCATACATTTCTATACAAAAAAAATGTTAACTAGTACTTTCTGTGTACTTTCCAGCGAAATGAAATGTCAAAAAAAAGAGAACTCCATCCGACAGTGTCAAAACCTGCTAACTTATTCTTCCTTGGTGGATGCGCCGTCTCTCAAACTTATAAGAAAATCCGTCTTTGGTAGATTTTGCATAATCCTGCAAATCCAAATGCTAATTTTAGCCCGAAACCAGGACCTTCAGATATGGGGAGGCAGTTATTGAAATCCCCGCGCGGCCGCCTGTTACACCAGTTTGCCTGGCAACACTTATTAAAAGTGCTCCGATTAGGGAGATAACAGAGACGTCGGACGCTTTTAACTTTTAGCTCGGCTTTGTGAACATCTCCACTTTTGATGAAAGTGGGAGAAAAACTGCTGAGGCGCCGAGGACTTCCTCCACGGGACGCACGTGCTGATTGTCTGCAGCTCAATCTGCAAGCATATTACATTTTTTAAGAAGTGGAAGTGGCGATTAAAAGCTCCGACCACGGATGATGCGTTTGAAATATGAGCCGATGCTGTTTCCATTTAGGGGGGAGAGAGAGATGTGACCGGGAATTTTTTTTTGGAAGAGAAGCTACAGTGATCCGAAATTTGGCGGAACTATCGGAGGCCGAGCGAGCGGCGCTGATAATGATTTGATTTCCAGTTCCTAATCACGCTGGTGCACACATTTCCATGTCGCCTAAAGGTGAGCCGGTCCTCGGAGGCGCCGTCGGGTCTCGGCTCGGTCTGTCGTGGGCGGCTGGTTCCTCTCAGAAACCGCCCTGATGGCTTCGTCTGAGTTGAGAAAGATTAAGTTCCAGGCGCTGCTCTTTTAATTAGAGCTGCCAGGGCGGACGTTCAGGTTTCAGTGGTGTGCAGAGGGAGGGGGCGCGGGGGGCTTCGTGGCCCCAAATGGTTGTTGAAAATAAAGTCAAAGTGCCCTCTTTGGAGGCAAAAACGCGAGCTAAAGTTCCCTCTTGGGAGGCAAAAATACGTGCTAGAGTGCACGCCTGGTTGGCAAACACACGAAACCTCCCTCTTGGCTGGAAAAAACAGACTTAACTGCCCTGTTGACTGGTTCAAACACGATGAAAAATGCCCTCTTCGTTGGTTAAAACATGATGAAAAATGCCTTCTTGAGAGGCAAAAACACGTGCTAAAGTGCCCCCCGGGTTGGCAACTGCCCTCTTGGCTGGTTAAAACACGATAAAATGCCCTTTAGTGTGGGAAAAACAGAATAAACTGCCTTTTTGAGCTGTTAAAACATGATAAAAGGCCTCTTGGGAGGCAAAAACGCATATTTAAGTACCCTCCTGGTTGGCAAAACACACTCAACTGCCTTTTTTGGGTGGTCAAAACACAATAAACTGCCCTCTTGGGTGGCAAGAATGCGCTGCAGGTGCCCCTTTTTTTTCTTTTCGCCCCTGTCCTTCAAAAAGTCAATGCACGCCACTGTCAGGTTTATATCGCCTGGTATCATGAACTCGGCGGAGACGTGTGACGGCCGGAGCTTCGCCACCAACAAGGTTCACATCCATGGAAACATTCATTTCTTCACCTCGGAGGGCAGGTTCAACACAAATTCAAAAAAAAAAAAAAAATCACATTGTAGACGGAGCTCACCCGCTTATATTCTTACGCCGCAATGAATCACATGTGGATTCGGCATCTGTAGCGCAAATTGCGAGGGCGCCTGCGAGGCTTTGAGGCATCATTATGCAGCCGAAAGAAACAGTGAAGATCAGCCGCTGTGAAACGAGCAGCGCGTAATTTCTCCGCTGCTGAAGGCAAGGAAGGAAAAAAAGGCCCGGTCAACGGAGAGAAAGAAAAAAAAAAAAAGACATCTGTTTAATGTGAAATAATATCTATAAACACCCAGAAATAGCTTTTCCTCCGAGCATGTCCTCAATCTATGACCCTTAAATTCCTTTTAATTCACTTTATTGTTAACAGTTTCATCGTCTCAATGATATTCTCAATGCTTAATTGCTGGGCCTGAGCTGAGGTTTCTCCATTTAAAGGGAGTTTATGCTCATTACTTCCGCCAAGTGCTTTCTAATGGGCGGATTTTTGGAGGAATGTGTCCTTGAACAAAACAAATCTCGTTTACAACCTGACACTTAAACCAGTACAAGAGTGAGCTGGGAATTAACCATGTTGTTAATACTGGCATTGCGGGACTGAGCCAGTGTTGTATTGTGGCGTCTGGTTTGGAAACCCAAAGCCATTACTGAAATAATATCTACAAACACCCCGAAATAGCTTTTTCTCCGAGCATATCCTCAATCTAAGACCCTTAAATCCCTTTTAATTCGCTTTATTGTTGACAGTTTCGTCAACCCATTAGAAAAGTAATGGGTTGACCATGGTTTGGTTGACAATGTTTAGTTGCTGGATCTGATTCAAGGTTTCTCCATTTAAAGGGAGTTTTTGCACAATTGACCCACCAAGTGCTTTCTAATGGGCGAATTTTTGGAGCACTGTGTCCTTGAGCAAAACTAATCTTACGTAAGACTTCACATTTAAACCAGTACAAGAGTGAACTGGGAACTAACCATGCTGTTAATACTGGCATTGCGGGACTGAGCCAGTGTTGTGCTGCAGCGTCTGGTTCGTACACCCAGTGCCGTGATTCATAATGCAAGATTTGGCTCTTTTGTGGTTTAGTAGACAACCAACATGGACAAAAAACGTTGAAAAATTGATGCGTCTCTCTCATTCCAGGCTGAGAAACAGGAGAATCAATACGCGGCGAATCGCAGGAGGGATTTGCATGTTTATCAGCCGCGTCCTTGGCACCTGACACTGCGGGGGAAAGTAGAAAAGGCACGGCGACAAAAGTGCGTTACAGTTCGACAACTTTCAAAGATTAAACCAATTACTTAAGCACTTGCACATCAATTTGTAGAAATGAATTAATCAAGAAACTGAACAAAAGAGCAGGGATCAGTCGAGCACACTTGACCGGACTCGCTCACCGCACAGGCAGAATCAAGCACCCAAAACCGCTCAGCTGAATTAATATCAAATCAAATGCTATTTTTTGGTGCCTTGTTGACATGAACAGACGTATCGGCCTGACAGGAAACAAACTTCCGCGTCCACTGGGGCATGAAGCAACAAATCCGGCTTCAGGAGCCTTTTACCACAGAAGGACAGGGAGCAAAAATATACACTGTGTATTTTCAATCCAGACTCATGCAGCGCACAGTCGGCCGGCTTTTTTCTTTCTTTCTTTTTCCTAGCCTGCAAATGCAGAGGCAGATCAAAACAGCGCAAACAGAGTCATGTCCTGGCCACAGGCCCAGACCGCAGAGGCAGCCGCACTCATAAAAACAGGGGTCGGAGGCCATACAATAGAGACGCCCTCTGAAATAGTAATGATTCAAATGATACTGTTTGCTCCGGATTTCAATAATTCAGCGTTTTTGTTGGTTAAACAACTAACTGAAGCACAGTAGCGGCGCCCCTGTGACGCTAAAAGGCACAGCTAGCAGCCTCGTACTGCCAAAACAATAATTTAAAGTAAATGCCAGTCAACAGAGCCAAACAATTCAAAAGTGTACAGAAAAAAACTGCAAATACACCACAGACATAATGAAATATTGGTTTATGAGACGCTCGCTCCTCTCGCCGGCTTGATAGGAGACACAAAGCAAACTCTCACAAGACCGAAGTTTAATTGGATTATCGTATTCGGGGGAAGGCCGGAGCTTTGCCGCCGTAAACCTGCTGAGCTGACAATCAGGCGCAGTGAGAGCGGCGGAAATAAGCTGACTTCTAACGGGGAGGAGACAGAAGTGAGGCGTTTGTCAATTTGTGTGTTGTTATCGCCTGTTTGAATATCATCACTATTGATCTAGATAACATTTTACACATCTCCTCCAATTCTGAAGATAAGGGAACTGCAGACTCTGCCATGAATAATGTAAAACCAAAGGACTCCAACAGCTTTTCATAAAATTTCCAAAGAACCCCTCTGGTAATGTTTTAAGACATAAAAATACTCTGCTTTGAAGTGGAGAAAAAAAAAAGAAGAGCGGTTTTGTTCCAAATCATCAAAATTAAACTATGAATACGCAAATATTTTCCATTGAAATGAAAGCTGGCCTCACTGCAAAGGTTGTTCCCTCGCTATGCATCACATTAGCTTCATGTTGGACCAGTTCTGACTCCGATCCAGCTGTGATGTCACAAACCATCAGCTCGTGGGTCCAGCAGAGGCGCCGGCAGCTTCACTGGGCTCACAACGCTGCCTTCATAACCGTAATCACGCCAACACACACACAGATAACGTCAACAACACATCCACTGCCGCCGTTGTAACTCACACAGACAGCTAACACAGTAGCAGCTAGCATAAACACAGCTAGCGTAGCTCGATAACAAAGAACTAGTTACAGTATATTTCCACTTTTTGTTATATATCAGGGTTATAAAAAAGGTTCATGCAGGTTCTGCTTTGCCACTTGAGCATAAAAAGAAAAAGAGAACGTTTAATTGGCGGAAGAAGTTCATTTTTAGCGCGGCTGTTGTTAGCAATAGGCCTGATGTAGCACTTGTTTGACAAACTAACCCCATGCGAATTAATGCAGCATTGGTTGTACTTGGTGGCATCAATTCAGACTTGTACATTTTGTTTTCATTTTCCTTGTAAGTGGAATATTGAGTAACTTACACATGAGTAACGCTAATGCTAATGGATGATAATTCGCTGTCTACTCAATGAGTAAATAAGAATGCTATTGCACTTGTAGTGGACCTTAATCTGTCAACTTTGCTACCAATTAACAGAATTTAAAAATACAACGGAAGTCACCAAACATTCGCTAAAATCCCTGTAGCTTATGTAGCTAGCTGCAGCTAAGCCACTTGTTTGACTAATTGGCGGCATGGGAGTCAATGGCTGTGTTTACATGCAGTCAAATAAGCCTTTTCTAACTAATATTAGCAATAACCCAGTTGTGTGTGGCCATGTAAACACCAATGACCTGAATATTCTCATTTTCTGGTTTTTAAAATCCGGAATATTCCCCCTGTGTTCCTCCTTTTCGAACCGGAATATTTGATCATGTCTCCTCCTATCAGGATCTCCCCATCAAAAGGAACATAAATTAGTGTTCTGCCCATGTTCCCATGTTCTACTGGCAAGGAATCTTGGTCTTTAGAGTCCAGGAAGTACTTGTAAACATGGCCAAGAGCAACACCACGCCAAAGTTTTGGAGTGAGGAGGAAACAGATCACTTCATAAGTGTGATGAAAGACACAAACATCCTGGCGTTTGGAGACGCTAGAAAGTAGCGGGATAGACAGATCCAACCAAGCAGGGTTTGTAGCAGATGTTGACTGACCCTAATATTGACTGCATGGAAACAAAGTCAGTGCAACCATTGGTAGGACTTCATAAAGAGGGTCCTTCACTTGTCATTTGTTTAAATTTTCCTCGCAAGGAGAAGTGGCGTCCAATGAACAACCCCAACTCTAATGGATGCCAATTCTGTGTCTCCTCAGTGAGCAGGTATTAATACTATTGCAACTACATCCGACCTTAGGCTGTCTACTTTGCTAATGGAAATTTACAAACTTACAAGCTCAAATCCCCATAGCTAATGTTGCTAGCTACAGCTAAGCTAACACATTTCCAGGGTTCCATCCTCTGCATTGTTGCATGCATCAAAATCAGGTCTTTCGGTTGAGGCAGGTGACCTCATTGGGGGGGGGAAAACCCCAGCATTCAGCAACCCCAGGACGCTTGTTTTCACGAGCAACCGTTCTAAAAGAAAAGCATAATCGCCAACAATAGATTCTGTTACACCGTTTCCGCAACCGGAACTAGAGCAGTCGTATGATTCAGCTTTTAATCATTTCAAGCATGAACAAACATTTCCCTACAGATCGGAAAACGCTGATACGGGCAGTTTCGGAAGGTGATGATTGCAGTCCATATTACGTTTGGAGGTTTTTATAATTCCCGGGGGAGCAACCCAACCAGCTGCAACATGAAGCTTTTAAGAGAAGCCAACGCGGGAAGAGCATGGAAACGTGAAACAAAGTGCGAGTTACTCATCGGTCTTATTACTCTCACAGCTCGGTATGCTGGTATACAGAGCTGATTTTTTTTGTTTTTTTTGTAGGGGGTATTTTTTTTTCCCTTTGTACCCGCCGAGGATGATATTTAGAGATAGAGAGAGAATATAGAAACAGATGAGTAGGCAGCGGCGCTCCCCGAGTGTATGCTGTAGTGGTGTAGATGAAGTCCATGTCAGTGCCATTCATCTGGCTGCCATGATGTCGGCGCCGCCACCGACTGATCAATTGGAGTCCCTCAAGGAATCATACAGCCTTACAAGTGAAAGGCTACTGAAGTTATTAAATCCAGGGACTTTGGCCCGCAACAGCAGAAAGGCAGGAAAAAAAAAAAAAAAAAAGACATATACACAGACTCGCTGCCAGGAGAGGGTTGTCCTGCCACAGAAAATGCAATAATGGATGTTCAGAGCCTACTATTAGAGAACCATTATGGTCTTTTTCTCATTTCATCACATGCAATTTTCTGCTGATTTCAGATACTGTATGTGCTTCTTTTCTTTTTTTTTTTTTACATAATCTCATCTTCACATCACAAGGGCATTTTAGTATTCCTGTGATGTATTCAAAGCTTTAACAATAGATGAAAGTTGGGAGGACTGTAAATGCCGTTGTTTCTTGTTACGGTTTGCTAAGTGGTGATTTTAAATGAAACAATTAAGCGTCGACCATTTTCCTCGACCGTGTTCACAACGGAGCCTAAAAATGGAGCGTTTGCTATATTTGTTTGCCCGGCTCTTGGTGGGCAGTGATGAAAACATGACAAATAGGTGGAAAATTTGCGTCTCTATTTTGGAACAAAGCCATCACGTTTTGTGCTTGAAAAGCTTGGAAGAACATTGGTTATTGTTGGCGTTTTGCAAGCAAAATATTTTTCCAAAAACTTGGTTGTTTTTTCATTGTCAGTGTACCTTTATTTGGCGATTCTACGCCCAATCCGGCTTGTTTCTGGAGCGTCTGCCGAGTTATTGTCCAAGCTTTTAAAAGCAAAATGATAGGTGGGAAATTGGGCAATATATTTCTTTGCAAACATTCCGCAGCTCAAGCAGAGCAACTTTGAAAGCGGGAAGGCGCCCGGTGGAGGTTTAAAGCGCATAAAATTGCTATGGCGCGATGTTTACATGGTCCGGGGTCGCAGGTCGCATGTAAACAAAACAGGCTGAGGGTTTCTCATCAATAATTGGTAAAGCACCAAGAAACCAGCCGAGGGAAGGGGGGGAAAAATAATGATTGCTAGCCTGCAGGGTTTAATGTATTACAAATGAGCTCGGTTTCACCTCAAGCGTGCAGGTGAGAATTTCTTTTTTTTCTCTCGGATATTTAACCCTCAAGAGTTCCTCGATAAAAATGTTCTCAATCGTCCCTCGAGACGAAAAAAGGTCCCTTCCCTAAAAACCGCTTAAAAATATCATGTTAATATTTTTTTTTCCACTTTAATTGAGTCAATTGTGTAATCAACCTCAGCCTGAAATATATATATATCAAATATTCATTATTTGGGGGGATTTTAACCCTGTAAATGCCAGTTTCTTTATGTAACTCCAAAGTATTTTAATCGAAAAACAAAACAAAAACTCATAGTTTCCATAAAATACAATTCAAGGAGGATTTAATGATTGTTATTATGAGCGCCTCAGATGGTCAATGATTATCAGCAACATTGAATCTGAGGAATTCTTATTTCTTTTTTTTATAGCAAGTTAATTAGTTATTAGTTCCTGTGGACGAAAAGTATCTCCTTCCTAAAGACTGCTGTAGAAAATGTCATACATTATTTTTTCCAACTTGAAAATAGTCAGTCTTGTTAATCAGCTTCAGCCTGAAAGATGCATATAAGTATCACATATTTTTGTAGTTATTTTGACCCTCTGAACAGTGAGGTTCACCAGTCGCCACCATTGAACCGAGCTCGGCTTTGTTCTCCAAACATGAAAATGGTCAGCGTTTGATTTTTTCCCCAAACGTATTTGAGGAGGACGGCAATGAGGAGCGAGCCGGAGCTCACGTCACGCTTCGCATTGTGATTAACCTGAATTGGAAATGATTCCTATTATCCTCGGTGTGGCGGTTGTCGCCGGGCTGAGTTTTGCTTCGTTATATAATTGGGGTTGGAGGTAACGAGGACGAGATCTTCTCAAGAATCAATAGCGCGGCGTGTGACCGCCACCCTCCCCCCTCCCCCCCCCACCACGTCTGGGTTTCGGCAGACAAAAGAGGAGCCGGAGAGATGGCGCTCCCGTCTCCGGTCTCTCATCTGACACGCACACACGCTGGTTATCTGTCAAGCGGGTGTCATGTCTGCTCTAAACGGCTGCCATCTCTGCTCTCCGACTGGATCCCCGCGTTTTTCATCTCGGGCTGATTCCACTGATGCCTCTCAGAGCTGAGTGACAGGCGGTGTCGCGAGACGCCGGCGATTGGTTGGAGCAAAAGGGAGGGATGGGGGTGGGTGGGGGGCGGGTGAGGGTCCCCGGTTAAACTGTACACTTCTGCGGCGATGACAGAGCCGCGCCGATCCCAACCGCAGACAGATCCGTCTTCATTAGACAAAGGAGACGACAGAGCGTGCGGAAAGTGGAACAACAACAAGCCCGAGTCTGAAAATACCAAGGACGCTTCGCTCCCCGCCGCCGCCTGCCGCCATTTATTCTCCTCTAAATCGAGCCGCTGTGTCATTATAAACGCCACTAACTCAGAGGCAGGGACGGGAATAATGACCCCGTTACTTTTTCCAGTAACGAGTAATCCAATTGATTACTCTTTTCATTGTTATAATGCTGTGACTAGGTGTGTCCCGATACAACTTCTTCCACTTCCGATACAGTACTGATATTGCAGACTTTGAATATTGGCCGATATGTTATCAATCTGATATGATATTGATCTGATATGATATCAGCAGGAATCATAAATACTTTTAAGACTATTTTGTAGTATGGAATGTTTATCCGGTCAGAGTTATCATAGATAATTGAACATGCATATATTTTAAGGCTCCTGAAAGAGGAGCAGAGGTGGTGTCCAAATTTCGACATATTTGAGTATCTAAAAATTACTTAAAAGTTACTTTCTGCAGTGACTAGTTACTTTTATAATTTGTAGCTGACGAGGGCTGTCTGGCTATTGATTCGGACTTTCCAGATTGATATTTCAAGGTCCCAATTTTATTTGATTCAAGATTGGATTCCATATTGATTCAGTCGGTGATATTTCACTTAAAATAATGCTGTGAATTCACCAAGGAACCTTTTGACCTGGTACATGATTGAAAATTGTGTTTACATTAAGGCTTGAATCCCAACCAGTTACATTAATCATGTACTTTTATACAAAAATGACAAACCTAACAAAACATTGTTTTTTTTTAGATTGTATGAATCGATTACGAACCAGTTACAGGGTTAGTTCAACATTTTTGAAATTTCCAAAAACAACGGGCACTGATGAGTAAAGTATATGTACCTACACATATGACGATAGGGATTACAGCAACAGGCCAATTTTCAAAAATGTTGAACTAGCCCTTTAAAGGGAACTCAATCAAATGGATTAAATTGATTTTTTAAACCCAGCCCTATAACTGAGTAACTAATTTAGTTACTTTTCGGGAGAAGTACTTAGTAACTAATCACTGCTTTAACACAACTTGCCCAACACTGCTCAGAGCTATATTTATACGCCTCTCAATCAAACCTCACTTCCCAAAACAATACAGCCTCGTTAGCGGCGGGGCGGCCGCCGGCGCCGATTCAACGCTTGCACATCACGCTCCGCCCGGGCGAAACTATTAAAAGGCAGCGTCTGACCCGTCCAGCCGCCCCGCTGACAGCTCGATATAAATGTCCCCCTTTTTAATAGACCGTTCCTGCTGAAAAATATGTCGACAAACCTTTTAAAAAAGCCATTTCGGGGAGAACTCCAATGGTTCCACCCATTACATTTTATGCTCCGCTCCATTCACATAAACTTGATGCTCAGCCTTGGTTGCTGTTTTTATGGTCGGACGTGGACGCTCGGCGCCGCTGCACTCCATTCCTGAGGAGATGTGAGCCAGAAGGCGAGGGGGGAAAAAAAACAGAAAAGTCATGGAGCGCGGCCGGGAAGATGGAGGCGAGCGATTGATAGACTGCATTTTAGAAGCTTATATTTCACTTTATTCAGTCGGTATCCAGCCTCTAGTGAATAACTAGCGCGGCATTACTTTAAAAGAAAGGAGGAAACTACCCAAGGCTGAGCGGCTGACGAGTTTCTCCCCGACTTCCTCCCCAACACGGCCTGACTACAGATGAGCGCTCATAAATGTCTGTTAGGATTTATATTATCAAACCGCATGGAAAAGTGGTTCCAGGGGACAGTTGTTAAGGCAAATGTGTTAAATTTACGGTTGGGGGTTGCAAATCTGTAATAGTAAGTACGGGGGAATTAGCGTTCAGAGAGAACATTAAATTTTCCCGACGCGTTTCCACAGACATCTTGAAATAATACGACGTGCCAATCCGGCTGCAGATGTCGAGCTGTTTGAAAAGCCTTCGCCGCTCTTAATGATGGCGGCGGCGGCGCGGCAACAACCGGGGCTTGAGACGGGCGCCGAAGAGCGTCCTAATGAATTTAAATTGATGGTAGCAGCGTGTCTACGAGCGGGCTGATGGACCGCCGGCCGCACTGCCAGACTCTATTTATGTGCGAGGTGCCGCTCACCAAAAAAACCACGAAAACAACTTGTTTGAAGTGGCTGTGATCAATATTTAGTCATTACTGAGGATCAAAAGACTGTATTTATCCTGCTCGGCAGGAGACTCCATCATCTTTCTGCTAATTGTTTGGCTGCAAATTTGCTATTTTTGTGCGTTTTTCGTGCTCTCCTTGTTTTTTTAGCTTTTTTTGG
>CAESWR010000835.1:490693-502387 GCA_903171835.1 Mullus surmuletus
AAAAACATCTTTGCTGGATCTGCCTCTTTAAACTTTTTACAGAAAATTGGGGGGAAAAAGGGAAATATGAATAAATAAAGTGATGCCAGAATCCCACCCCACCCCCCACCCCCCTTTAATCCTCGTCTCCTCCAGTGGAGCTGCTTCGGCTGGTTTCCATGGCGCGGCGCCCGGAGCGACTCGCCCTGGTGGGAATGTGTGTTTCTGTACATTATGAATTACAGACATCCATATTCATGTTGGAGGCGGTTTTTCGGCAGCTGTTTTTGCGTTGGGAGAAACCAAAGCGAGGAGGCCCGAGCGGCGCCGTACCTATGTGGCTGCGGTGGGACGATGCGCTGCTCAGCTGCCCCCAAAGAGACACCATGCAGACGGTCAGCAGCAGCGCCCTCCTGCACAGGCTCCGGAGGTCCCGCTCCCTCATCCTGCGGAGAGACCACACACACACACACACACCGATAAAACACACGGAGGGAACTGAGGTGGGCAGGCGGCCGGAGTCCGGGCTGGCGCTGGCCAGAGGCTCCGGAGGCTTCAGGCTGGCAGTCGGGCGGTGGACAATTAGAGCAACTCCTGGAAATCACAAAGCTGGGATTTGCGCGGCTTTGCGTGGACGCCTCCGCCGCGTCGGGGATTAACCTGTGATGGGGCTGCGGGCGCCGCGTAATGTGGCGACCCCGGAAAATGTTTTACAAGCGTGACGTCTCATATCAACAACAACAAAAGCAAACCAAAAATCTGCTCATTTGAGTGGATTGAGAGAAAATGGTGGATTTTCTCAAAGGGGCATCGAGTTCATGAGCTGCCCCCCCCACCCCCCCACCTTGCTGAAAATGGAGGGAACCATTGAAGTTGCAGTTATGTCCAGGTTTATCTGATGCCGCATCCACTTGTTGGTTTTTAACCCAACTGTTAATTGGAAAATCGGTTTCTCCTCCCTCATATTAAAGTGAGAAATGACAAATGATGATCAGTTTGTTATGGTTGGACAGATGAAAGACCTGCTGGTTCATGGACTCCTAGTTTGGCTTCCTGGCCCGTCGCCACTTTATCTTGGTTGGGCCAGTTTTGTGGTGTCTGATCGACAATTTCTGAGCTAATAGAGCAAACATGAAGAGAGTGATTATCCTTTATGACTGATTATGGTCTTTTGTTGTCTCTTTAGATCAGCGGTCACCAACACGCTGACCGCCGGCCTGTCCTAAAATCCTACTTTATGCTGTTGCTATTCTGTTTTAATCACTTGTTATTGTATAGATTTGAAAATGACAATATCTTCAAAAGCATTAAAATATGTTTATTATACAGTTTAGATGAGTTTAGGTGTAGTCTGGCCTGTTCTTGTTGAAAGTTCAAAGTAAATTGAGTGTATCGGAGGGTTGGTGACCCCTGCTTTAGACTAGTTAGGGCCAGAGTCAACGAGTCGGGAGTCGGGGAGAGCCCTATTGAAACACAAGGACTTATCTGATATTTGTATTTATTTCTGACCTTCTCATAGTGGTCTTTCAAGTCCAAATACTGGATTTTTTATCACTTAAGGCTGCAACTGTGTATGAAAGACGATGATTTCAGTAGATTTTCTTTCTTTTTTGCCATTCGAAAGTCATACTCCCCACCACCGCCCTGCCGTCGGTTGGCAACAACAAATAATGCAGAATTAAGGCTGCACGTACGCTACCTAGAGTCCCATCTTGCTTCCTCTACCAACTAATTTGATCATGTCAAATTTATGTATAAAGATGTACGATGCCGGCGTGTTGTGCAGATATCTGATAACACATCCAGTGATCACTTTAGAAACCATCCGCACGCTGCAATCCATAACGGCAAATTAGATCCGCAGACAGAACAAATGAAGTCTGTTTACGGTCTTTGTCTCCTTCGCTCCGGCTCGCTGTCACGTCGCTACCTGGGAGGTGAGTAATGCTGTTTGTGTGGTCCGTCCTAATGTGCTCAGCTCAGTAATCTTGGTGTATTTTCAGAGGGTTGTTGTCCAGTAATACGCCATCTCCATCTCCATCTGGGGTGTTGGTGGTGGTGGTTGGGGGGGGAGCGCGGAGAACAGAGCAAGCAATGCAATCAGCGACTCATCCCTCCTGCCAACAGGAACGCTCGGCGCTCTGCGTTCGCAAATCACAGCTCAGCTTTGAACTCTGTTCCAGTGCAGCCACTCAAATTAGCAAAATGCTCGGTTTCGTGCAAAGAGATCAACTCGTGCTCCCCCGCCCATCCCCACCCCCCCACTCCCTGGCAGTGTGCTAGCATCCTACCAGGGAGACATTTCGCCGCGACCGGCTTTGTACTGACAGCCAGGGCTGCAGATATCGACGCGAGGCTCTAATTCGGTGTATCATCGAGCAGCCGATGCATTTAGGATGTTGTAAGCATCGCTGACATTTCAGAGGGGGCCGTTTGAAGCTGGAGGTTGGTCACTGCTGCCATCATCTCATTTTTTTGGGGGGCGGGTGCTGACAAAGGGGAGAGATGAGCACTAACACGGCCAGCAGGCGGTAACGAGAACAGTTGGTGGCAGTAATTTAGCTAGCAAGCGAAAAAAAGGGACATTCAGACTTTCGAGTGAGCATGTTGCACCCAGACAACACTTATTACGGTAGCCGGATAGGAAGCAGAGAGTGTGAAGGAGCATGTTGTGCTAGTTAATAAACAGTTATTACAGTAGCCATTCACACGCCACCTGTAGAGAAGAAGAAGAAGAAGAAGAAGAGCATAGCGCTCGTCACGGTCCGCAACTGTCTCAGTTTCTTCATTTCATCTTGCTAACTTTTAATTCATTTTTCTCTCCGAGCTGGAAACGTCTCCAGATTTCATTTCAGAAATCTGGTCAAAATAGTTTATTGAGTCAAACTCAATATCCGAGCTTTCCTGTTCACTGTGCGGCTGAACACCGAGAACAGAGTGCTAGCGCTGTGTAGCTGACTGAGACTCTCCAGAGTCTCTTCCAACCAAACAAACGGTCCATTACTAAACAAAGCTCTGATAAAACAGAAGCCAAAAGTCAACATTAGTTTGGTTTGAAGAGCCGTGCCAGCTAATGCTAATGCTAAAGCTAAACTCAAAGCGAGTGGGGGGGTGTGCCCCCTTTGTTTTGGTCTGAAGTGCTGCTGCTGGCGGTACAATATCAAATTAAACCACTTTAAATTGATCAACTGCGTATTGAGGTGAGAATCAAAGTCGTTAAAACCCGGGTCTCTGCACACCTGCCTCAGCGTTTGTCCTGACGATTCACACATCAGCCTCGGCGCTCGCCTCGCTCTCTCCGCTCTCTCCGCTCTCTCCGCCCGTCCCGTCTGGCTCAAATTAACACCCACGGACTCATTTTCACCTGTGGTCCCCGAAGATCAGCTCGCACGCCAACACATCCCGCCTACAACGCCAGACCAGATTATGCAGTAACATCATCCCAGGAAATATTCCACTTTGGCTAAAAACTCATTCGGAGCACCGGTCCAAATATAGCGCTTCGGCCAGAGACGCTCACATCAAAGAATTGACCACTTATGGGAAGTGACGGCGCAAAAATTGTCTCTGCTCTTTGCGGGAGCTCTCGGGACTCAGCTGCGCCGGCTAATCCACACAACAAACACGCCAATCTACATAAGTAAATACCACACAAACAACCGCGTAGTACAAACGTCTGATGTTGGACGAAGCGGCGCGACGGCTCCACTTCGCTCCCAATCCATCAACTTTTATATTCCCCGCACTTCTTTTCTGTCCTAAAATTGCAATATTAGACTTGCGCGTTCCCGCCTCCGCCGCCGCCACCCTCCCGCCTCGCCTCGCCTCATTCGCAGCTGCTCATACAAAACACACAAGACACACGAAGCTCTGAAATAATTGCGATTGGAATCTCACGCCGTCGTGTTTATCCAACATGAAATGCTCTCAGTTACTCCACGAGAACGGTTTCTTTATTTATAGTGTTTGGCGAGTTTTCACGGTTACAAAACACAACGAGGTTTCGGAAAACACAACAACATTTCACCAAACACGATGACATTTCAGATTACGGAAAGGGAAGGGACAACACTTCCTGTTTCTGATTGGAAAATATAACCTTTCTGCACAGCTGACCGTTCACAAAACCTCAATTCTTGACGGGCAGCGAAACAACCAATCACATCAGCTTATACTTGGGCCTGGGTTCTGTCCAATCAGAAACAAGAAGTTTTGTCCATATCCGAAATATCATTGTGTTTTGTGAAATGTCATTGTGCTTTTTGTAATGTTGTCATGTTTTGGCAAATGTCGTGTTTTGTGAAATTTTTGTGAAATGTCTGTTTTCTGCCTTGTGTTTTCTGTAATTTTGCATTTTGTGAAATGTTGTGTTTTGTGAAATATGCTTTCTCTAATGTCGTGTTTTGTGAAATGTCGTCATGTTTTCTGTAATGTTGTCATGTTTTGGCAAATGGTATCGAGTTTTGTGAAATGTCGTTGTGTTTTGTGTAATATCGTGTTTTGTGAAATGTCGTTGTGTTTTGCCCTTGGGGGCCACCGTAGGTTTTACCCACGTTCTCCCCCAGTTGGAGTCTTGTCCGGGAGCTAGCCGTGTTCAGGTGGCCCGATGGAAGCTGCTTAACAGAAAAATTATCCCACCTGATGGATGTGACACCGAGAGCAGGTGGCTCATCTCAAACTGGCCTGATCTGGATAAACCCATTTAGGGATCGGCGCAATTCCACTCCAAGAACTCCGCCGCCTCCGTATCCTCGACGGAGCGGCGCGCAGCCTGAGGGGCGGCGGTTGAGGTCCTGCGTCTTGCTCAAGGACACTTTGGTAGGTCTGGACCGTAGGGGGGTTGGAGCCCCTCCGGTTTCGAACCTGCTGAACCGCAACATCTCAACCCGCGACTGGACCACCGTCGCTCTGCCGTGTCCTCGACCTCGCGCCGCCTCATTAATTAACCCAGTTGTTAATTCATCCCCCTAATACACCCTCTAAGACCCCCCTACGTTGGGTCCGTCTGCACGGCCTTGGAGGACTTACAGGATTCCTCGGGCCAAACTGTTACAAGCGAGCGAATGCGGTGTAACGTTTGGCGGATTTCCATAATATGGAAATGCACGGAATGTTATTCTACAAAGAGCAGATATGCAAAACATTCTCATATTCCATTTGTTTTGCTCACAACTCCACCTTGTAGCAATAAAAGCCTCAGCTTGATTTCTATTCCTACCAACCACTATTTCTCTATACCAGTGTTTCTCAACCAGGGGTCCGTGGTGTGATAGGAAGGGGTCCGTGAACATAAAATATCCTTTAAAAAGACCCCATAACATTACATAGGAATATATACGCCCTGAGTTGCGGCGCTCAGGGTAGATACAAAATATGCAGGGGGCCAGGACCCCAAAAAGGTTGAGAATCACTGAACTTTCTCAATGTACTGTCGGGCCTCAGCTGACCACAGGCTTCCAGATTGTTGTTGACTGTATTGTTTTTTCCCCAATCAAAGCTCAAAGTTTCCTGTTCGCCGCAGCTATTATTAATGGCAACGTTGCCGCCTTGTCAGTAACAGGTTTACATCGTCTCGCACCGCATCGCACATCCTTTTCTTCGAACCCTCATGCTCGGCGTTACGAGCTTTGAACCACCTTGTTGCTGTTGAAAGAACCAACACAAATAAACTTACTTTCCCCTGTAATGAGCAAGTCATTTCTAGTTTTTTAACTTGATCCACTTTGTTTGTCTTCCTTTTTTCCCAGGATAACCAGCTTATACCAAACAGGCAGCCTGTGTGCTGTCGGCAAATTATGTGTTGCATAGCAACGGCAGTAAGATAGCACTCCTCACACCCTTTGATCCCCCTTCTCTTATTAATGATCCTCAGCGCCGCTCATTGTGTAACTAGTCTCCTCTCTGATTGCCACCTAATGGACAAACACACACTCACACACACACACTCCAACCCGAGTGCACATCCTCACACATCAAACTTTCCCCCGGAGCAGCAATTGCCTGGAAAACCGCGGCGAGTCAACACGGAGGAGTGTGTTACCGGCTGATACATGACGCGGTGCGGACGAGGCTGCAGGATGCCGCCGCGGTTGGAGGGCGAAATGAAAACCGATGTTGCCGCTGTGTACGTGGCGGCGGGTTTTTGTTTACCTCTTATCTAAATATGACACACACACACACACGGCGGCTGTGCACCAGTAGTCACGCCTCAGGCCGAGGCCTCCCTCGCTTACATAAACAGCCGCTAAACACCGACGGAGGCGACGCGGGCGACATTAAAGACGCCGCCGAAACCCCCTTCTGAATGAAATCTCCAGCTCAGGTGCTTTTAACTCGATGTCCTCGCTGAAATCCTGAGATATCTATTATTTCTTTGTGCTTCTTCCCCCTGCAGGTGCTTTAAAAACGAATTGGCAAACAGCGACATTGGCCGTGCAAAGCAAACACTCCACACAATCATTCAAACAAACTTTGGGAAGCTGGTCCTCCTGTGTTGAAATTCAGTGCTTTTTTCCTCTCGTAAAACTTTGGTACTTCTATGTTTCAAAGGCATTAATTATCAACCATTAAGAGTTCATGAGAACAATTTTTGACCAGACCACTTTCAAGCCATTTTGGCTGTGTTGGATGAATATAGCAAATTTTTCCTATTCATTTTCTGGTGTCCGTTCTTAAATTAGAACTAACTAGGTACTAATAAGAGATTTTGGTATAAAAATTTGTCGCTGTAGAAAAAATAGGAATGCCTCAAATCCAGTGTGGCTGCTAATCATTGACCCATATCAGGCACTAATAATAATAATGATAATTGAAATGCATTTTATGGAAATTATTTGAATTTCTGTTGGGTTTTTTCGATTTAAATACTGTGGAGTTATTTACACAAACTGGCATTTAGAGGGTTAAAATCCCCCCAAATAATAATAATTTGATATATATATATTTCAGGCTGAAGTGTTCCCATTTAAATTGGAAAAAAATATTAATTATATTTTTGCAGGAGTTTTTGGGGAGGGAACATTTGTCATCCTGAGGGACGATTGAGGTTTTTATAAGGAACTCTTAAGGGTTAAGTAATCAGATGACAAAGTGCACTCCAACCTCCAGACTCCGCAGTGAACGAAGGGTTAATCAAAGTGGTCAGGCCCCCCGAGACGATATCAATTCTCTGATTTACCACAAACCTCATCTCCGAGGCCGCAGCTTACGCATTAATGTCGGCGTGAAATGTATCGAATGAATAAAGGAATGAGTCTCTGTGTGTTTTCTTCCACTTCTCCCTTTGAGAGCCCGGACATTGAAATTAGATGTCTGATTTTGTGTAATTACAGACCCCGACAAATCCTGTAGCGACAAAAGGCCGCTTTTCACATCAGCCATTTTGGATCGTCAAAGCAGGGAGGCGAAGCACCGACGCATTAGCAGCAACGACGCCCCCAACACATTAATTGTCCGTGTCAGAGAGCGAGCTTGTAGCGGAGAGCGCTCGCTAATAATGACAACAGGGATTTCCGGACTCGAAATATCTACTCCTAACTCTTAGGAGTCCCTTAAAAAAACCTTCTCGTCCCTCAGGATGAAAAAAGTCCCCTACCTAAAAACTGCTGTAAAAATAACATACACTGACAAAAAAGAAAAAGTGTCTTTTTAATCATCTTCAGCCTGAAATATATGAAATATCAATTATTTGGGGGGATTTTAACCCCCTAAATGCCAGTTTGTTTATGTAACTCCAAAGTATTGTAATTGAAAAAAACACAAAAACTCAAATAATTTCCATAAAATGCAATTCAAGGAGGATTTGTTAATTACGATCATTAGAGCCTCACATTGATTAGCAACAACAATGAATTTGAGCCTAATTTCCTTCTAATTTCTTTTTGGGATTTTTATAGCTCCTCAGTCTGGTTAATCAGCTTTGGCTTGAAAGATAAATATCAATTACTTTTTAGGGATTTTGACCCTCTAAACGGTCAAAAAACGTCCCTAGGAACTCTTAAGGCTTGAGAGGCGTCGTTATTTCATTGGCGGAGAAATGCGCGTGGCGCGAGAATTCACCCGGCTCATCAACTTAATGGTCAACTCTTGACAGTTTGCGGGATCACTCCTGGATGGGAGTCAAAGAACGGCGTGTTGACAATGGATCTGGAAGGAGGGACGTGCTTGTAATGGTAGGTGCGTCGCCACGGCAACGCGTCAAAACTCTTCTCCGCTTGGCGTCTGATTGCCAAATTAAATCCAACACTGGGCTGTCGGCGAGAGAGGACGCGTCCCCGCATGGTTCACACACTCTTTGACCCAATTTTCGCGCATTAGCGTTAACGTCTGGGCGGCGGCGGGAGCGCTTAATGGCGAAATGAAAATATCGACATTAGCGCCGGAGTCGGGCTCCCGCCTCGATTAATGGAGCGCGGTGAGGGCGCCGTGTCGCATCCTCCCTCCCACCCTCCCTCATCCCCCATTTGCGTTTCCATGGCGTTTGTTTGAGCACATTTTTCCTCGTGGTGATGAGGACGAACGATGAGGTGAGACGCTGTTTGTGCCAGAGTTTTGCTTCTTAAATCCTCACATGAATGGCTTGAGGGAACGGCCATTTCCATAAAGTGATGGAATTTCCCATCCGAGCGCGTTTTTGTACCCGCAAAACCCTGTGCAATCTCGCAGATAGCCGGAGACGAGACAAAGATTTCCACGCTACGCAAACCTGCCCCCCCGCCCGCACCCCCGCCCGCCGTGGGACACAAAAAAAAAAGACAAAATTAAAAAATTGCCCACCAACAAGTGACAGATGAGCACGAGACAGCCTGTCAGCCGCAGCACGACCGATTACCTGACTAAATTATAACTTCCCAGGGAACAGTGTGCGAAATGTAATCAAATGCACAATTAACGCTGCAGCATATGCTCAGTTGGCAGTGACGCCGAAGACATTAAAAGTATGTAAATATCACACTAAATGGATCTACAGTATACATTGTTTTCTTTGTCAATCTCATATCGGGCCAACGGAGGGAAATGACAGGAAACTATTTGCCAAGGCGGACTTAGGCGTTTCCCGCCAACAGTGAAACAGAAGGCAACGTCGCAACAGCTGTTCAAGGTTTTCCTGTGAAATTCATCAATTCATGGTCCCCGGATCCGTTCGTCGTCTCGGGGCGATTCCCGGACAGTTGAGATCCGCTTTCATGTTTCCTTTAGCAGGTTAGTACTTAACAAACGGTGTGTTAGCATTGGGATTAATGATTACAGGCGTTCATGGTCTCCAGAGGATGTGTTAGCAGACACGGGAAATGCTAGTTTGTATAACTGTACATGTAAAATCTAAACTAGAGATGAATCATGAATACAAACACACCGCCCCACTCTGGATTCCAACTCACAATCAAAACATTAATAATAAAGTCTTAAAAATCGGGCTTTGAAAGTAACATTTGGCAAAATAAGCTCAGAATCAGCTGTAGTTCATGCTAGTTAGCAAATGTTAGCATACTAACATGCAGGAAGAAAGGTGTCCAAATTAGAATAATAAGCACTTAGCTGATGTAGCTAGCTTAAGGTGACCAGACGTCCCCATTTCGGATGACCTGTCCGGGTTTAAAGCGGTCCCCAAAAATGTCCCCTATTTCAACTTTTATAATTGGGAAAACAAAGCCACCTTTAGAGAAGGAGAAGAAGAAGAAGAAGGAGTGCGCTTGTCACAGTTACAGTCCATAACTGTAAAAAACCCCCCCCCAAAAAACAGTATTCTGTCTCTTTGGTCTCTTTGCAGCAAAAAGTCAAACTAAAAGCACAAGTTTAGGTTGATAATTCAGGTATGAATTCAGACGCAAATGTGACAGTGTGTGATTTGACCAAATAAAAGAAGGCGTGCGGTGAAAGAGACTCGCTAGTGGAACAGAAAACGCGTGATCTTCATCTCCTTGGATCTTGAAGTGGAGAAAACTGACATCCTGCCACCGTTTGTGAAGTCAAAATGCACTTCACGCTGATATTCAGATACTTAAAAATGAAAATGCACTCATCATGTGTTGTGTAACCTGGCGAATCACGTACTCGGCCTCGCATTTTCCAGCCAATCGATCAAATCCGCTGCGCTCCCCGGTGGCCCGAGACCCATTAGCTCACACTATTTACCAATGGTGGACAATCAGACGTTCTGACCGGAAATCTGTGTCTTTTCAGATTAAAAACACACACACGCACGCACCAAAACACACACAAGTCAGAGGGAGCGAGCCAGACAGAAAAGATTTCCGATTCTTTCCGTTTAAAAACTTTTTGGAGTTGCTTCTGGTTCGATAAGTCGCCACAATCAGCCGGCGTGGACTCCCATTGTGTCTGATGCTGACAGACGAAATTGGAGTTACAACAAAAAAAAAAAAAAAAACAGCGGCGGATTGGGCGGGCAGGGGGCTCCGGACTCCGTGTTCCAGCGTTTTTCGCCCCCCCTGCCCCGGCCCCCCCGCCGGCTCGGCTGGTGTGTGTGCTGGTATTTTGGAAGTGGCGGAGCAGAAAAGCCCGAGTGTTTAGTTCCAGAAGCCAACATTAGGCTCAGACCTGTTGGAAAGCTTCCCCCTCGGGCGCCGAGGCAGAGGTCATCTTAGTGTAGCCGGAGTCCTGCCACACACTCGGCCAACCCCCCCCCCAACCCCCCCCCACCCCCCCTCTATCTCGCCTATCTCCTTTGCGAGAGGTCCGCTCGCCTCTGACTCATCCCGTGTCCTCGCAGCGTGTTCTGTGCCACCGGACACGCGGTGCGAAGCGCGGCGGGGATCAGATAACTGTCCCACCGCATCATTGCGCCGCACCGGGGCGTGCAGGGCGGGGGTGGGGGGGGGGTGGGGCGGCGTGCTGCGACCCGCCATCCGCTCGCATTTTATGCTAATATAGAAGCCCAAACCGCACCAAAGGGGGGCCTTTGTGCGTCAGCGAAAAAAGGGCTGAGGGGCCGGAAGAATATATGTAAGAATAACATATATTAATACCACTCATTAAATCCACTTTAAATGAGTCAATCTTTTTAATCAACTTCTAAAATATATCAATTATCAATTATTTGGGGGGATTTTAACCCTATAAATGAACTAAATAAACGAAATAAACTCCACAGTATTTTAAGACTCAAATAATTTCCATAAAACACAATTCAAGAAAGATTAAATTTGAGGCATTCTTATTTTTTCTGCAGTGACAGATTTTAATAGTAAACTCCCTTATCAGTTCCTGGGGACAAAAAGCGTCTCCTTCCAAAAGACTGCTGTAAAAACATCATATATTAATATAATTTCCAACTTACATTAGTCAGTCTGGGTTTTCAGCTTCTGCCTGAAAAATACATATCAAATATCAATTTAAATTTTTTTTTTTTTTAGATTTTGACCCTCTAAAGAGTCAAAAAACATCTGGACAAAAAATGTCCCCAGGAATTCTTAAGATACACTTTGATTCCATAACTTCCCCCATTAATTTGACACTAAGCATTCATTCCAAATTCCATCTTCCACCCAGTTTTTTTCTCCAAAGCTCCAAATGTCGCGTACACTTTGTTTCCTCGTGTGTTTCTCGATGCATCCAAACACGCATCATCACACGCCGCTGTGCTCTATGAGTTATTCAGGAGGGTGGAATTCTCGCTAATTCGCCCCGCCATGCGCTTATGTGTGCTTATAAATAAATTACACCATCTATTAAACATTAATTATGCACACACATGTT
>CAESWR010000835.1:577750-588716 GCA_903171835.1 Mullus surmuletus
TTTGTCCAAGTGCCGCGACCTCGACAAGCAACTCCGCGCGGCAAATCTTCCCCCGTGAGCCGTTTCCAGCCCTGGGAGCACTATTCCCTCCGTCCGCGCTGCGAGCAGCTCGCTTCAAAAAACATCAATCAGATGGAAAGTTTAACCGCGTTGTTGTTGTTGTTGTTTTTTTGCTTTGTTTTTTGACTAAATCTGAGACTAACTTCTTAATTGGCTTTGATTAGCTGACGTCACGCCAGATAAGGTAGAAAATCCACATGGTGTGTTTTTTAGCACGCGTGGGGAAGAATCGTCGACCGATATTTCATGGTTATTAATGAGGCCGATACCTGAATGCATTTGTTTTGTCGTGTTATCTATTTTTTTTCTCCGTTGTTGGCAGGGGGCCAAAGGGGAATACGGAAGTGGTTTTTATTTTGAAATTTTGGCACAGATTTGGTCTACACATTTTTTTTAAAAGCCAAACTGGAAGCCAATCCTTTGAAAAGCCAGACTGGCGTAGAGGAACCTCAAAAAGCACCAGCGGGTGCCAAACGCCTATGGTTTTTGACCATTAAGAGCTCATGGGGACGTTTTTTTGACCAGACCACTTTTTATCTTGAAGCCATTTTGGCAGCAGAAAACATCAGAATGCCTCAAATTCAATGTTGCTGATCATCATCGACCCAAAAAACCAAACTGGAAACCAATTCTTTCACACGAGGGAAGCCAATATCGACGATATTATCATACAATCACTGAAAAGGTCAATGGATGATTCGCTTTCCTGTCTGCTGCAGATGATTGCAAAAGAAAAATGTTGTGCACCTTTGAATGATCGTACGGTTTTAATGCATCCGAAACTGAGACGGGAAAGTTTGTCAAGTGTGTGGTGCCAGTTGCGCCAGCAATTAATCATCTTCTATTCCTACCTCTTGTTTGGCAGCGCGTTATTTTTTATTGATGACTCACTTTTTTTTGGCTCTTTAACTTTAGAAGCTGTTTTGCTGAGATAAATGTCAGACTTCCCAGCAGCACAAGCCATGCCTTTGGAATTCAAAATGGCCTCTGATTATTGTCAAACAGCAATCATGAGTCACTTTACTGGTCGTACATAAATAGTCCTGTTAGTACAACTGATTTGCGGTGATTATTTTTCTGTGTAATCGGTTTGTTGTTGTTTTTTTAAAGGGCAAATCTCAGTATCTTTTGATTGCACAACTTCTTAAACCCTCGTGGAAAAAAAAGAGGGACTTTTTTACTTCTCAGCAAACATTTCCCGCTTGAAAAATGTCACAAGCCCTTTGAGCCACTTTGAGGATTATATAATTCTCCATTTACCGTTCTTTTTATCATGCACTTTTAATTTGGACAATAGGCTGGACTTTTTGAAACATTATTTGGCCAAAACAAGAGGCCTGAAGACGCCATGTTGTTCATTTACTGCTTCATTTTATTTACTTTTTGTTTTGGTTTTAGCGCTTTCAGAACAAAACCAAAGTGTGACGCAGCAGATTTCTAGGTCATCATCATTAATTGGAAATGTCCAGATTGCTCCCTGCCAGCCAGTCGGCCCGGTTTGGCCACTTGTGACCTGAGTTATTGAACGCCAGCGAGGCGTGACTCACTAGCTGTCTGTCTCCCGAGTTCGACCTTCTGGCTCTCCCACCCGCCGCCGCCGCCGCCGCCGCCGCCGGCCGACTCCGCTCTCCTGTCTTGCCCTACTTCCTCTCAATAGGCTTTAAGAGCGGGAGTATCTGTGACCCTCTTCCTGCGGTGTATTTATAAACCCACGGGCGCTTTGACGGAAGCCGTAAAGATGACCAGGCTCCAGTCGCGGAGCTTGAGAGCGGCCGCCGCTAAGAATGTAAAGTACAATCTGTTCACTTAGGTACATAGTTGTTCCTCCGCCGAGAGTTAGATGAGACTGAGGATAGCTTTTTATTTCCAGTCAAGTTTAATTTAAACGAGGGGAAACAGCCGGCCTACTTGGAGCCAAAAGCAACACAGACTCGTACCACTAAACGTCCATCAATTAACACTTTATGTGTTGTCTTTGTAAGTTCTACACCAAGACCATGCTTTGAAAAGCCAGGCTGGCGTAGAGGATCCTCAAAAAGCACCAGCAGGGGCCGACGCCTATGGTTTTTGACCATTAAGAGCTCATGGGGACGTTTTTTGACCAGACCACTTTTTATCTTGAAGCCATTTTGGCAGCAGAAAACATCAGAATGCCTCAAATTCAGTGTTGCTGATCATCATTGATCCGAAGGCTCCAATAACAACGATAATTCAATTGAATTGCATTTTGTGGAAATGATTTGAGTCTTTTTAAAATTTCAATTAAAATCCTGTAGACAAACATTTAGAGGGTTATAATCCCACCAAAATGATTGATATTTGTTGTATGTATTTCAGGCAGAAGTTGATCAAAAAGATTGACTCATTTAAAGTGGAAAAAAATGTTATTGTTACAGCAGTTTAATGGAGGGGACGCCGTTTGTTGGTTTTTCAGTTTTTCGAAGACTTAAATGCTGGTTTCTTCCAAAGCACGGCCAGCAGAGTCGGGTATACATCGCGCCTGTCCACGTCCCGTTCCACCGATCACCTCCCGTCGTCTTAATATGGTCAACCAAGAGCGGGACTCCCCAGCCCGGTGGGTGAGGTCACCGTTCCCGTCTAAATACAGCCGGCAATTGAATCCCAACAAAAAATAGCTGTTCTGCTGGGGGTTTTGCGGCCGACCATTTCCTGACGGGGAGCAGCGACTTCCTGCCAGGAATCCACTGGAGATTCTCCCAGCTGAGATAAGATAACCAGCTGCTGACTGGGGGATTCTACTGTAGCCGGATGTGAGCATCTGCGTCCTCGAAATGCCGGAGCTATTGCTCTATTATCGCAATCTTTCTAAAAAATTTCAGCGTTATTCTGAAAAATGAAGGCTATTTCTTTGCACAGGCGGGCCTTGTTGCTAGGCGAGGGCTGTCATACCTGGCTGTCTGACTGCTGCCGGGACGCTCGATCATTTCCCTGGGCGTACCAGTAAAGTCATGACTCAGTGAGCCGCCGAGGGAGCCAGCGTGCTCGTCACACACGCCCAAAGAATGCGAGAGGCGGCCGACCCGATCTGCTCGGCGGAGTGTTCCCGCTGTTGTGTAAGAAAGCTCTGGCACCGGCCGGCGTTCCAGCTCGCTTTTTTTTCCCCCGACGCAAACGGCCCAAATTGTGCCCGTAGCGGCGGGCCTCGGGGGGAGGGACACACACCCGACATGCTTAACCCGAGACGGCGTGAAGCCTTCCTTGTAAGATTAGCCTCCTCAGCGCCGTCTGGTGCTTCCTGTGATCTGCCGTCTGCTTCTTTTTCCCCCCCGTCAGATTATTCCGATAAGATGTTTTCACCTTCCGGGGTGAGGTGGCGGCGCAGACAGACAGACAGCTGCTGCGGCGTCTGCTCGCAAGCTTTTCGGCAGCATTTGTACTTCTTTGTGGACTCCTGTGGGACGGCGACGAGGAACAACCTGGACTCTGGTTTATAATCTACTGTACGTCCAACCTCGACAGTCAAGCACTCATTTCCTGCTGCTTGTTTGCACTGCGAAAAGATCCAAACATCACCCCAACAACTCATAGCTGCGGTGGCAACGGGCCGTAAATCTTTAAACCGTCTCCGTAAAAAGGGGTCGAGAGGTGACTCTACCTCGCCGGCCGGGGGTCACGCTCCCCTCACGGTGTTGCATAACAGCGGTTGGCCCCTAAGCCTCGGGAAAACCTCCTTAGAGAAAATACGAGGCTGTGTGTTCATTAACCCGCCGCATTGCTCGAATACTTGCAGGAAGTAATGGCACTTTCCTCGGTGTTGCGCCTGTTGTTCTTGGATCTTGTTCTTTGGCTTCCCTTTCTTCGCATATTTGCACTGCTCGGCGCTGGCTGATTATTTTCTTCGAGGGTTGAGTGCGTCAGTTGTTGGCTTAATTAACCGCTCGCAAAGGCGGTTTTGTAAAATGTGTCACATTTTGAGATGTTTCAGACGGCACGAATCACTCTCATAAACTGCTGCAAATTGGGCCCCAGTTAACCTATTTTCTCTCAGCTTTACGATGAAAGATGCTCTTGATTTATTGAGTCGCGTACGTCCTCAACTGCCACTGCTTCTGTCCGCCGTGTAAAGACGCTCATTTTGGCGTCACAGACGGGCCGGGATCAAACGGTCGCTTGCACTGACTCGGCGATTATCAGAACGGCTGCAATAACCATGTGTTGATCTGTTAATTGAGGCGGCTCGACCAAAGCCAATTCTCTTTTTGACGTCCAGGCTGGAGTGACTGGCTACACAGAGGACGCACAGTGTTGGCCACAAAGTTCAGGATCGGTTTTTCTGCAGTTTTTAGTCATGAAATGTAATGTTCCTGCTGTTTAGTGATGTTATAGCCCAGTGTTTCTCAAATCGTGGTCCGCGAACCACTTGTTAGGGGCTGTCTTGATACAACTTTCTCACTTCCGATACAATATCGCAGCCTTGAGTATTGGCCAATACCGATATCTGATCCGATACAATATCAGCACAAACCATTCATACTTTTATGACTTATTTTGTAGTATGGAATGTTGGAAAAGGCTTGATCAAGTGATATTATTCAAACAGAGAACAATAGTCAGCAACAGTAGTTATGAGAAACACTGACCCATTGATTATTAACCAATGGCTTACATACATTTGAACCTTAAACAGAAGAAAATTCTTCATAGAAGAGCTGGAGCGGAGTCTGGAATGGACGGCTTTTATCGGAGTGCTTATATTGGAGGTTTTCGATGCAGACCGATTATAATAAAAAAATGTTTTGCTGATATTGGGCCAATATCTGATATCAATGTCTGATCGGGACACCCCAGAGAGTACACACAAGGAGGAAGGAATGCAAAGTGTGAAGAATTATTTGAAAAACATTGTCACATGAATGATGCGAGTTGTGTCAGTTTGTATCAACTGTATCAGTTTGCTATTTTGGCTGTTGTTCCAGGGCTACTTAGCTTGGTGGTCCGTGAGGTTTTTTTTTGGGGGGGGGGGGGTCCTTGGTCTGAAACAATTTGTGAAACACTGTTCTAGCCGATGAAACGTCTGCACCCTGAACCAAGCAGCGTTTGCTCACATCGCCACAGGATAGACTTTTTATGGAGGACCCCCTGCTCGTCATCCAGACACTCACTGAATGCTTTTTTTGGTGGAGCTGCAGCTTCCATCAGCAGCCACCCGAAGTTCCTCCTCACAACGCGCCGTCATTAGTATCCATTAGCGCCTGAATTGAGGGCATCAGTCACAGGTAGGCAGAAGCGTTCAGGCTACACAGGACATTTTCATGCATCATTTCCCTTTTGCCAATTTCCTCCTCCGCAGCCTCCCAATCTTCCCGAGCCGCCCACGGCGGGGGTTTGCGATCGCGTCATGCAGAGACGCGGACGGTACGGAGCGCTGCGCGGCGTCGCCTCTGGAAGCCCCGGCCGCGTCGCGGCTCTGCCCGGGCCTGTCCAAACACGGCGGCAGCCAAAAGCTCCGCCCGGGCCGCCGAGAACAGGAAGCGGATTGTTTTGTTTCACAGGGTGAAGCCTGTGAGGCCGCGGCGCTGCTGTCTCCCACTCGCTCGGCTTTGAAGCCGCTCCTCTTGTTGTTGGCCGGTTTCGCGCCCTCTCCGGGAAACGGCCTCTGTTAAAGGTCGCTGAGGGATTCGGGAAAATGCTTAATGTCAGTTGAAGTACATCCATTATTGATGAGATGTTTTCTTTTTTAAAGACAGACCCCGCACGGAGTCCAACTACTTTTCTTAGAGGTTTTAAATTGTTTTTTTTTATCAAGGTCTTTTCTTTGAGTCTTTACAATTTGCAGTTTGCATTCGACAGGTCCAACAAACCAAAAAACAGGGCTTTAAATGCCCTCCCATCCCAGCACCCCCTCACCTCCCCAATACCAGGTTTCGACTGTATAAGATTTAAAGAAATAAAGACATTTGACAGTATAAGATATCAAATTCACAGTTTTCTATTATCTGCCTCCATACCTTCAACAGACATTACAAAAGGCTGCCAGATATTATAAAACTTTCTCGCAGACCCCCCGATTGTGTGTCTGATCTTCTCCAGACTTTTCTTAGAGTTTGCTGTTGCCACCATCGTGTCACATGTCAATCGCGCGCACAGACCACCGATCAGCTGTTTGTGGGTTACATATTTTGAGAGTCATGGTACATTAGGCTGCTTATTATCCATTTATTTGGGAAGAACTCGCACAATGGTTTGCATTTAATGCCTTTTTGAATGAAACACTGTTGATCATACGCGCAAATCGCAATCATCATATGGTCGAGGCTTATTTAGAGACTGCGGTCGTTTGTCATCTAATATCCAGTTCAAATAGCCAAGTTCAAAATCACATAGTTCAAACCTTTTCTCTCCTGCGAGTGGATGAACTCGTTTGGCAGCCGCGTCACCGAGCTGTCAGCTGTTGATAATCTGACGGCGGCGAGAACTTATTAAAAAAGATAATGGTGAAATAACAACACCAGTTGTTTGCTCAAGCTCCCTGAATTTGAAATTTGAACATTTGGCAGCTCTCGGCGCAGGGCTGCGTGAAACTCGAACACGAGAAGGCAGCACCAGAATGAAGAAGCCTCGGGGCGAGTGACGGAAAAAAAAAATCCTCAAACTCTGAATTCCATACGAAGGGAAAGAACTATCAGCGCCATCGGCTGTAACAAAGCAAACCGATGCAGCCTTTTGAATTAGTCTGAAAAAGGGCAAGAAATGTTTGCCTTGAATGCACAAATGTAGCTCAGACTTTACATTTTTAATGCTGGGAAACAGATTTATTAGGTTTTTTTCCCCCCCTTTTAAGCCTCAGTTTTGCATCCTCTTGAGTTTAAAAATGCATAAACCATGAATCACATGAATACATGAATCACCGTTTCAGTATCCGCGCACGCTTTCTGTCATAAAATGTAGAGTCGATGTTCATATTCTGCTCGCCGCCGCATCCTCGCATGTTAGCAAACCCGCATCCAACTCACTTTAATGGATATTTCGTAACGCTTTGATGCTATTCAGCGAAAGGGCGCGGCGTGACCGTAAATCCACACCGAGCATTAAAAAGTGAGCACAAGTTCAGGGCTCAAAAGTTCTGCCCGCGGCACAGAGAGATGAATCCCCCCCCCTCCCGAGGAGTGTGTAGCTCTCTGTGCTGTCGAGGCTGCCTGGTGGAAAGTGGATGACGGTGAGCAGCCAAATGACTCCATGCACAGCTGCTCCCAGGCAAGCGGCGCTCCGGATCATCCATCAGCCGCCGCGCTCGCTCATCCACGCAGAGCCCGCGCCCGCACCGGCCCCGACCGGCCCCGACCGGCCCGGCCGCCTCTCACAAACAGCAGCTGTTTGTGTTTGACTTTGTTTGTTTTTTTGGCGCACACAGTACACCTGCCGCACATTTTTTTTTAAGCTCGTCCTCGGGAGTCTGGGTGGCGTTTTTGGGCGCTAAACGCCCGTTTCTGAGGCTATCTGGAGGCGCGGAGGAGGCTTGTTGCGGCTGCATTTGAGGACGCCACAAGTGCTTCACCAGCTGCTGTGATTTCCTGGTCGCCTCCTCCTCCTCCTCCTCCCCCTCCTCCTCCTCCTCGTTTTCTTCTTCTTCTGCACACGTCGTTGCAGAGAGAGAGAAACAAGCAGGGCGGAGCAGAAGCGAGCAGCACATTCCTTCGTGTCCCTGCTTGTCTCTCCCCCCTCGTCCTCCTCCTCCCTCTCTCTTCCTCGTGCAGCTTTGTAGTCTGGATTTGGTATTGGAGGAGAAGGGGGCGGGGGGTGGGGGGGGCTGTCGGTGACAAGGTGCAGATCAGGTTAGGCCTCAACGTGAGGAGAAGCTATCTCACATTCTTGGAGGGCCTGCAAAGAAAAAGTGTCCTTGCTGCAGGACGCCGGCGGTTTGACCCGTGCATTTTCCCACAGCAGGGTTAGAGTTCCATTTCCCCTTTTGTGGTGCTGTTGATAATTTTGGCAGCACAGAGAAATGTCTGGGGGGGGGGGGGGTCCTTACAAATTCTTGGAATGAGAAGAAAACAACAAACTCTTTTTTTCTTACTGTTCTTGTGTGTGTGTGTGTGTGTTTGTGTGTGTGTGTGTGTGTGTCCGGCAGAGATGGCAGCCATTCGGAAGAAGCTGGTAATCGTCGGGGATGGAGCCTGTGGGAAAACATGCCTCCTCATCGTTTTCAGCAAAGACCAGTTTCCCGAAGTCTACGTCCCGACAGTGTTTGAGAACTACATAGCCGACATCGAGGTCGACTCAAAACAGGTTTGTGACGATCAGCGTTGTGCTAGTTACTGAAAAATAGGAACTAGTTACAGTAACTTTGTAACGCCCCCCCAAAATGTGCCAAAATCGAAACCCACACATTGAGCTGTTGCTCATTCCACGATCCTAACACGTGGTACCTCATTGTAAAGGTGACTAATCAGGCTTTCCAACGGTATAAAATACAACACCAGTTGGTTTTATTAAAGGGGAGAAATGATTGACTAACTTTTCGGAGCGTTTATAGTGCTGCCGTTTATGTCCTTATAGCTGCATGTTTTCAACAGTGTAATAGCTTTGTTGATCCGTCCCTGGCCAACAGCCCGGTTAGATCTAGCCGCTGTTGTTTGAGTGGAGGGGCTTGACTCACTTTGACGAGAATTTTACCAAGTAACGGACAAACACACCATATTGAAACGGTAACTGCCTTTATGCTTTTAAAAAGCTATGTGTTAGAGTATTAGTTACTGTCAAAAGTAACGGCGTCATCAGTGCCCAACAGTGATGACGATGCTGTGGTCTGTGAGCCAAAGCTGCCCTGACTGTTAAATTTAATAGCTTTTTTTATAAATCTCTTTTCCACCGGTTTTATTCCAAATTGCTTTATAAATCTGAAAAGCTAAAAAAAAAAAATAAATAAAAAAGTCACATCTTCCATAATCCCAATTCTGAACCATGATCATTCTTGCTCCAAATGTTTGTTCCTGCCGTGCAGCTTTCCATGCAGGCTGCTGATGCCGCCTCGATTACGGCGGTGGAAAAACTGCCTGCTGTGTCACAAGACAGTGCCAAAACTTCCACAAACTCTCGATTCAACAACATGAGCTAATTCGATGGAAAAAGGATAATTGAGTGTTTGCTCGGGCCGGCCCGACTCGCTTCCTGCTGTCAGCGGTTTGGCTGAAAACACATCAACAAGCAGATTTTTACTCATGATGCAGACTTGTATTTGTTTTGTTTTTGTACCATAAATTAGGCTTACATGCCCTTTAAAACCCCCCCAATGGAGGGGGCATCGCTTCCTTTTGTGGAGGTGAAGCGATAGACTTTATTCTTGCACTGATGCCTATATTTGCTGCTGATATTCCTCGGGTCATATTGTCATGTTTTTTCGTTCCCCTGCTAATTGTGTGATAAAATGTCACGCTAATAATAACAAATGATGGCTCAAATCTCTGAACTTTATTAAAAGATTGAGAAAGAACATTTCGGTTAAGGGCGTCCCAACTTTTTCACTTCCGATACGATACCGATATTGCAGCCTTGAGTATTGGCCGATACCAATTTCAATCCGATACGATATCAGTACGAATCATATATACTTTTATTACTTATTTGTAGAATGGAATGTTAGAAAAGGCTTGATAGTGATACATAGTGCGAAGCAACAGTAGCTATGAGAAAAACTGACCTATTTATTATTAACCAATGGCTTACATACATTTGAATATAAGAATATTCTACAATTGAATGAAATAAATACCTTAATATATCCAATAAAAACAAAAAAATATGTTTTTCAAGTGCAAAATAACCACTAGAAGTACTCGTCTTATTATTATATTTTTATTTATTTATTTTTTGCTAATATTGTACTGATATCCAATATCAATATTTCGGTCTCTCCAACCTTCTTTTTTTGCCTGCACTGCAGTCAGAAAATAATTTCTAAGCAAATTATTAAACATATAAAAAGGGGGGAAAAATGAAAAAAGACACAATTTATCAACTTTTAAAGTAAATCGCCTTAATATACTCAAATATTGGTTGTTAAATTGCGCTATGAGTAGTTATCTTCCGCAAACTTCAAAGCTAGCAAAAGCAAGCAGCAAGTTAATGGTTTTATCCCCGGTCCATCTGACGCCCTGACTCTGGACCCTTTAATGGGGGGCGGGCGGACCCCGAGCCGCAGGTGGCTCCTTACGTCCAAGGGCTTTGTTTTCTCGAGCCGGCCACCGCTGCAGGATCGCCGCTCGGCAAAACAGGAAATTACTCTTACTTCCCGGCTTCCTGTTCAGACGAGGGAACAGGGATGTCTCGGGGCAATCCCCCCCCCCCCCCCCTCCCTCTGGACCCTCCTCCTACGGCGCGATAAACTCATTTCCTGTCCCGCTCTGGCATGGAGGGGGTTAAGTAGTCAGGACAGGACGTGTAAACTCTGGGATCCGTGATGGACGTTGCTCCGAAAAAAGAGATAATTTGGCTAAAGACCCCCGAAGAGATTCTCCCAGGAGAATTAGACCCTTATGCAAGCGGCTGGATGGGATCTGGGTTGGATCTGGGTTCGGCCCCCCGAGGAGCAGAAACCGCTGGGCCTCGCACCTTCGCCGGATCGTTTTTTTCCCCTCTAAAAATAGCTGTTTATCCCGTCTCTTTTCCTCCCCGAGGTCTGCAGCTTAAAACCAGTCCGATGGGAACACAGCGGTTGCTCATGCGTTCTCCACGGAGCGCCGCTGCCGCTGGCGCCTCCCACCCGCCGCCTCTGCAGACCCTCTATTTTGGGCGCGCTGACTGACGCTGGCGCTCCATCCGTGGGCGCGCCACGGTCTTTTTTGTTGTTGGAACTTTGCAAACTTCTGTACCCTGCTGAGTCAGCTTCGGAGACGAGGGCCGGACGCTCGTTCGCCTCGCACAGATGGGTTGGGGGGGGTCGAGTCGG
>CAESWR010000835.1:614594-624797 GCA_903171835.1 Mullus surmuletus
GCAGGTAGTAAAGCTTGCATAAAGTCACCCCGGGGCGCGTGTTGGAGAGCAAAGGGGACTCAAAGTTCTGCGTGTTTCTGGAGTCTTTTTTTCATCACTTCTGTGCAGGCTTCCGGCACATCCTCGTGTCACTCTCGCACCCTAGTGCAGCTGTGCCAGTGATGCCATCTGCAGAAATGGTTGAACCCCCTCCTCCCCCTCCCCCCTCCCCGGGGGGGCTGCGGCTGGCGATGACCTACAAACGGGACGTCCGGCTGAAAGGGCACAGCGGCTGCTACAATGCGTAACCTCATTTCACCGCGAGAAGCCAGTCGACTCAGCAGCACCCGGCCACACACTTTTCACTGCAGCGCGTCTCCTAAAAGTCCAAATCGGTCATGCATGTCCCTGAAACAGGAGCAGGGGTTTGTTCTGTCGATGAAGACGACGGGCTTTAGGAGCACCGGGAGGCGTCAAATCACTGGACACTCCAAGCAGGCTCCTGGAATGCACAGCATTCCTTTCTTGGACGTGTAGCAGCTTGACGCAGCACAGACCTGCAAGCCACAACAGGGCTGCAGTGCTGTCAATCACAAAGCACTGAAAAACACACAAAAACACCTTAAAACGTCAAATGCATGCATGTTTTAGGTCACATGAGGCTGTCAGCTGAGCCTCCTGAAGCCGCAGACTCTGCTGGAAGAGAGAGGCAGTGAAGTGGTCGATGCACTGTCATTACACTGTCAATGCAGGAAGTAGCTGCACTTCCTCTGATGTAGCCTTTAGCTGCGATCCACGGGCTCTAAACGCATATATATGCATGTTAATAATAGTAATAATAATAAATAGTCGGGCATCCTTCGCACCAGCTTTCACATCATACCGTTTGCAACAACAACAACAACAGTGGGAGCTGTCAAACAGCAGCAGCTAGCACTAAGCTAGCACTAAGCTAGCACCAAGCTAGCTCTAAGCTAGCACCAAGCTAGCTCTTAGCTAGCACCACCGGCGGTGACAGCGAACGCGGCCCCCGTCGGCTAATTGAGTCCGCAAAGGGGGCTCTTCCCGCGGCGCAGCTGCTTCCGAGACACGGACGGTGAAGGGAAAGCACGGTGGTTTGGGTGTGGAAGGTGCCGGTCGTTACCTTCTCCTCGTCGCTGAGCTCCTCGAAATCTGCCATCTTGGCTCAGTGAAGCGTTCACAAAGCGACTGGCCGGGTTGCCAGGTTTTGCGCGACGACTCCTCCCCAGCGCGCTCCGACGCCGAGACAAAACAGATCTGCTAATTGACTGGATTGACGGAGAGTGGGCTGTCATCCGAGGGCTTTTCACAGGGCGGAACTTTATTTGTGATCGTTGCGTCTGTGTCTGTTTAGTGTGATAATCATACAGTTAAACTATTCAAAATGAGTTGATTGAAATGCGTGTTCTTGTATCAGATATTGCCTTAAATTACATTAATATCACATAGGGATTAAAGCAACCTGGCAACCCAACATCACAGATTTTTTGGGCCAAGTGGTTTTTAAAGGTGACATTTTTATTCTTAATCATCAATTTAAAAGATGGGAGATAATTTGTGAACTTTTTTTTTGGGTGCAAGTTTAGTCAAGAGGGAGTTATTGCATTGTATTGCAATGAGTTGCCATGTTACTGTGGCATTATGACGATATTTGATTAAGTTGATTAAACTCCGATCAAGCTATGTTTGCCTGATTGCATTTACGTTATTTTATGTTATCTATCTCTTCTATTGATTTTTTTAGATTATTTCCCCCCCTTCTTTTCTTCGATATTGTTTTATATATCAAAGGTTTTTTTGTAATGTCCCAAGGCTGTGTGTGAAACAGTGAAAAACTTGATAAAAATACAAAGAAAGAAAATAAAGAGAGAAAAAACTGAGTGAATGAATTTGCCAAATGGACACAAGAACCACACGGAAGCGTTTTACATAATTTATTTTTTTTTGTGGTATTTTTAATTTTTAAAGAAACTTTATTAAATAACATGGTGCAATACAAATAAACAATAATATAAATTATTATATTAAATATAGTGCAGAGACAATCATTCAAACAAAAACATTGTAAAGTGAACAAGTTTTTACAGCTTTTTTAATGGACTTTTTAATAGACTTAATGTATTTCTTGGCTTAATTTTCAAAAATAATAAAAAGTGTTAATTTATTAAGTATATCGGCATTTATAAACGTGCCACTTGGCTAATGTACAATAAGATTGATGATGTTGTATTGTTTCGACTTCAGGAAGCAGTTGTAACTCTAATTCCCAACACTAGGAGGCGGTGTAACTGCGGCGCCACCACAGAAGAAGAACGCGCCGTCTGTTGTCGAATGAAGGAGGTGAAACAGAAGCGTTAGATCTCCGTCCGAGGCCTCGGCTCGCTGGGAAAACAGAGAAATTATCCCGCCAAGGTCAGTGGAAACACCTCGCCTCGGCCGTTTTCACCGCGTTGAATTCTGGGACACCGAGAACTCCGCCGCCGCCGCTCGAAATAAGCGCGAAACGCGTTACATTTTGGCGGCAAGCTAAGCTAACGCCGAGCAACCAAGCTAGCTGTCCATCACGCCGGACGGACGTGTGAGCGGCGACGGGAAAACAGCTGGCCGGCGTTTGTCTGCAAGAGTATTCATGAGGATTTTATTTATATATTACTACATAACGAGCTTCGGAAAACAGTCGTGGCCTCCAGTGTTGTTTACATTTGAGCGGGAACATTGTAATCTCCGCTGCACGACGGAGGATTATCAACTCGCAATCCATTTTAGAAGCGTTGGAGATCGATTTGACGACGATTTTAGTGTGATTTGTGTCTATTTAACGGTGTTTCCAGGTGCAAATGCTAAAGCAGATTGATGAGTGACATGAGAGCTACTCTTCTCCTCACAGACCCACGCAGAAAACACGTACATCTATTGATTTAAAAGGGGTATTCACATATATCACGTGGTGTGAGTCCAAGTAGAAACGTGGGAATTCATTGTGGATGCAACTCCATCATTACAACAATGGTAGTTGCACATAATCTAAGGCCTGTGAAAATGGGAATATACACCGAATTCTACTATACCGCTTTTCATATAAAAAAAAACAAAACTACTTTCTGAATTAAAGAGTCCAATTAAACACTACAGTATTAGTACAATGCGCCAGTCTGATTGTCAAGAGTGCAAGATATCAGAACCTGCAAAATGACCCGTTTCGTTTATCTTGACCTCTTTCAGACGTCGCTCAAGTGAAGTGGACTCGCATCCAGATCGTCAAGGTTCAAGTGAAGGTATGTGTGAGGCTGCTCTGTGGACAGCATTATGTAAATTACCCCAGACCACCAATGTAACATGACAGAAATGTCTCTGTATCTTACCCATTTTGCAGTGTATATATTTTTATTTACCAAAAACCAAAAGCCAGCGTATATCTTTGGGTGCAATATGTCGGACAGGCATAATTTTTATCCCGGCGATCCTTTCTCTGACCTTTTCTGAGCCCTTGTCGGTTGGAACATGTCGATTTTGCCTTTTTCGAAGCGATTAAAGGCCTTGAATTTCATTTCATCTATGCAGTTTTCATCAGGACACCCACATTTTGCCATTTGGATGGAAGAAGACAATGTGAACAAAGGCCGCAGTTTTGTTTTATGGAAAACACCGTCCCGAATTTTACACCTGGATATTTGTAAATCCACAGAACCGGCATTGTTGACATGGACGACTCGGCCTTAATTAATATGGAAGGATTTAACGCTAATTTCCAACTGCAGTTTTGAAAGCACCTTGTGACTTGAGGGTTGCCTGCACTTCCTTTTGTTGTGCAAGTTTTAAGTAATTTACTGTGGATGTTAAAACACTTTCGTAGCAACTCATCACTGCCCGAGTGATGCTATGTGCATCTGTGTGCTAACCGCTGCGCTTCATATGGCACATTCAGCACCACTTTCACATTTTGTGTCGCATATACTCGCTACCGCTTCAATTTTCACGGTTTCATCGTCTGCCTTAAACCGAGCTTCTACAATTTTGACAGATGTATCATAAAATACAAGCGCCGAGGCGGTAACATGACCAACCGTGCGTGCATTTCTTTTCTCTTATAACACCATCAACAAATGAAGTGTCCAAGTATTTACGATTCAAATAGATCTTTTGTTTTTTTTCCAAAGTGTGTATTTGCCTATGTTTCCTGCAGCATTTGAATTGGCGTTTTTCTGAACTTGAGTTTGTGTTTCCTCTCAGTCTTCTATCCTCCACAGAGGAATTTGATGCTTAACTCGTTGACATGTTTCAGGATCGTGGACAGCCGCTTAAAGGCGCTTAAAAGCGAACAAAACAAACTTTTCAAGTATTTGAAACATTCGAAGAAAGAAACCAGTGAACCTGGGGATCGAGTCATGTCTCGCCGAAGAAGCCGCACTCCATCGCCGGCGCGTTTTTCCCGCTCCTGCAGCAGTAATGACCCTCGAGATTTGGAGAGGAGGATTTTTGTGGGGAATTTGCCAACTTCCGACATGGAAAAGAAGGATTTGGAAGACCTGTTCAGCCCATATGGAAAGATAGTCGGTCAGTAAATTCAACAAGTTCAATTCATGACTGAATCGTGAATCATTCAGGTTGTTCCTGACTATTCCTGGTTAGGGTATTTTGGATATTTTGCATCGTTAAAAAAAATATATCAGGTTTTCAGTGGGTTGTCTAGAATCAGAATTTATCTGGATTAAACATTGCTACTGAGTCTTCATGCAAATGGAGACATAGTGCTAATGTTAATCAAAACTAACTTGAAATCAATAACCACATATGCAAATTATCCAGGTCATTCTTTAAGTGCACAACCTGTGTCACAAAGTGACATGTGGGTTGTCTTGTAGCAAAAAAGTAACATCTAAGTTGAGCATTCAAGGGATTTCACAACATGAGTGTGATTTTGAACCCGCTGAAACCTGCAGAAATCCTGGTATTACAGGATTGTTATTATAAATGTGTTAGTTCTACTCAGTTTGGGTATTGCACGTGTCCTTAAAGAAGTTTGTACCATTTAAAATGTTCCTCTTTCAGGCGTATCCATGTTTCGTGGGTTTGGATTTGTACAATTTGAGCGTATTGAGGAAGCCGAAGCTGCAAAGGCGGCCCAAAAGGGTCGAATATATAAAGGTTATAAAATAGGTAAGCCTTAACTGCTGTAGGTGTGAATGTCTGTGTGAAGACAAGATTTCATAATTTTTCAAATATTGATGTGTGCAGAGACCAGAGCTAATGAATGAATTAAACGCTACAGGTTACTGAATGCATGCGCAAAAGTGATGGCTGTGCATCCTATAGATCACTGTAAATTTGTGGCATTGGAAAAAGTTTCAAATGAAGTATCATCAGGATCACCATTTACCCAAGATTTGCCATCAAAATGGTTGTAGACATGGTTTAGAAAGATGCTGCCTTTGTGCTGTGAACATAAACTACACCATAATCCTCAGAGAAGGTTTTCTAGTGTAATCAGCACTGATTATCAAAGTACTGACCTTTTTTGAACTGACTTTTCTACTTCAACCTTCGTTGTTGTAGACATGTTGCATTATTGGCATACAAAACAAATAAACAGATGCAATATGAAATTCCAGCACAGCTGGAATCTTTGGTTTTGTCTTATTTGCAGAATTGCCGTGATATCGTCAACATGGACCAATGCGTGGCACCAACAGCCAAATTTCAAAATCGACGCATCGAAACATTTTGACGTGGAACAATTTTCATTTCTTCATCTTTAACCGAATTTGACAGATTTGGCATCTCGATTTGCCGCATTTTGCTCTCCGTCCAGTTTGGATTTTGAAGCTTGGAAAACTGGAGCTCACTCACTTCTTACTTGGATCATGGAAGTGTTGACGCGGCCACTCCGTTTCTGCGTGAACACAAGCTGATTAACATGTCACTGTTTTGTTCAACGTTTGGATTGATTTATTTTCAGATGTAAATATGGCAGTGGAGCGACGGCAAGCTAAACCTCAATCCCAGCAGAGCCCTCCACGAAGGTAAAGTAATGCGAAATGGGTGTGAAGATTTACCATCGCCTCTGAGGAGCCGGTAAAAACGCATTTAACATTTTCTTCGATTGTCATTTGCGCCTGCGGTGGAGTTCGCTCGGTCAAAACTGCCATACCTTTAGATGGACGTGAAGGTTTATGGCGGTCAGTATTTTGGAAGTTCAAAACATGGGAATTAAAACATCCAGATGGGTTGAAATAAAAGAGCAGCATGGATGTAGATCAAAGTGTCTGTCTCACAAGGAGTCTTGCATTATGGCCTCTCAGCAGTTGTGTATTTATTTCCCAAGATTTACCTGCCAAAATGTCCTTTGGTGCCCCGTGTGAGGTAGACACCGGTCGGATGTAGGCAGGTTAACTGGAAAATAAAGTGGAGGTTTTTTGTTTTGTTTTGTTTTTAAACAATGGTCCAATTTATTTTCACTGTTTCCACATCGGAACATTTCTAGAGGTTGTAAATAAGTCACAGCCCACAGCTGGCCAGTCTCAAGTACCACTTGCCTACAGTGGACAGTGGTGCAAACAATGAAACATTTCACACTTGAGAAAACGAAATCTATGCAATTGTGTTGCGGATCGTACAGCTGTCGGATTGGATCGGATCAGGATGCGTTGTGGAAGCAAGACCTTCATTCCAAACTTACTTGATGCTCAATACTCAATTGATATTTGCTTTAGAATGCATCAATTGGTTAGTGAGCTTCACTCTAAAGGCCATTTCATGGTTCCCCTATCAACATATAGGCAGTTTTCGAACTGCACATGGGCCCCCACAAATGTGCACTCAACATGGGAAGGGAAGTCGATTCACGCTACAAAACGACTCATGCAGATTATATGTGTTTACACAGTCTCTTTCAGGAACCATGAATTGGTCTTGAATAGTTTTATCAGATAGACAAAATGTGTACCGCATCTTGGTACTCCAAAACCAAAATATATTTAAAGGTACTTTTCTTGGATCCCAATGTTGAATCTATTGAGGTCAAAAAAAGACCCGTAGACCAAAAAATGGAAGAAAGCAGAGAGAACTTGACTAACTTTGAATCTTATGCAACATCTGAAATGCCCAATTGATGGGACAGCATCTAGTAATAGTGGGCACTGGTCCACTGGTGTTTAGGTCATCAATCACACCAGTGGTTGGACCATTACGTGTGAAATCAGGATTGTAGCTTAACTTTTTTTTAAAAATACAGCGGTAACCGACCATTTCTTGTACCTGCCACTTATGTCTGACATTTGTATTTCAGTGGAAATAAAAGGATACTGGCTTGGTTCCTTTTTTCACACAGGAAACATTTGAAAGAACATCGACTGGAGCCTCCTGCTGGATTGAATTTTTAACACTTCGGTCCGCAACTTCCTTTTCGCAAACCCTTTTGGCGACTTCCTGCGTTTTAAAAAAATCTACTCCCATCTTGCATCTTAATTTTGCACCTCAAAGCTCCGTGTAGGCGTGTCGTCGCCAGTCGTGGAGCGAAGTTCACGTGTCTCACTGTAGTGTCTCACAGGCAGCCTGAATGTTCTTTGCACTAATTTGCGCCTGTTCTCTCAGGGGGCCTTACGGCAGCTATGGCGATGGCAAAGAGCCCCGGCCTAGGTCGCGTTCACCCATGTTTGGGCGGGATGGGCGAGATGGACGGGATGGGCGAGACGGACGGGATGGACGTGAAGGACGCGAAGGGCGCGAAGGACGTGAAGGACGCGAAGGACGTGAAGGACGCGAACCCCGGGAACCCCGGGAACCCCGGGACAGGGATAGCCGTGATAGCCGCGATGGGAGGGGCTCGAGTCGAGAGCCGAGGGCTGGGGGCCATCCGCGCGACAACGACCTACGTTACAGAGGCTCAGAGAGCAGAGACAAGGACTCCAGAGGCGACATGCGGGATCCTCCCTACAGGTACCCCCAGTCCTAAACTTACAGAAACAAACACCGGAGTTTTGTGAGTCTAAATCTGGAACGTTTCCACAGCCGGGAGGATTATGACCGATATTACCGCGGTGGAAGTGGCACCACTGCAGACGAATATTACGGCCGGAGGAAGGACGAGCCTTTCAGAGAGCCGTACAGAGATCCTTGGAATGGACGCCGCGAGCCAGAGGGTATGATGGATAGTGCCTTCAAACCTTTATGAAAAAGTCATCCCATAAGCCCCGCCCCATCCTGATTTTAGTTATTTAAGGAGAGGAAACTTCTAAACTCTACTGCACTTGATCTGTATCTCCCTGGTCTTATGGACGTCCCAACTCTGGGTCGTGTTTCTGAGCCTCTGAAGTGTCCACTGCTCAGGACAACGAATTCACTTGTTAAGTGTCTTGTCACTTTTAACTCACATCTGTGTTGATGTCTGCCGATGTCTCTCCTCTTTACTCGCGGACTGCAGAAGATCGCGCTCGTCCGGAAGAGCGTCGGCGCAACGAGTTGTACCGACAGTATTACGAGGAACTCCAGCGGCGCTACGACACCGACCGTCCCGTTGACTGCTCGGTGATTGTTGTCAACAAAGCTCAAAAGTATGTCTGCTGTCCACTCTGCAAGAGAACATTAAGATTCAGAAAATGCCCAACCAGTAAACTGCACGTTTTCATTTCATATTGCTCCTGTTCGTGTGTGCCTTCGTACTTGTGCTTGAACAACAACTGTAGGGAGTATGCAGAGACGGTCGGGCGGAAAGTCCGAGATCTTGGCATGGTGGTGGATCTGATCTTCCTCAACACGGAAGTATCGCTAACCCAGGCCCTGGAGGATGTCGGCCGAGCCCGTACCCCCTTTGCCATCATCATTACCCAGCAGCACCAGGTGCACCGCTCCTGCACAGTCAACATCTTATTCGGGACGCCCCAAGGTAAGGCACGGCGCCACCGAGCCGATGTGGGAGATGGGATAGCAGCTTCCCGCCGCCTCACCGCGTCTCTGTTTGACTGCCGCCGCAGAGCACCGCAACATGCCCATGCAGGACGCCATGATGCTGGTCGCTCACAACTACGACGCCTACAAGGTGGAAAATCGTGAAAAAGAACGTGAGGAGATTGCCAGGAAGGCAGCTAAGATGGCGGACGATGTGTTGGTCAGGGAGCCCGACAGAGAGAGCCACCCGGTGTCTGTGCTCACCACCATCACGCTGCTGTCTGAGAACAGGTAAACACATTTACAAGAGTCGCACAAGGAAAGCTGCGGAGAGAAGCAGCGTCAAGTTCATTTTGTTTGTTTCCTGGGTGCGGGTAGATTTGTAACCCCAGAGGAGCTGGACACAATGGTCGCCTACCTCAAGGACAAAAGAACGCGATTATTGCGAGGTTCTGCAGACCCCCATGCAGGTAAGAACTCCTTATTTGGAGAGGAGTCATTAACATCGTGCCAGCGCGGACTTATGATGGGATGATTAATGGCTCCCTCAGTGTTCCCTCCCGCAACGCAGCAAGCTGTAATCTTTAATCTCGTTTTGTCGCCTGACAGCTGCGGTCCACACTGTGCCGTCTGCAGTGTCACACCACGACCTTCAGCCCCCCTCGTCGGGGCTGCCCCCGGCCTCCCATTCCGCTCACATGGCGCCGCAGTCCAGCCACCTCGGCCTGTCAGCTGCCGCCGCTGCGGCCGCCGCCACCGCCACCGCCACCGGCCCAGCAAACACAAACCAGCAACAGGAACTGCAGGCGAAAATCCTCAGCCTATTCAACAGCCGATCCGGGGTGAGTGGCGCCACCGGGGCCCCGCCCACTGCACCTGCGCCCCAGGCCCAGCCACAGGGCTACGGCTCCCTCGGCCCGGCGCCCGCACAAAACCCAGTGCGCCCGACGATGAGCGTGCCCGGTCACAACCTGAGCCAGGGTGCGGCTCAGGGTTACGGTGTCCCGGGAAGCCGCATGCCGGTGGCGGCCGGCGCCCAGAGACCTCTGAGTGCAACTTCAGGCATCAATTTTGACAACCCCAGTGTCCAGAAAGCGCTGGACACTCTTATCCAGAGCGGACCCCTCAACCACCTGGTGGCGAGCGGGGCGGCGGCGGCGCAGCAGCAACCGCAGCAACAACTGCAGCAACATCAACATCATCATCAACAACATCATCAACAACAACAACAACAACAACAACATCATCAACATCATCAACAACATCATCAGCAGCAGCCGCGGCCGGCGCTCAGCATGGAGCAGGTTCCGCCGGCGCCGT
>CAESWR010000835.1:662072-674297 GCA_903171835.1 Mullus surmuletus
CCCCCCCCCCCCTCCCCTCGCCGGGCGCTGACTGAAGACCTGGAAGTAATGAGGAAGGCCACACGACAGATGACTTCCCATCTAGAATATTAAAACTGCATTTTATCAGCGTGACGAGACCCGCATTCATTATCCCGGTTAAAAATACACACACACACACATATATTAACTTAAGTCACTTTTGGGGTATTTAGGAGTTTTTACCCTACCTGTGGGGACTGACTTTGATTTTCTGGAGACTTACCCTAACCCTAATTACAACAACTACTTGCCTAACCCTAGCTCAGAATTAAGATGCATCTTTGACTGACCATCGCTCCAGACCAGAAAATGCTAGAGGCCTGGAAACAGTGCCCCACCCCAGGTTTTAGGACGTGTTGAACGAGCTGGTATCAGTCCCGAGTCTCTACGGCGCTCCGTTGCGGACTTGACCATTGACCCCCTGTCACTGCAGTTATGGTAACCCTAATTTGGAAAAATTTGCCATAACTGCTGATCCAAAAGTGCTAAAGACACCAAACCAGCATCTACCCCCATATTTCCATGGCTGCCGAACACACTGGGCTTGGTCCCGAGGCTCTAGGAGCCTCCAGTGCTGAGATATGTATGTTCAGACAATCATAAATAGGCTGCATCTCCCGAACGCAAGGTCGTAGGAGCTCAGGACCCAGCTCATTGCACTCGGGGTGCCCAAAAACCTATGGGTAGAACTTGGTCCCATGTCTCTACGAATTTCCGTTCTGTAACCCTAACCCTAGCAGGAGCCAAATTAGGGTTTAGAAACCCTAACCCTAACCCTAGCTCAGAATTAAGATGCATCTTTGACTGACCATAGCTCCAGACCAGAAAATGCTAGAGGCCTGGAAACAGTGCCCCACCCCAGGTTTTAGGACGTGCTGAACGCGCTGGTATCAGTCCCGAGTCTCTATGGCGCTCTGTTGCAGACTTGACCATTGACCCCCTGTCACTGCAGTTATGGTAACCCTCATTTGGAAAAACCTGCCATAACTGCTGATCCAAAAGTGCTAAAGACACCAAACCAGCATCTACCCCTATATTTCCATGGCTGCCGAACACACTGGGCTTGGTCCTGAGGCTCTAGGAGCCTCCAGTGCTGAGATATGTATGTTCAGACAATCATAAATAGGCTGTATCTCCAGAATGCAAGGTCGTAGGAGCTCAGGACCTAGCTCATTGCACTCGGGGTGCCCAAAAACCTATAGGTAGAACTTATCCTAACCTCAACCTAACCCTAACCACTGACCCAAAATCAAAGTTTTAACAATTGGGGACATGGACTTTGTCCCGAATTGCACATGCCGTCCCCAATCAACTGGTCTTAAGTAAAGTGTGTGACCCCAATGTGGACATAAGTGAGTACCCATACACACACACACACACACACTTTTCCTTCTGCTTTTAAATGTCTGTTTGTTTAATTTCATGTCACGGTGCCTTCTTCAGACAACAATGTTTAAGCGTCTCATGAAAGAAGGTAAAAAGATGTGTGTATGTGTGTGTTGGGGGGTCGGGGTGGGGGTTACGCCGCGCATTATGGAGCTCGACGGCAAAGCCGCTCTTGGAGTGCCGTGGATTTCTGCAAGGGTGCGGGGGATCGCTCTGCTCTGCGTTCCTTCGCGTGTGTGTGTGTGCATGCATGTATGTAGACACACTCCTGCGGTGGGTAGCTGGCGGCCCCCCGGAGGGCTGGGTGGTTATGTGTTATGTAAGGAGCACAGGAGGAGAGAGAGAGGTGGGGGTTTCTTCTCACACATGTTCATGCTCAGGCTTATCGCCCGGAGGCTCTGCAAGGCTCGGCGTAACTGATAAGGAATATGTGTGTTTGTGTGTGTGTATATATGTGCGTGTGTGTGAGAGAGAGATGTTCTCTAGCAGATGCACGTGAGGAAATTTCAACATCTGAATACGTGCGTGATTGTGTGCATGTGTGTGTATGTGTGTGTGTGTGTGTGTGTGTGTGTGTGTGAGAGATGCAGCAAAGGAAATGTGAGCTTGCACAGNNNNCCCCCCCCCCTTTTTCTTGTTTGTTTACAATGCAGGTTATTTTAAGCATAGAAGGGAGCTTCATTATTTATCACATTACACAAAGCTGCAACTGAAGATTATCATTAAGTGTTTATTTTATGCTTTTAATAGAAAGTCAGAAAAGGCCACGATCAAGGCTTGTTTTGTTCACACACACAAGTTTGTGATTGAGAAGATTAAAAAAACTGAATAAAAGACCATATTCTTTTTTTTTTTCCTTAATTGAGGACATAAACTGACTGAATCACTGAAATAAAGTTTCAACCACTAGATTTAATTCATATTCATAATAATATTAGCAATATAATCGAATTTCCGGCGCATCTTAATTAAACAACATAGTAATTATAACGACATTTAAAGGTATTAAATGATTATTTTTCCGAAATACCTATATTATGACATGCCACACCAATTATGTAAAGGAAAACGAAAATACAATAGTGATGAAAAATGTAAATAAACAGCCGTGTGTGAGAGTGATGCTGGGGAAGCATATTGCTGCTGTGTGTCAGTGCAGGCGAGTTTGCTACGGTCGGGATTTGAGGGGGTTGTTCTATAAATACACTCGCTGCTGGAGGAGAATCTAGGCTGCACAAACACACAGACATGGCAGCGTACATCCCTGACGACGACGACGACGACATGCGCGGGAATGCACACACACCGACGGCCGCCGCTCCGGAATAAGCGACAAGGCCGATTGGAGACGGAATTGAACATTTTCTGGATGGAAAAGCCGCTCGCACGTCGCGCTGTCAGCCGGTCCTCAACGGAAAAAGAAATAAACAAATACAAGAACCGTGCTCCTTGTAGCGGAAAAAGCGACGTTGGGGGCTTGGTGAGGCGCCGTGCTGGCGCCGGAGCCGGAGCTTCCCTGACAATCAAGTGAGGTCACCGGAGTGTCGAGGAAAATTAACCCTCAAGAGTTCCTGAAAACTTTAAAATGAGCAATCTTTTTCATTAATTTTAGCCTGAAATATATATATATCAAATATTAATTATTTGGGGGGATTTTAACCCTCTAAATGCCAGTTTGTTCATGTAACTCCACAGTATTTTAATCGATAAAAATCAAATAATTTCCATATAATGCAATTCAAGGAAGGTTTAATGATTATCATTATCATCACTGTTATTATTATTAGAGCTGCAGATGGTCAATGATTAGCAGCAACATTGAATTTGAGGCATTCTTACTTTTCCGTGATTAGTTAATGGGGACAAAAGTGTCTCCTTCCAAAAGACTGCTGTAAAAAATATAATATATTCATTTTTTTTTTTTTCTAACTTTAAATTAGTCAGTCTTGTTAATCAGCTTCAGCCTGAACGATACATAAATATCAAGGGTTTTTTTTAGGAATTTTGACCTTCAAAATGCTTAAAAAAACCCCGGAACTCTTAAGGGTTAAAACCTCACAGTCAAGATTCAAGATGTTTATTTGTCACATGCATAATTGTACATGTACATATTCATATATTCTACGAAAAAAGTACGTTTCTGACTCCCTGGGGGGCGCCGGTGTGCGACCTCACGTGTGAATGTAAGCAGCAGGAGCGCCGGTCGATGACCACGTCCTAATGTGATGCAGCTGATTTACACCTCGGAATGCTTTATGAACCAATTAGCAGCGCGGCGTGACACGCTGGGGGCGGGGTCACACGCTGGGGGCGGGGTCACAGTGGCGTCTCAGGAGGGGTCTGAATACATCAACCGAGGAGGCGGAAGTCGTTCCCAGTCGAGACCCCCAAGGGTGTTTCCGCAGGGGTCTCAGTCAAATGAGGAAGGGTTTTGTGACCTTGTCGACCTTGAATTCAAATCATTTGGGGGTTTTTCTGGTTCCATTTTATATCAAATATCTTCTCTTTTCCTAATATTTCTCCGACTTACTCCCACCCAATCACGATTCCTAATTCAGTTAAGACCTGCTTTGAATGGAATGAAGTGATTTGCCGAGATTTTGGCCGCACATGTCGATCTGTGTTTGAGGTTCAGGCTGAAAAAAGGGTGTGTTTGTGTTCCGCTCACCGTGGTGCAGCACATGAAGACGATGACGAAGGTCCCGATGACGCCTCCGATTCCCACCAGCCAGGTCATCCTGAGGAAGAGGATCACGCCAAAGATGTTCTGGATGCACGGCAGGTAGACGCCCATCAGAGTGCCGAGCTGGGGGGCCTGTGGGGGGCGGGAGGGGATCAGATTAATTAGATTCCGCTGCGACACAAACACACGTGCAACAAAAATCACCCAAAACAGCACAGGAGCAGCTTCAGCAGCGTCTGGCCTCTCCTTCCTCTCCTTCCTCTCCTTCCTCTCCTTCCTCCCCGAGTGGAACATTTGGAAAAACCAACAAGCTAACGAGGCGCCATTAAGACCAAACACTCATTCATCGTGGAATGTTGCTTCCTGCTGGGAGAGACACGGCGGGCCCCAACACAATGATGGCTGTCATTTCTTATTTTCTTTCTTTCCTTTGTGACTGCAGCTCAGCATGCCTTCATAACACATTCAATATTACTACTACTAACAATACTACTACTACTGACACTAATACTACTACTAATAATAATATTATGATTCGTATCATTAGTAATTTATTCAATTTGTCATTTTTTGATTGTTTCCACTTTTGTTATTGATGTGCAGTCTATCGATCTATCGGTCTATTATTTAATTGCTCATTCTTCTTGAGTTTTTTGTCAATTACTGTCGACTCCTCCCTCTTCTCATCTTATCTCCTCGCTCTAATATGCTTAAACTGCGGAATAACATGCTGTAATTGAGTCGTGACCATAAACCCTTGGCATCACATTCCACATTATAACATTTCCTTTGTTTTTTTTATAGAACCGAAAGTTTTCATGTTGCTCCAGAGAACCTCCAGCGGGATTCAATCTGCCCGATGGACGCCGTGTTGCTTTCGGCCCTTTCAGACTGCCTTGCGAGCCGCCGCTGCCGCCGCCGCCTGACTAACCTCCCCAATATCGATGAGTTTCAAGGCCGTTCGGCTCGCGGCAATTACCAAAAAACTTGGGGACTGGAGGCGTATTTGCTCGCTCTTCAGATTGATTAATGGGAAATTTCTCTTTCCGAAGGTTTTAGGGGATGTTCTTGGCGCGTGCTCCTCCAGGCACCTATTCACTTGATGCGCCTGTGTGTGTGTGTGTGTGTGTATGCCAGCATGATGGCATGTATTAAATCTGAAGGACACATCAGCGGCCCCCCGCCCATAATGGAGAAATATTCATTCCCCGGGAGCTCAAGGCCGCCAGCTCGGCAAATGAAGGATAATTACGGCGATATCCAGCCATGACCCACTTTACCAACTGAGTGCTCAGACCTCAAATGTTGCGTCATTGCATCACCGATCACCAAGTTTCAGGCAAACAGGACGAGTCGGGGGGCTGTGTGTGTCAGACAATGATACCACACGTGAGGATTTGTGCCAAAAGGTGCAGATTTCTATTGTTAATTAATCTCCTGAGAGAGAAAAAAACAGAGATTAGCAGCTCCGTCAAACCACTTTGCTGTTACTCATTATTGCTTGATTATCTTAAACAGGAATCTTTCTTTATTTGTTTGGAACAGGATCCTGTGTAGGCCGCTGCCGAGCGGATGAGACGTTTCAAGGACCCTGGAGGACAACAAGCCACTTGTTGGCTCAGTGTTAAAATGTCTTTGATGTTGCGCTTCTTCCGTCAAATAGACAAAAAACAAAACTATTCAGAAAAATGCTCCAGCATTTAAATGAAATCTGCATATCTGCTGCTGATGGAAGAAAAGCTGTTTAGAGACTTTAACCAATTAGCCAAAGTATCGTCTCAAAGAGCACAAGTGGTAATTTCCTTTAAGAGCGATGTTGTGATGACGAACACTGATATTAGCAGCTGCAAACACGGGATGACGACCTTCGCGGTCTCTCGTGCCATCGGTGGTGTGCGGGGGGGGTGGGGGGGTGTCGTCCCGTCTCATGGCCCAATTGTTGAAAAACCTGTGCGCAAAAGTGCCCCCCTGGTTGGCAAAACACACTAAACTGCCTTCTTGGATGGTTAAAACATGATAAACTGCCCTCTTGGCTGGAAAAAACGCATGCTTATGTTCCCTCTTCATTGGCAAAACACACTAAACTGCCCTCTTGGCTGCTTAAAACACGTTTAATTCCCTCTTGGGTGGTAAAAAAATGCATGCTGAAGTGCCCCTCTTCAGTGGTGAGAACACGCTGCAGGCCCCTGCCCTTCAAAAAGCCGATGCTCGCCATTGCTGTGGATTCAGACCCCCGCACCCCCCCCTTACTTGCCATCAGGGTTTTGCCAAATCAAAAAAACCTACAGATTCTGCAAATAATTTTTGATGGTTGAAGAAGTCAGCATGGTCATGAACAGTGAGGTCAGTGTGTGTTAGCGTGGGGGAGGGGAAAAAAAAGAAGAAGCTAAAAATGGTCCGACTTCACTAATTCAACATCTGTCTCCTGATTCCAGTGTTGTTCGGGCCGCTATCAGAGGTTCTTCCTCATTAACAGTGATTATTTATTCCCCCCGAACGTGATGAACGCTACACAAGATGGAGGATTTATTCATCTATTTATTTATTTTCTTCCCAAAAGCCCCGTCCCGAAAAGCGACGGCAGATGCTGGAGTCACAAACCAGACTTTCTGATCAAATCACGCTGACAAGTGGCCGACATCAAAGGAATAATATTGTCTCTGACGCAACATATCAGATTTGTTTGGAGAGAGGCTCGCTTTTCCGGCATTAATAATGTGTTTGCAGAGAGGAGGAGGAGAGCGAGCGAGCGAGCGAGTCCAAACAGGTCTCTAAAATATAATTATCTCCTAATTTCCTTTAGATAAACAGCAGAGCAAGAGCTCACACTCTGGACTATAATTAGCCGGCTTATTACTTTGGAAACCCTTTATCCGAGCTGTGAGCGGCGGCTGCTGGATTATTAACACGTCGAATCACATCACGTCAAATCGCATCAGGATGTGCACAGAACGCGCCGCATATTGCGTCGGGGTCGTTACGTGACATTACGCAACAAGTCTTGGTGTAACGTGATGTGCAGGTGGTGGAGTACGAGTTGATTAGCTTTAAAAATTGGCGTCGGCTAACGCTGAAGAAGAAAACAAACAAAATGAAAAGGTAAATACATGAGGAGACTACGTTTCCAGTCAGTTGGGGTTAAGGTCCATATTCCGGTGAGTGAAACTTTGGGAATAAGGCGTTTCCATGGTGAGCAAACAGGGTTGTTCCTGTATCCATGGTGATTGTAATCAATGGTGATATCCTGATCAAAGCAGCCACGCACGGAGAAGGTCTGCTACAAACCCTGCTTGGCGTAACTTTGCGCTCCCCTTTTTGTGGATCTTCTATCCCGCTACTTTCTAGCGTCTCCAAATGCCAGGATGTTTGTGTCTTTCATCACACTGATGGAGTGATTGGTTTCCTCCTCACTCCAAAAGTGTGGCGTGGTGTTGCTCTCCCCTATGGCCATGTTTACAAGGAGTTCCTGGACTCCAAAGATCAAGATTCCTTGCTGAGAGAACATGAGCACAACACTAATTCATCTTCCTTTGGATGGGGAGATCCTGATAGGAGGAGACATCATCACATATTCACCTTCATATTCGGGTTTTTAAACGAGAGTATGCTCATATTACGGTTATTGAAATGGGTTATTGGCGTTTAAATGGCCGTGCGCAACCGGGTTAATGCTAATATTCCGGTTAGAAAAGGCTTATTTGACTGCATGTAAACGTAGTCATTGACGAAAAGCTTTGGCTGCGAGAGACACGAGGCGGAAACGGTCGCAATAAAACCATTTTCCTGCTGACATTTTGGGAGCGGTTGTGCTATTACCGCTCCATCCATCATCAAATCAGCTCTGACAGGCTCCCAAATTAAGCCGAGCTGGAAAAAGACAAAATAAGCTGCAAAAGTGCTGCGTCCTTCATTCTAAACTGTGAAACTCGCCCCCTGCTGGACAGACGGAGGTGACTGATGTTTGATCCGGGTCAGAGGTGGACGTGGAAGGCTGGAAGAGCGTCCCGAAAATATCCTCTGGCTGGTTAGGCGTGTTTGTGGGTGTTTTGTTGTTGCTTCAAAAAAAAAGAAAAGAAAAAAAGACCCTTGATCTCCACCCTCAGATGTTTGTTTTCTTCTGGTTCCGCACCAGCTGTGATGGAAACCTCACTCTCGCCCACTGACAAAAAGCACATTTGTGTGTTTATTTACCGTCCTCCCGAGGTGACAGCGGCGCCGTAATCACCTTGGGCGACGTGCAAACCTTCTACAAATCAATTCTCTCACCGGAGATCCCGCCGACCTTCGACCTTCAGCCACCCGCCTCCCGCTTTAATCAGAGATCCCCGCGGAGGGCGAGCAGCGCCTCGTCTGTCTCTGTCACCTCCCACACTCCCGCCGTAATCATCCGCGCATTTTGTCGTCCCAACCCAGATCTGATTGTCGGCGGCGCCCTTCAGCGTGCGGCGCAGGTCGTTAGTCATCATCAGCCGTCAGGGGTCCTAATAAAGTTTTTTTTTGTGTATAAACACTGTAACCTTGGATGATCCCAGCTATCAAACTACATATGTATCAGCCAGGCCGTGTTTAATGCGACACCCACCGCTGCCATGCAGAGGTCTCAAAGGTATTCATTACTCATTACAGTTTCATTACTCAGGTAGAAGTATAGATACTAGGGTCTAAAAAGACTTCTGTAGAAGCTGAAGTATCAAGTCAAGCTTTTTACTCGAGCAAAAGCGTAAAAGCACTGGTTTCAAAACTACTTCAAGTATAAAGTAAAAATAATGTAAGGGGGAAAAAATACCAAATTCCCCAAAACACATTTTTATTAAGACCATAATGACTCTAATGTTATATTAAAACGTCTCAGCCGCATTTATGCCCATTTAAATGAGCTTATTTTACTACAATGCAGATACATTTAAGAACCATATGTGTACTACTGAGCATTGACGTGTGTATAATGGAGCAGTAGATAATAGTATTGATAGTAGATAGAAGATAGAAGTATTGTAATGGCGCAAAAAGTTCAAAACTTCAGAGGCATGTTATCAATAGCCTTTATTGGATGTAAATGTACATCTTTTACATTCTACTTACATTTTTAAAATGTAAGTAGAAAGTACAGTATAGATACCCAAAATAGATACCCAAAGTTTCTATTTAAGTAAGGTGACAAAGTAGTACTTGACACCTCTGCTGCCATGTGACGCAGTGAGAATGCACCGACGGGGGGGGGGGCGCGATGGCGAGCTGGCGCCGAAAAAACAATTAAGGCGTTAAGTGCGGCCACATTTCAAACCGGGAGAATTTGGGTCTTTAACGTTATGGGCCGTAATAATGAGCGGAGAGTCGATGGAGGAAGCTGAGAGCTACTAAAGCCGCCCCGGAGAGGTTTATAGAAAACAAAGAATGGCCTGTTTGTTTACGGCCAAACGGCGAGATGAGGCCGGCGGACGAACGCCTAAAAATATCGTGTCACCTCAACCCAACCCTGGGGGCTCTGCTGCGAAGACGAAAACAACATTGTGGAGGTTTTTGAGGCGCTTCCTGGTTTGGTTTTTGCTACGTTGAGTCTCCTCTCGGGCAAAAGAAGTACTCATCAGTCCCTCTGGGAGAATTCAGAATATTATCAGTTTAAGGTGATACACGGAACATGAGGGGTGCAGTTTCTGTTGCCTTGGGAATAATTTAAGTGTGACAAGAACTCATAACAACAAACAACCTGCATATTCCATGCCCCCAGCCCCCCCAGCCCCCCGCATAATTTAAGAATTTGAAGTCAGTCCCACAGAAAAATACTGTATTTTTCTGGAGAGACTGACTTTCGCAAATTCACCCAATTTCACAAAGGATAAAATAAAATATTATTTTTAATTTGATTTAATTTAGTTAAATAAGAAAGAATAAATAATAAAATAAAATAAAATTTAATTAGAAAATAAATATTCAGTCCCATTTTTTAAAGAAAAGCTGGTGCATAATAGTGTCAGTCAACTAACCAACATGTTTTTCCATAGGGACAGTTTTGCTAATTCAGGCAGTTTCACAGCAAAATCAAGTAAAAACGATGATACCAAATAGAGAATTTTTGACCACTTTTTGCCGGTTTCCTCTTCGTTAAATTCAAACTTTTGGTCATTTTTGTCACATTATTCGCTGCCACAGCTCCCCTAGTGGTCAAAACTCCACCAGCACGCCTTCACTGTGAACTCCAGCGACAAAAACAAGCTGCGGGTACAAGGGATCAACGTGACAACCGAGAGGGCGCCTTTGAAACCCGATCAAACCCGACTCCATGTATGACTCCCCCTGACCGGTGGCGTGGCTGTAATTAAGACGCCCGAGCTCCGGCGGACAGGTCCTCCGGGGGGCCGCGGCGTGTAACAGACATTAGCAGTCAGGTGTTGCCAGGCCCGAGAGGCAACCCTGCCATCAGCACTTTGTTGTCGGACCCAAAAGTGCTGCGGCGGCACAAAGTGGAGCGAGAAGCCGGAGCCGAGGTCAGTTTATGAACACGCGCACGTTATTACAGGGAGAATCGGCGAGCATTTACCTACTTGTAAAACAGCAGACTAGACAGCTTCCAGCGTGAGGGTGTTTGAAGGTGTTTTGAAGTCCTTTAAAAGGTGGACGATACTAATTAAAATCACATTCTTAAAAAAAAAAAAGAAAATGGCACAAAAGGTGAACACAGACGCTATTATTAGGCCAAATCCTTTTCAGCTTAAGACGGCTGGGACAAAAAAAAAAGTTGTCAGAGAAATAGTTGCGATCATGATACCAATTTCCACGGCTGCTGATTCTTATCGGGACAGATAAAGAGTAAAGGCTTTGGGAATTCAAACAGCACGAGGAGGTGAGGCTGTGCAATCTGAAAAAGATTCAATCTTTGGCGGCAGAGTTTGAGAGATGGGAGGAAAATGAAAAGGTTTATTTTTGTCCGCTGATAGATTGTAAAAAGCTGGAGAAAGAGGAGAGAAACGATCACAGATTACACTAATCTGCCTCTAAAAAGGTGCACAAGTGTCGTTTTTTTTTGTTAACACGTCAGAGTTCTAGGGGACGTTTTTTGTCCAAATGTCTTTTGACCATTTAGAGGGTCAACATCCCTAGAAATATTTAATATGTGATATGTATCTTTGAGGCTGAAGCTGATTAACAAGACTGACTAATTTAAAGTTAGAAAAAATATTCATATATGATATTTTACAGCAGTCTTTTGGAGGGAGACACTTTTTGTCCCCAGGAACTAATAAGAGAGTTTGCGATAGAAATTTGTTGCCACAGCAAAAATAAGAATTACTCAAATTCAATGTTGCTGCTAATCATTGACCATCTGAGGTTATGATAGTAATAATAATAACAATAATAACAATAATAATAATAAAATCCTCCTTGAATTGCATTTAATGGAAAATATTTGAGATTTTCCAATTAAAATACTGTGGGGTTACGTAAACAAACTGGCATTTGGAGGGTTAAATTACCCACAAATAAGCAATACTTCAGGCTGAAGTTGATTAAAAAGAACGAGTCATTTAAAGCGGAAGAAAATATGAATCGGACGTTTTTTGTCCTGAGGGACGATTGAGAATGTTTTTTTAACAAACTGTTTAAGCGCTCAGGTGCTGCAAAACTCCACGGGCGGAAAAAACATTACCAAAGTACTCGATAACCTTCTCCAGACTGCAAATTATTCCCCCTGTTGCGTCTCCACAACAATGGAGGACCGTAATCAAGCGCGCCGGGCTGCTCGCCGCGCGCCTGCTGCTCACGGCTGAGTGATAAATTATAATCCCGCCTCGGCGATGGGCGGGCCTCCCAAACCGTGCTCGTCTGCTCCAAATCACGAGTGCCGCGCAGGACGCCGAGATAATAGATACTCCAGACGGTCAAATGTCGAGGATTCAAAGCTCCGACGTACAAAAACACCTCGGCGAGTTCGATGCGCCGCCACAGAAAACAGGGAAAACACACACGCGGCGAATAAAAACCTGCCTGTAATGAGTTTATATTGAGGCGCAGATGTGCCGGCTGGTGTATGCATTGAGTCATTGACCCTGCAGCCTGGAGAGAGCAGCTCTTCGGTTTCTCATTCAATTGGATTTTGTTCATTTTGTGGACGAGGAATGCGGTCCCTGACCAGCGTC
>CAESWR010000835.1:708861-725500 GCA_903171835.1 Mullus surmuletus
GGGGGGGGGGCGGGGACGACACAATGTATGACAGGTAAATAGAGGTCACTTCCTGAAGGAGGATAACGGAGGAGGCTTCACGGGCAAAATAACAAGAGACACACACGCCGCGTCCTCAGGTGATTTATGAAACGTGTCGCCTTTGCAAGTGTTTGCATTTGCGGGGGAGCGTATGTGTGTGTTTGTGTGTGTGTGAATGTGTGTGTGTGTGGGGGGGGTGTTTGGATTTTGATGTATCACCCTCGAATGCCAAGTTCCAACAAGTTACTGTTGGATGCATTTTCATTCCACCTGACAAAATCTGTGTGTGTGTACATGTGTGTGTGTGTGTGTGGCTGCACAGCATAAGGGCGTGTGGTACGGGAGGTGCTAAACATTAGACGGAGCTCGCTGTGTCATCAATCAGTGCCGGGGGAATAATTGCAGCAGTTTACTGTCTGTAACCGTTTAGGAAAGTCATGCTACGAGGAGACGACACAAGAAGAAAAAAAACACACAAAAAAAACAGCAGTAAGTGGTTTCACATGATTAAATCAACCGGATTCACACAGTAAAAAAATATGTACATGCAAATTTGATGGGTGACATGTCAGTGACCAAAAACTTCTGACGACGGTGAAGAAGAAGACTCGGTTGCTGCTATTTTTAGCTCCGAGTTTGGTGTGTTTGACTGAAGCAATAAGCGACGCCGCAGCTGATGACACATCATTTCCAGTTTCATCTCAGCTCTGTCGCATCCGGCCGACAGCCCCCCGTCCTCGGCGCGGCAGCCTAAAATTAATCTTTAATCGTTTTACATTTTTTAAGATACCTTTGTCGCCGACCGCTCCCTAATTAAAAAGAGATGCGAGGACGTGTCGGCTCTGCTCAGGCTTCCAGGCTTGGAGCGCTACATCATGATTCCTCAAGCTGCTTGTTGTGTAAGAATGGCCAGCCAGGGCTTAACAAGCACACGGCCTGGAAGGTTTTTAATTCTCGTAATGCTCCTCATCACCCGGCCAAACGCATTGTAATCCGCCTTTGCTCCAAAAACTGGACACGAGCCACCGCGACTGATCATCTCTTGCACCTTCACGCAAGAGGTGTCATCCGCAGCCACTAATTCTGGGTTCTGATGAGGGGGATCGCAATCATTTGCCTTGCATGACCACTTACATATAAGGGTAAGCACGGTGAGAGCAATTTTAGGGAAATATCCCGCAATTATGTATGAATACATTTGCAGCTACTCGGTGAATATCAGTAAAGACCTACAATAAAGCCAAAAAATTAGACAGGAAAGTCAGAAACTGACCTTTTTTTTTGCTGTTCAAGGGAATTAGACGAAACATTTGTGCCCACAATATATAGTTATACACGCTTTTAGCAGTGTCAAAGCTTGAGAAGTGGGTGCACGGGCCTTTACCAAACACACATTTTCTTTTGTTTGTGCTTTCAGGTGAAATTCATGGTCCCAAAGCCACGTTCGCACTGCTTTAGTTGCTCTTTTCAAATTTTTCAACTCTAAATGACTCACGCGATGTGGCGACAGTCGCGTGTGTTCGTACCGCCTGGAGTGACGTCGCATGGATTTTGTACCGTTTGCATTCTTGGTCGCGTGATTCGCGTTTGGCGTGAACGCGGCAAACAAAGATGATTGCGGATGGCGGTCGTTCAAAACAGCCTCGGTCTCGACACTAAACGACTTGGACTTGGGTCTGGATTACCAGGCTACAGTGTGACCCATACGTCCAAGGACTTACAGTAATATAGTCAAACATTCTACAGAGAAATGTCTTAGAGGGAGTTTGAAATGAATGAATGTATACTGGCTCTGTATTTGAGGCAGTGAAGCATCCATAAACCTCAGCTGTTGCCTAGAGACTAAATACTGCTGCATGTTTTCACGGGGAAACACGGTTTTACATTCAGCTGAACATGGTCACTACACTTAGTGTGTTTCGGGAGTGAATGCTACACGTATGCAGACCCCATGAGCCTTTTGCTGCTAATTACTTTTTATAGAACCGCACTTTACATTTCGTTGTCAGGGATGCAGTCGAGAAAATGACAATCAAAGAACGACGGCGATAAGAAGCATCATGAGGAGGGAAGGCTGGTCCGCCGCCGTGACACATAAGTCGGAGGATCAGTCCTTCGCTTGTCACCGTCTTTGGCGGCGGCTCAACAGGCTCAATGCCAGAGATTAATCAGATGCACCAGAGACCCGATGATGGAAGTGCGGAGGCTGGAGGTAGGGGCAGCTGTTGCCGTGGCGTTCTTCAAACCGAATGATAAATCGCCCGGCAACCGCGGCTCTGCGCAGCGGTAGCCGGGCGGAATACAGAGGACAGATGGAGAGAGATGTTTTAATTCTGCTGGGTGAATGAGGGCTGCTCGCATAGCGGCACACCTGGCATGACAAAAGCTTAGTCACCATCGGATTTGGGTGGGTGTGGGGGGGCTAACCTATCCGATCCATACTCCATCAGCCAAGGCCCCCCTTTCTCTTCCTCCTTTGCTCTCTTTCCTGCTCTCGTCGTTCCTCTCCGATCCGCCCCTGCTGTTCGCCAAGGGGGGAGGGTTGAAGGACCGCACGCTCGCCGAATGGCAAACAGTTCAAGGAGAGGGAGGGAAGAAGTGGGGGGGGTGGGGGGGGGAGGTAGAGGGACGCCGCACTGGTGGAAGTAATTCCATCAGGGGGCGTTGACACTGGCATTAGAGGCTATTGACACGTCCACAGGTATTAATAACACCACGAGGGTGTTAAACTGTCACACTCAGCTTGCTTGCTTGCCTAACCTGGTGTGTGTACGCAAGTGCAGATTTATGTGAAGTATGTGTGTGTGTGTGTGTGTGTGTGTGTGTGTGTGTGTGTGTGTGTGCACTCTCGCTCAAGCACGATCAGTCACGTGTACCCAAGTCAGCGATAGCTCGTGAAAAAGAAACTGACGCGAATTGTCTCAGGTACAGTGCATTCACTTGAGAAGAAGATGTGTCTCTTCTTATCAGACTTCACAGCTGTGAGTCTGTGAGTGTGTGAGTGTGTGTGTGTGTGTTTGACTACATTAAGGTCACAGTTACAGATATGTGTCCGCGTTGTTCTGAAGTCTGAGTGGTGCGGCGATCAATCTTTACACCAGCCTTCCTTCCTTCTTTAGTGCCCTTGACAAGACGGAGCCGATCCAGAACGAGAGCCGGGACTCGTTTATCATCCCAGCTGACGGGTCCAAACCCACCGTGAGGACATTGAGACCTGCAAGCGTCCTGTGCCGAACCGCTCCGACGCTCCATGAATGTACGGAATGCAAAGAATTAATCAACAATCAAGATCGGCCTGGATGACCACTGCCAGGCTTATAGACCGAGCCTTGCTTTTAACAACAACAAATACCTCCAGATCATTGGTAGATGGTTACAGTCTTGGTCTTGTCTCTTTCTCAACCTTCTGATGCCAATGGTGTAAGTCCTGTTCTCAAACCCCAAATGTCTTGGTCTTGTCTCGGTCTCAGACTGTGTGGACTCTGTAATTTTTTTTTTATCAAGACCCGCCTGGACCACCACTGCCAGGCTTTTAGCCCGAGACTCGCTTTTGGCAACAACAAAACCCTCAAATCATAGGTAGATGTTTATGGTCTCGGTTCTGTCTCTGTTCCGACCTTCAGATGCCTTGGTCCTGAACCCCAAATGCCTGTCGTTCTCAGACTGAGTGGACCAAAGAGTTTTGATCAAGACCAGCCTGGACCACCACTGCAAGGCTTTTCGGCTGAACCTTGCTCTCGACAACAACAAATAACCAAATGATTGGTAGATGTTTACAGTTTTGGTCTTGATCTTCAGATGTTTTGCTCGTGGTTCATGGCTCATCGCTCATGGTCTTGGTCTTGGATTCCAAATGAACCCCAAATATCTTGGTCTTGGTGCCCTTGGTAAACTCTTGGTAGACACTATACACGACCTGACAAACAAAGCCCTGGATATTTTAAAACCTGAGAATAATATTTTCAAATGGGAATTGTTTCTACAATGCTAGCGTGCTGTGGCGTATCGATGCCGTTCTCTTACAAACCTCCGCCTGATCCGAGCGGTGTGTCACTGCAGACCGGCTGCTCCCTTTGTCGTCGCCTCTCTGTCTACTCTGCGACACTCTTTTCTTAACCTTCCCTCCCTCTTCATGCTGCTACGCGCCGCCGGCTGAATTATCGGCCCGTTCCGAAAAACCCACATTTATTAATCAGCCCCTCATCTCGCGTGACACGGCTGCCTCTTTTCCGGTTAGCTGTCATCTCCCCTCAGCGGAACCCATCTTTTTTTTTTTTTTTTCTCCTTATTCAAGCTCCTCCCACTTTTTTTTCTCCCCCTCTATGCCTCTTATCCCTCCACTCCATTTTCCTTGCTCATCTCATTCCTTTATCTTCTCATATCATCAAATCTCCTAAACCCCCGTGTTGCTTTGAATGCTCCATCTCCCGTTCGTATCTCACTCTTTCTCGCCTTTGTCGTCCTCCCTCCTCCTTTTCCTTGTTCCAGAGACAGTGTGACTGCAGTGTGACCTACTTAGCGACGCTGCTGCTGCTGCTGCTGACTGGCATGGTTGAGAGCTGGCATAGTGATGTAAGCATCAGGGAGGCTCCCATGACGGCCAACGCCAACAGAAGCCCACACAAAGCCGAGAGATAGCGGAAAAAAAGCAACAAATAACTCATCTCGCTTCACCAAAAGCGCCAAATAAAGTGTTGTTTCCCAATTGCACAAATTACACATCCACCATTTTGGAGGTCAAAATCAGACTCGGGCTAATGGTGCATATCTGCTACTTTCTACTTGCTGAAATAACTATTCTGGTTGACTGCACCAAGACGTTTCCCTGTGTGATTGCATGGCCCATCCTCAGAACATCGAGAGTAATAACCTTAAATTAGATGGTTTCATTAAACTTTGCACATTTTTGGATGCCTGGTGACATGCAGAACTCCTTTGCGGGTCCATCTCCGTTGTGTCTCTAACTTCACTTTAGCTTCATTTAGCCTCCTTTCGCAAAGAAGTGGTTCGTTTCACATTTATCATTAAAAAAAAGACAATGCTTTCTTGAAGATGTAGGACTCATTTAGCAGGAATTCGGCATATCATTCAGGATATATTTATCAAAAATTAAGCTTTAATTATCCATGTAATCAGACAGAATTGCCACTTATTTTAGCTCATTTATTATGTCTGACAATGCGTTCAATTTAGTTTCCCATTTTATATAAGGGGTTCATTGATTTTCTTTGCGAGCGATGAGTGGGAGCTGCATTTTCTCAGGCTGCAGGAGCTGCTGCAAAGAAACGGGTCACAAGATTCGCAGTCATACAGCAATTTCGGGGTTATCACTCATCTGAGCCGTCGTACAACTTTTCCCAGAGCTCATTTTGTGAATGCTCACTATTACTTGTTGTGTTATTATTCACAAAGCTAAAAGGTGCCCGCGTTCTATTTGTAGCCCTGACTGCTGTACTCTGCCCTGAAAACACCACAAATCTGGGACAGGTTTGCTGCTAATATCTAATCTTTGTCTTGGAATGGGCGTGTTTGCTTTGCATTCCGTTTGTTTTGCAGCCGCTCACAGCCAAAGCCGCTGAGAGTCGATTTGGTTCACGCCGAAAAAACTTCAGAAACTTTCCAGTAAACTTGCTGGCACTCGCCATCTTGTCCTCTGGGACGCACAAAACAATCTGGCCACTTTCTGACCCGGCTGTGTTTGCGTCTGTCAGCTCATGCAAAGCGACACGGAGGGATTGCAGAGGCAGAGCTGTAATGAGACAAAGGGAATCGGAGCGGCCAAAATAAGCAAGTACGCCAGCGTTTTTGTGTCTCCCTGTGTAATTATCTTGTTTATGTCTCCGGATAAGCAAGCCCAACGCAAAACAGTGGAGTAACCCTTCCCTCTTCCTTTGCACTCATGATTCTTTACCAGGGACGTTTTGTGTAGCTGACACAGGAGACATTGCTGAGGTTGTGGTTTACCCGCCGCCGCCACTCCGTACCTGCACCTGTCAGTCACCGACAACAGCGGTTGAGACGCGTGTCCTGTCGTTTTGAGGGAGACGCTTGCAGACGCTGCGTTTTTTGTTTTTTTTCACGTGTTCAGCCGAGTACGTCCATGTTTCATGCATATACGGGAGGGATTTTACGTATTCATTACAAGCAAAACAAGTAGCTTTGAATGAGAGAAAACAAGCTTGTTAAGATTGGAATTCCAGGTGTATTGTATAAAAACAAGGCTTAATTGCATCACTAATTATGTCGAGTGTTGGGTTGGGGACCAAAATGAGCCATGGCTTTGATTTACCATGAACACTCTCTGGTATCAATAATGTGTAATGAGCTACTGTTAATTATGCTTGGTCAGATTTGGAGATTTTAGCGGCGGATGTGGTTGGAAAAGCGGCTCCCCTGCGATAAGCTTTCAGTGTTTGCTTTCTGGCAGGATTGTGTGACCTACTCCAGATGTTGCGCTAATGAGCTGGGACATTAGTGCCACCCTGTCATAGCATGTGCATTAACTGGCAGTAACAAACCTCTTTTTTGTGTGTGTGTGTTTTGTTTGTTCCTCCCCCCACACAACACAAGCACACAGAATTTTTCATGATGCCACACTGCAGCTTGCTCTTTTAATTATCGAAGGCTGAAAACCGTATTCATTAATTCTCGTGATTGCAGCATCGCAAATACCCCAGTGTTTTGGTGCTCAAATTGGTCTTGGTGTCAAGGACACTTTTTGAAGGTCTTGTTTTCATCTCGTACTCAAAGATATTTTTACTCTGTCTTGTCTTTACTCTGTTAGACTGAATGAGATTTTTGTTATTTCTCAAATGTTAATCTGATTTCATTCAACTTAGAGGCCATTTACACCTGAAAAACCACATCTTATTTTGGTAAAGAAACAAAAATGCTTGAAATGAGTGGCAATAGCTGCCAATGTAACCACCATGTACTCGGGGTCTGAAGACAAGAAAAATACCTATTTCCCTAAAACTCCATTTGTTGCACTGTAATGCTTAAACAATAAATAATGTAAAATCAAAATAAAAAAAATATTCTCTTCAGCGTTGTGATCATCTGTATGCATAGTCTTTGGTCTTAGTCATGGTTTGTGCTGTCTCGACTACGACATGATTGGCCGGTAAAGTCACTGCGACGCGTGGTTCTGTTCTGTTCTGTTCTGTTCGGTGCAGTTTCGTGGAAGGGAACATAAGAAAATCTAATTATCCATCTTCATGCCCAAATCATCAAAAGGCATTTTATGAGAAGAATTGCAGATCATTCCCCCATAATGCGTCATCCTCATGATGAGCTGCTCCGCAGAAATTCATATGTCCATTAGAGAAGTAGGGCCACTTGCATGATTGGCTCTGCTCGCGAGGAGCGCAGGCCGGCCGGCGGAAGATGGAAAGGAGTGCATTTAATTTCGCCAATTTGCAAAATGTATGAGAACAAGAACAGAGGAAATTATGCAGCAAGGATGGCAGACGTGCATCATGGGAAGCGAGACCAGACGCGAAAAAATCTTTGTGGACAACATGTGGTGACTTATGCAAAGATATTTCTTGAATCGGAGGTACAAGCAGACGTCACGGAGCAGAGCTGCTCTAACGTGCGAGCAGAGTTATGCTGCCTCGGTGCCTCCGGCTCGGGCTTTACTCCCTGCACGTCCAGTTTCCTCACGCAGAACCGACTGTCACTATCCATCTATACAGCCATTACACACAACCCTGCACACGGCGCTACTCTGCCGGCTTGATTAAAACGGGCTAATTAGCATGATAACAATTCGAGAAAAACAGCTCAAATAATGGACGCTGGAGCCCAATATAGGTGGGTAGGCGGGCGATATGGACGAAAACTTATATCCCGATATATTAAGGCTGAATATCGATATATATCCCGATATTGTTTTCCACAAAGTGAGCTAAATGTTCAAAGTCAAATATGAGTCACAAGTAGTTTTACTGAAACCCAGCTATTTCAACGAACAGTTGTACAAACAAATGAATAGATTTCTTCACCTGGTTCAAACTCAGCTGTTCAAATAACCATTTAAACATAACAAATACTTTAGTAACTTTTGTGAAATTGTAAAGCCCCACATAGGGTGCACATCAAAAACCATCTTAAACAAAAATAGGCCCCTTGTTTTTTAAATGGATAGAAGAAAAGTAAAATATCTGCGGCTTATTGAAATCAAATTACAGATGTTCTTCTACTTTATAACAAGTATACTGTATAGGGCTATAATCAATAAACGATATGGTCTCATTCAATAGCTTGTTTGAAAAAATATCAGTATATTTTCTATATCGACATATCAATATATCGCCCAGCCCTCGCATATATCGCATATAGTTCACGTGCAGCATCCAGGACATGTTTGATGAGCTGCGTCAACGCTTTTTCTTCTTTGCATCTCTGCCTGGTCAGCTCCGGTCAGACGGCCCTGCTGACTGTGACCTCACCAAAGCCGGGGTCAGCGCGGGGACACATCGAGACCACCGAGGAATCATTAGCGTGATTGGTAATGTAGGAATAGTGTTGCCACACACAGAGATAGCTCCTTGAATTAAAGGAGTGCTCTCATCAGCACTAGCGGGGGAGATAATGACGGTGTAGCACAATGTGGGTCTTATTTCACCGGGGGGATTTAGAGGTGGGCCGCTCCGATGCCCGGGCGGCCGCCATGCATTGCGACCAGGAAGCAGCGCTCTCACAATGAGGGGGCATTAATTGCCTTTAGCGAGGCCAACACTACGGGTACGGGAGCGATGGCGGAGGGAAGCCAGCCGCAGTGGCGAGGCATCTCAGGACAAAGGAAGGTTGGGCGAGGGAGAGGCAAGAGTGAGAATTGATCAAAAACGGCAGGTGAAAAGGAATGCAAAGTCATGTTGCCATAGCAACTGGCCATGCAGCGGAGGAATAAAGGCTGGAGTTGCATGTGGTCCCTCTTTTTTTTTCTTCCGTCTCTCTCCCCCTCTCGCTCTCACATCCCAGAAATATGAGCAGAGCCGCCGCTTGACCATCTGAGCAGCTTCCGTATGCTCGCGGTGAACAGATAACACGCCGAGTGTGCTGTCCATCTGACGGCATCATGTCACATTTACTCACGGGGATCGGGGGGTCTGCAGGAGGGCACTTTAATCCCGCAACAGTGTTTTTCCCGCCGCCAAAGCAGGAGAGCGTGATCCGTCGGAGGATGGATCGCACGCTAACCGCCCCATTTGTATGCATGAGACGCTGTTGCTGCCTATATCATTTCTGGAGGCGACTGCCTGCATTGTTGAATAATGGAGCCGGGAAGACTGCCGGCTTCCACAGCAGCGCCGAGCCAAGCTTACAAATGTATTTCACTGCCGCAATACGTACCTGCTTCATGAAGCCGGCACTGATACTAATACACTGGACCGGACCAAATTTGGCTGGAGGGCCCCTTCCTCAGTAAGTGAGCCTTGAGTGATTTTCGGGGTCTTTACCGGGAACATTTGGATTTAGTAACGCTGGAGGCTGCAGCGATGTTTGCGTAACATTTTGTTTGATGCCATCTGCGTCCGCTTTTATGAGGCGGGGGGGCTGCAGTGGGTTCCTTAACCAACGAGCGTGTGTCCGCAAAGCCACCGGTCACCTCCAAGTGTTAACGTATAGTCTGCGCCACCGAGGTCCCAAATATGAATCTGATGGCCTCATTCAGTCAGACGTGGTTTGGCCACCCATGTTCCATTAGGGCTGTCAGGCCTTCGGGCCCCAAACATACCAAACACAGATTATTATCCCCTGTTGCTTCCCGCTTTAGAACAGAGGGTGACAGCTGCCATAGAGGAAGAATAACAAAGCCATTGGCTTCGCTTTGCAGCTCTCACTTTCCCGTCCATCCGTCCCTCGTCTGTCTGACAAGAAATATCAGTTTAGGGGGGGGCTCCGTCCCCCTCAAAGCAAATTCCATCACTTCCCACTGATGAAAAGATACTTCAACTCGTCCGAAAAATACAACGCCTCACTGCCGGTTTAAAAAGCTCACGGCGAGCTCAAAGATCAGAAATAACTGCCCACCGAGTGCAAAATAATAAAAACCTCAAAGCGGCGAGCGCGGACCCGGGCGCGCTGAATAAACATCAACCTGGTTCTTATTACGGAGATAATTGAGTAAGCTGACCTGGCAGCCATCTTGTTTGGAGACATCTGCTGAGGAATCCTTTGATGTGCCTCTACAGTGATGGCAGCCCCCCGCATCCCACGAGCACCCTCTGCCTCCTCCTCGCGCATTGTGCCTTCAAAATATCAAAGGCTTCTCCGCTCCCTTCCTCCCTCTAATGAAATTAAAGGGGTAGTTTCCGATTTTTTGACATGAGGTTGTATGCTGCACTGCTGATGAACCACACTGATGGGGAGGATCCCATACAACTTCATGTAAAAAAATCCGAACTATCCCTTTAAGCCAACGTGTGACAAGCCGCGGTGGCCGCATACTGCAAGGAGCTCCGGCGGTAAAAAAACAGCCCCGGCGTAAAAGACGGATGCTTCCAAGATTAGTTACTTTACCGCAACTGGAGCACGAACTAATCCCGAGAGATCATTAGCGAGCGCAAAGAAACCTAAACTACAATAACTTTTAGTTGGCTGGGCAGCGCCGGGGTCCTGAGGCGAGGCCCAGCTGCGATGGAGAGCCGCTGAGCCGGGGTCCCGGGACTAAAAAAATAAAAAATAGCGGCCAGATGACCAATCCGGGAGGCCGCTGCAGAATAGGCGGTTGAGGGGATTAGGACGTGTTGGGTTTTAATAATCTAGCCTTCCTGGGCGAAGATGACAAGGTCAGAAAGGGAAGAAGGCGATAGATAGCACATGAGGAGGGATCAGCAGTGTGTAAGTAGAGGTCCAGGGATTATTGGATGGAGGTCACGGAGAGCCGGGCGGGGAGCATACATGCAGAAATCTCTTTTTTTCTTGGGAGTCGGCGTGCTGTGAACGGGCCGAGCCCCGGGGCCGGAGACTCGACGTGACAGCTCTTGGAAAAAAAAAAAAGAAAGGAAGATGAAACATGAAAGAGCGGAGTTGAGGGGCGTTTTAAGCATTTATAGACTATATGGCGCGACGTGATGGATCATGAATTATGAGGAGAAACAGAGAAAAGGAGCTTCTATTTTAGGACACCAGAAGCTTTTATGTCCCCCACCAGAAGGTTAAAAATGCATCACTGAGGTGTGATCACCATAACACCCGAATAATGCATCAATTTAGGGAGTTAAAATGTTGATATGTCAGAGTCAAAAATGTAAAATGTCAAGATTTTCTCAGCGCTTCTGGGGGGAGAAACGCCATGAAGAGTCAAACTGCATGTCACTCAAGTTGGAATGTTGTTTTTTAGGTGGGGAAAATGTCAGAAAAAGAGAAACATTAGCATTCACAGAGTTAAATTTATGGTTACGCAGGGAGTCCAACAATAACTCTGTGTTAGACTTCACCAATTCCTGAATATTCAGCTTTTTCAGCTGCCGAATACTCGATGCAATGCATGATAAATTCCCCATCTATGCCTTCTTGCCATTTGGGGGATAGGTAAGCTTTTTTTTTTTTTTTTTAATGAAACCAACTGTAAATAATCTTTAAAGAGTGTTCCAAGTGAGCCAAAATGTTGTGACCCTCTTATTATGAAAATCTTGCATTTATTTAAATCCCAAAAGTGACTGTCTAAAGAACTGGGAAGCATGTGATTGATGGAAACCATTACTTTCGGACTTGCAGCGTGAGTTATTTTTTTACGACCACTATTTGCCATTTTAAGGGTCAAGGTCAAGGTATAAAATGTTTGTATAGCACATTTAAAACAACAGAAGTTGACCGAAGTGCAAAAGTAAAATGAAAAATACATAGAATGACCCTAATAAAATAAATAAAAGGGAGTAAAAATTTACACAAATAAAATATGTACAGAGAGTAAAGTATTTTGAATAGTCATTAAAACATCAATTCCCCACCACATGGAAATGTTGACGTGAAATTGCCCGTGTTTTATTCTGGTAACCAAGCCATGCAAATCGGATGGAGAAAGGGCAAAAGGGTCAGACATTGAAGTATAATCATGTCAAACTGCCAAAAATTAACAATAACGTCTAGTACACTGGGAATCCAGCGAAATCTCCTCATCCTACTTACCAAACAAAACACATTAAACACCCAGAGCGCCTTGGGAAATCCTCTGCGTCGCTGCGTTCAGCGAACCGCCACCGCCGCCGCCGCCAATCCCGGAGCTCTCAAGTTAAGTTGCTCCCATTTTCCGTCGTGACAATAGCTAAATGGGCTCCTATTGAGGGCCGAGGTGGGATGCGGGGCAAGTGGCGCCGCTCTCCGCCGCGCGTGGAGGAGCCCGTCTGACAGATGGTTTATTTCCAATTACCCAGAATGCTGATAGGCTCTCCAGGCCATGGCGGGATGGGAAATACTATTCATACAGGCATATCAGCCCGAGACACTCGCCGGGGCTGAGAGTTAAGCCGACATGTCAACTGAGCTGTCGTCAAAAAGGACGGCGGAGGGAGTGTGTGTGAGTGTGTGTGTGTGGGGGCGGGGGGGGTTGCATCAGTGAGCTAAGCGGTCAGCCTAGCCAGAGGCGACAGTGGACTCAGGGGAGCGGTGCATGAAACTCACGCCGTGCATTAATATTTGATTGGCGCGATTATGCGTTACATCTATACGTCCATTTACGTGTGTTTGTGTTTAAGCGATACGTCGACGCCGGACCCCGAAGGTGCGTGAGTGGCCTTTGATTGCCTTCTATCTCTCTCCCTCTGCGGGGAAACCAGATTATGCAAAAATGTTTGCAGATGCACCTGAAATATGGATGTGAGTGGTCGTAAGTGTGTTGCATTATTAAGCGTGCTTTAATCGCATGTGCCGCGCTGAACTATTTATGCCGATTCATTCGGGGTTGGTGGCGAGGATGACATGTGCGTGTCGGGTCGCTGCGGGGTAGAAAATCACGGCGAAAATGTAACTCTTGGTGAAGCTTTTCAAATCTGCTCCGTCCTCTCCGGCATCTCAGTTTGATCCCCAACAAACGCCGCTAAGCCACGAAGGACCACGGCTACACGCTCACGCCATCGGACAAACTGGACCATTACTTGATAACAGTCCAGTTTTTGGTCTGCGTGTTTTACGAAATTAGCTGGGCGACCGTTTATTCGGGGCGAAAACCGTCTTCTTTTATAGACGAATGACCATTTTCCAGCCCGGCTGATGGACCTGCCATTGAAAAACGCTCCAATTATCCGGTGGCTCTTTGTGTTCTGGTCGTAATGGCTCTAATCCAATAATGTCCAGCTACATTTACTGAAAGATTGAAGTATTTCTGACTCTATTGTATCTGAATTTGCCGAGATTGTAATGTTGGATTGATTCATTTGCTCGATTTTGCTTGAAAAAACGCGCCGCGGATGCTTAAAAAGAAGTAGAAAAAACAACAAAAGTGAAGCCGATGATGGCGGCACTGGCTGAGCAGACATTTCGGCCCACCTTTGCACACCCATCCCCCCCCAAATCCCTGCCAAACTATTTCCTCTTAATATCCTCTAATGACACCCTGGGCACCCTAATGGCCGGGAACTAACAGGAAAACTGAGGACAGCAAAAGCCGAAACTTCATCACCAGCACCGGCCGTTTCCCTGCACAGGCCGAAATTACAAACAGACCATTGGGCTTTAGTGGGACCACTCAGGCAAATGTGGAGATTTACGGTCGGCGTCGGCCTGTGAGGGACGGCGGCATCTGGACGAGGCGCGGTGCGGCTGTAAGACACCAATTTTCATCAGTGGAAATGTCGCTATCAGCTTTGATTACCGCGGGTTACAGGCAGCTAAAGCGGATCAATTACATCACTGTGACGGCAGAGACAAACGCGAAACATTTGCTGTTAATGTGCAGCCATTATGACCCATGCCACTTTGTAAGTGGACGGCATTTTCAATCTCCATGGTGATTTCTGTTTCCTTTACCCTCACAACTAATTAAATAGGGAGTTTTTTGGTCTGCATTCATCCTCATAGTTTGGTACAACATCGGGTATCAACTCAATGAGGCCATTTGATGTGTGACGTTCGCGTCAGTTGTTTTTCTGTGTCATTGTGTCAACATTGGCTACGTTTACATGCAGCCAAATAACCCTTTTCTAACTGGAATACTAGCAATAACCCGGTTGCGAGCAGCCATGTAAACACCATGTAACCAGACCGCTATATTCCGTTTTTGGATACCTGGATAATCCCCTGGGTTACTCCTTTTCTGGCCCAAATATTTGATCATGTATATGCAGATCAGGATCTCCCCATCAAAAGGAACATGAATTAGTGTTTTGCATATGTTCTATTGGCAAGGAATCTTGGCTCTTTGGAGTCCAGGAACTACTTGTAAACATGGCCAAATGCAAGAGCAACACCACGCCACACTTTTGCAGTGAGGAGGAAACTAATCACTTCATAAGTATATGATATACATAGTATATATTATCCAAAAATTGGCATAAAAATGCATATGTTTGCAATTAATGGTGTATTTTCATGTTGCCCCATACGGAAGAAGATGAACACTTCCCGGTACTTTCAACAATTTTCTTGTGTGAGTCACTGAGGAGAGGTTCGTTTGAACGTGTTTTTACTTTTCTCCCGCCAACAGAAGCCTCATTACTTCCACTGGCTTGCCGCATCCATCCTTTAATTAATCAGTGGGAACTTCTTCACCATCTAAGCAACGTCATTTGCGCGGTTTGTACTTTCATGCGGGCATTGAGGTTTCGCTGGGCGCAGCGGCGTAGTTGTTGCGACCGTTTCGCTTTATTAACAACTGTGGTGTATGCGTGTGTGTGTGTAGGGGGTCCACTGGTGCACTGCTGGCCAGAATGGGAGCCCCCAATGATGAATCGGACTGCCGCCCAATTACAAGGCTGCGTGTTTGATTCTCGTCCGATGGCAGCTGGGCGGCGTTTCTTCCTTTCTACAGAAATCTCCACCGCTGGCCTGGCAGTCGCCGCGCAGTCCCTCGGCCCACTCGCGCCGCCCAATTAGGCCGCTTTCTTGTTAGAAGGCGCGGCGATTCCCACAATGCCGCGCTGAATCCTCCCACACGCGTGCACGCACACACGCTGGGATTTCCGCGGCTGTAACTGTACGTCCATCAACCCCCCTCCCCACTCCTTCTGACATACACACACACACGCACGCATGATAATGAGTTTCTAAACTGCTTCTGGCTGACTTCAACCTCAGCAGTTTCCTCCAGCGAGTCCATTTACTTTGCCAATATTAGCATGCACATACATTAGAAGCCGCACATTTGTTGGAGAGTCGCAGCAAAATACACACACGCTCGAGGGTGTGTGTGCGTGTGTGTGTGTGTAGGGGTGGGGGGGGGTCAGTTGTGGCACACACGTGAAGCCAAGTGCACACTCTCATAACAGCTACTCTTAAAGATGAAAGGGAAGAAGTATTTTTCAGCCGGCTGGTGGTTACCTAGGCAATTAAAGACGGAGCTGAAAGGATTGTTTAGCCTTCCTCGGAGACAGAGGAGCGTGCCGTGACGCCGAGGTAACGTGCCGGCTTGAGGAGAGAGAAACGTGACTTTCTCTGTGCGCTTTTATGAAATGCAAATGATTTTATCCGCCAGGGACGGCCCCCAAACTGAAACGCTCGCTGTTAAAAAATGAATCCATCGCCGCCTGCCGCCGTCACAGCAGCGGCGCGCGAGAAGCAGCGGGACGGGAAGAGACGCTGCGTGCCGCATTTTGTTGGTCATGTTTAACCTCGGCGTAAAAGGGTTCATATTTAGCAGCTTATATGGAACGTTTCCAGCAGCCCAGACTGTAACCATGGCGATCCACGGTACCGACTTGGTTATTTTCCCTCTCTCGAGCCAAAGGAAAACAGCTTGATACAATGGGATGAAGCCAGGCTCTGACTCTTATACACAGAGGCATATTTTAAGCGGGCACAGTGCGGGAAAACACACACTGAAACGTCTTCTCTCCTTTGGGGGTTTTTGTGTGTGTGTGTGTGTTTGTCTGTGGCAAAGCAGCGACTCGTTTCAGGGCTACTGGGACGAGTGGGTGCGCTGGTTCCGCGGCACGTCTGGACCAGCTAAATCACAGCAAATAGGTGAGTGAGTGAGAGCAAATCAATACCTTTTTCTTTTTTTTTTTTCATCTCCTGGCACTGCAACATCAAATAGGCTGGAAATTGAGAGACTCATCAAGGACTCGGGTCTCTTCAATAAACAAAGGGAGGCGAGGACGTGGCGCGAGGACGTGACACGTGCACCGCCAACGCCGCGGCCACCACAGCTTTGATTTTAGTCTATCTGTCGCATGCAGATTCGCTTCCTGTGGCGCACCTGAGCCGCGTGATTCCTTCTGATGAGGAGCTTACATCTCCTTTGACACACGCAAAGCACTGGGGAAGTTACCTCCCGTTCCATTAACACCACGTGTAATGACATTAAAAAAAAACAGTGGCTCAGATGGTGTAATCTTACTCCACTGGTGCATCGATCCACTTCAGCGCCACCATCTCAATTGTACTCCGTTTTTATGATGCACACTTCATTCCCCAGTGAGCCGTTTGACAGTCCCTGCAGTGTGGATAAAGGTTT
>CAESWR010000835.1:743619-762122 GCA_903171835.1 Mullus surmuletus
AGGAGGAGGAGGAGGAGGAGGATGAGGAGGAGGAGGGAGGATATGACCCAGTTTTATTTCCTCCAAAGAAAAGAGACGGAGCAACAGAGAGAGAAAGAGAGAAATGAAGAGAGAAAGGGAGAGACAGCATCGGCCTGAATGAGGAACAGCAAAGTAATGAGGGCTCATTTCCATGCTCGGCTCTTCATCTTCTGTCCGGCCCGGCGAGCAAACACACACATCGACAGCGGTTTTCGCACGGACCAGGAAGTGGAAAACCGTTCAGAGCTCATAATATCCAATTAGAACACACTCATCCAACTAAAAAACAGCGTATGCAGAGCGAGCGGCGGCAATCGCCGAAGTGAGTCATCAATCGCTCCAAACGACGGAGGTGTGCGTACGTCGCTGAGCTTGACCTGCATATGGAGAGAAGTAAGCGTTCCGTTATACAAGGGAACGTCTGCGTGCCTTTCATAATGAGGATCTCGACTCTGCGCCTCAATAAGCCGATACGTGACGTCAGGAGAGATCGCAGCTCCGTAGGCAGCTCCTTGCTCCGAGCGACAGGGCTTTTTTGGAGGCAGGCTCATGTAATCCGTTTCCATAGCGCAGGACTCTTTTTTTTTTTTTCCAGAGAGAGGAGAAGCTTGACAGAGATGAGGAAGGGGCGGCCGCGGTGCAAATTGATGGGGCTTCTCGCAGATGAAATCAGAGGGATCGTCTGCGCTCGGGATCGGGCAGCCGTGTTTGGTGTATTTGTGTTTCTTTGCTGTGAATTAAAGGCGGCGGGTGTGAGTGGCGAGGAGTGATAAACTCGCCGAAATAACCTACAAAATAAATAAATCGTGGGAGAAGAGATCGTCTGGGAAGTGTTATCCGAATCTTTAACGGGCGTTTACCGCTCTTGTGTAAGGTTGAATAATGACTGAACGACACTCTGCCAGCACCGCTTAAGTAGGAAGGGTTATTGTAGGCTTAAGGTTGTGTGGGCTAGAGATTTTTTTTTTTGACTTTCTACCGTGGCTGCTGCTAATTTAGCACACACACACACCTTGAAACAACCCTTTGCTTTTTTCCCACGGAAACAAAAACAAACACTGCTCGGCTGCCTCAGAGATTTCTTTAGCGATATATTTGGAGATGCACCGGGCGCTTTCATATTCCTCCTGTACATGCAAAACGCTTTTTTCCAGTCGTTGGACAAGGTCGGCGATCTATACGTGCATGTACGGTGGCCCACAGGGTCAAAATGTTCCCGGAAACACATGCACAGCTCGCCCCAAATACATGTTTTCCCCGAACTACACGCTGGCACAACTGAGTCACGATGGCCTAATTGAGGAGAGGGGAAAAAAACAACAACACGCCATGCTGAAATAAGCGGAATGCTCCTTTAATCATCATGCGATGGCAGATGTATGCCGGCGCTCACCGAGGCATGGAGCGATTTTTTTTTCCAGTCAGATAAATTGTTTCTTTTCGATGCATTGCGCTTGTTTGGAGACGTGATTATTGGTGATAAATCTGCACGCACCATTAATAAGGGGTATAAATACACAGTGTGTGCAGTTTAAAGTATAAAGTATAAAGGTGGTGAGTTTTTTCCCCCCTCTGATTACACATAAAATCTCTACAAATGTCTTGTTCGTGCCAAACTTTTGCTATAAATGTCAGGCCATCCGAGCGTGCACATTTAGCAGGCAGGTGTGATATCTGCCTGCTTTGTAACGCACCATTTCTCACAAAGGGCCACAGGATACGAGGTCCAGATCGGGCGGCGCTTTAAAAAGACCGTTGTCGTCTATCTGCTCGGCTCCCGTGCAGCTGTACGAAAAAGGAAGAAAAAAAAAACGAGACATGCACAAGCAGGTCAGCGGTTACGGTTCCAGAGCAGAGGAAGAAGAGCGAGCGCCACACATGAAACGATACAGTTTAATCTCGGAAGCTCCGTGCACCAAACGCTCAAACACTTTAAAAATGGTCTTTGTATCTGAACTACACTTCGGATATTATTTCGCCCGCGTGCTTAACGCCGCGGATCGTACTCCCTCCTGAAAGGTCACCTCATTATCGTTCCTGCGTTTAAGTAATCTGATGTCAATTTTATGCCACATTGACTTTTGTTTCTATTTCTGTTCCACAGCGGCGCACCTATCGGCTGGCCGCCACAATGCTGACATTTCCACCAAAAATACCCATAAAGAGGTGGGGGATGGTGGGTTGGAGGGGTGGTGGGGGCACTGAATGGGTAGTTAGGAGCGCACACCGTGTTCAGCCAGTTATGGTCGTGTGTGGTCAGCGGCTAAAATGGAAAAAAATCCCTGTGCGGCGGATGGTGCAACACTGGGAAGGGCTGGAGCCCATTCATAGCAGTGCGAGGAGTTCAACCAAAAAAATCACAGACTAGTCAATGTGGCGCGCATATGTCGGCGGTAATGTCGCCAAAATGGAAACATCTGGAAGATGGAATTTGATGCGCTCTGCCGTCTTTTTAATGAACGAAATTTAGAGCAAGGTGACCTTGGTAGACCTAAGTAGATCATCCAAAATGGTAAAATCCTTTTACATCTCCCGTCACACCGTCATGCTAGTGGTGTGGAGGGTGGCTCCATACACGGCTCCTTTGTTTCTGGCTTCTTTTTTTTATGCTATTTTTGGCCATTTCGGTCTCCAGTTTTCAGCTACAACAATCTAATGTGAAAGAGAAGCAGCCAAATCAACAAGAGATGGAGACAAAAAAATGAAAAAAAGAATAATATCTGCACGTCTGTTTTGTTTTTGGTGCCTTTGTATTCCACGTGGAAAAAGCCTCGGCAAGGCAGACAATCGTTTCCAACCATTTTTCCCTTGCAATACTTTTTCTAGTTCTAAGGGAAGTCCTGAGAGACATTATGCAAATATTCAAACAATGGCAACATACAAGACTGGAAGGTTTTACTATCCAATAGAGGCTTTAACACCTATTAGAGGAAGCAACGGAGGAGCAGATGCTGAACACATTAAAAGCGAATCCCAACCTTCAGAGGTCAAACCTCTTTTCACAGACATGCAGTACACTCACGTGCCAGCAGGCCGCAGCGGCACTACCCGCCGAGGTACAGCGTATCATCTTCCATATAATTAACTGGCAATGGGAGTGGCCCCCATCACTGGAGGGACAATCTGATTGGATCAATTGACACCTCTGGCTCGCGATAGGTGATAATGTCCTATTCTGAGTGGATAATGCAGAGGTAATCTGCCCCGTGGAGATCTACATCACTGCCGAGCCACCGCCCAACGCCAACTCTGTTAACAACAGATAATGCGATTACAGTTTGGGCCGTGGCTGATAGAATTACTACTATATCAAGGAGGTGGATCATCTCAGGTGATAGCGTGCCACAGGGTTCGACCGCAGGACGAGGCGAATACTGTACAGTGTCAACCTTTGATATGAAAGGCAGGAACCATGGGTGAGTTATTTACACAACTTAATGAAAGTCTTAGTAGTTAGCAAAATCATTTATAAATGATAAATGACGTTCAGGTACTTGGATGTAGGGGTGTCCCAATCCGATATTGATATTTGATATCAGTCCAATATTAGCAAAAAAAAAACGAGTATCGGATTATATCGGCCTGCATCTGATTCCTATGTTTAAGGTTCAAATGTATGTAAGCCATTGGTTGACAATAAATGGGTCAGTTTTTTTCATACCTACTGTTGCTGACTATTGTTCTTTGTTTGAGTAACATCACTTGATCAAGCCTTGATCAAGCCTTTTTCATATTTTCAAATAAAAATATGTATGATCTGCGCTGATTAAAAGTCAGCATTGGAATTTTGTCAATCATAAGTGGAAGTAAAATGCATTAGTACATTTGACACATGGAATAGATCTATCAAGGATTGGTTCTCCCAGAATGGCTGAGAGCAACCATAGCCATGAAGTGGGCTGTATCAACATCACTACATTGAAAAAAAATCCCCAAATAAAGAAAAAAAAGTTTTAGGGCTAGTACATCTCACCCTTCAGAAGAGGGACCGTATCCAAAAGCAAGTGATTGATTGGTATGAGCGGGACAGCGACGAAAAAGCTTTTACTCTTGGAGAGTGCAGGAAGAGAAAGAAGGACAAATGAGGATGATGCAAGTGTCACATTAACTGCTCCAGGACAGGTCTGAAATATTTAGAGGAGATTGATAATTACGTCACAGGATGGCTCCATCATTATTTAAAGAGTTTAAAAAGGAGCTCCTCTGAGCTGTGGTGGATATATCAACAGGGCTTGTGTAATTACTCCAACTGCCAGATGGGGGGGGTTCAAAGGTAGGTTAGCGCCACGAAAGCTAACGGTATAACAACAAAAAGAAGACACTGGAGGCTACAATGTTGGATTTATGGGAGGGTAACTGCTGGTTCTCCAATAAGTGAGATCTTCTGTGTTGTAGAATATCTAACTTTGTGTCTTTGGTGGAGACATAAATTTAGCTTCTGACATCAAAACGTCGATCGTACAATAAATGGGGAGAAAAAAATGAAAACAAGGACAAACCTTGAGACCCAGACGGCGCCAGTAAAGGACAGCACGAGAAGCAGTTTTCCTTTTTATGACCCAACGCTCCGAGTTTGCGACAACTCAAGGATATTACATGTGGTGGGATTGTCTGCGTGAAATCAAATAGCCGAAAAGTAAATTGAATTCTTTGCCAACTGGGCGACCACATCCAACTCTGCTGCCTCCTCGCCATCACGTCTCCGTGCTCAGCCGCGTTCGTTTTCATAAGCCCAACAACTCCAATAAAAGATCATTCAAAACAGTTGCTAAGTGAGCAGCGGATAGTTTAGCACACAACAGACTGAAGTGGAACCACAGACACTGGGGGGATTTATGCCGTATCACAAGTCTGCTTTAGCACGTTCACAAATTAGAGGGAAAAGGCAGCAGCATGTTGTCGATAAAAGCGCTGCTGAAGTTTTCACAGGCCGGCTGTAGATCGAGTCAGCCCGAAGTGAGGGGAACGTCTGCTCCTGAATCTAAATGCTATAATCTGATCTGCCCACTGGAGCAGGAAGCAGAGGGGGCACTAAATTCGCTTCTGCTGATTGGCTCTGGCATCTTTGGAAGAGCTTCAATGATACACATACACACTCACACACACGCACAGGTCCATCTCAGACATGCCTTACCCACACACTGCAGAGAGTTATTGGTGATCCTAAACAGAGGGGAAAGCATTTCTCTGGTTCTAGTCCTGTGACTTTGTGATTTAGCAAAGATTTAGAACCTAGAAGTGCCACATCGCAGTTGCATGGCTCCGCCTACCGGTCCGGCAGCAGTTTGCATCAATGTATCCAAACACAGCCCATAATATGACATTGACTACATTTCCATGCAGTCAATATTGGGGTTGAGGTAGATATTCCGATTACTGAAACATTGGGAATAAGCCATTTCCATGCTAACAGGGTTATTCCTACATGGCTGATTGTAATCAATGGTGATATCCCGATCAAAGCAGCCACGCACATCTGCTACAAACCCTGCTTGTTGTAACTTTGCGCTCCCCTTTTTGTGGATCTGTCTATCCCGCTACTTTCTAGCGTCTCCAAATGCCAGGATGTTTGTGTCTTTCATCACACTGATGAAGTGATTGGCTTCCTCCTCACTCCAAAAGTGTGGCGTGGTGTTGCTTTGCCTTTGGCCATGTTTACAAGGAGTTCCTGGACTCCAAAGACCAAGATTCCTTGCCAATAGAACATGTGCACAACACTAATTCATCTTCCTTTTGATGGGGAGATCCTTATGGGTGGATACATGATCGAATATTCGGGTTAGAAAAGGAGAAACACAGGAAATATTTGGCTCTTTATATAAAACCCGTAATATGAGCATTGTCCGGTTATTCAACTGGATTATTGGTGTTTACATGGCTGCGCGCAACCGGATTATTGCTAATATTTTCATTAGAAAAGGGTTATTTGACTGCATGTAAATGTAGCCAACGAGTATGACACTGCGCTCCAAGTGAAAGCGGGGACGTGCTTCCAGATTCATTTCTAATGTTTCCTAAATGTCGTCTCCTCGGTATCGGAGCCCAGTGGAAACCTGGCTCACCTCCCAGCATTCTTCATCACCGCTGCGTTAATACATCACTGCTTCTTTTCCATTTTCCAGATCCAGATTAAAAGTTTCTAAACAGTACTTCAAGCAGTTGCATCCTTGGCTGCAAGCTACGGTACAAAGGCTGTTTGAAAAAAAAGACAAAAAAGACACCGCTGAGGATAGCTGGGTCGGAATGAAAGATTCATAAGAAGGTGACGTATCAAAGAAGTTTCCCCAACAAATGTAATATTTATGACGAACGGATGTTTTATCGGAGAGGGTGAATATAATGCAGCTCCAATGTGATTATTATGGCACGGTTTTACATTGGCCTCCGATGCTCATGGGAAAAATGTGCCTCCTCACTTTGCTTGTTAGCACCTGCTCTGTCATGCCGCTGAGTGTGTGTGTTGTGTGTGTGTGTTAAGTGTCTAAATAGTCACCCGTTCCCCACCTGACACGCCAATGCTGGCACGACCGGCTCCAATATTTCCGAGGGGTTTCTGGGAGGTCGAGGCGGGAGAAGAGACAACAGATTTTTTTGCGGCTTCCTGCCACTTTTAAAAGTCCTCCGAGATGTTGTGAGCGAAGCTGTTAGCACTTTGTCTTTGATCCATCTGTGTTGTTTTTTTTCTCTCCTTGATATCATCTATTTTTTATAAGAACATGCAACAGAGACGCACATTTGTTGGCTTGTCGGAGATTTCATCACACCGGCGTTGGGCTTTGTGTCTCAGATCAATTTCTTGCTTTGTTTCTGACAGCAAATGTAAGAATAAAAAAAAAAAAGCAGTCAGGCGTCAATAAATCTGCAACGTCCAGGTTCCTTCAGATGTTATCGGTGTCGAGGCTGAGTGGAGCGTCTGTATGTGCTTCCCCTTCAGCCCTCAGACGTTTTGGGGTATTTTTTCCCCCCCGTGCCTCTCGCTCAAGCTTCAGCCAAGCGTCAAGGAGAGAGAGCGAAAAGGTTGGAGAGACTGGCGGGCCTCTCAGACAAACTTGATATGAGTCGGAGTTAAAGTGACACAGCGAGGTCAGCGCGCACCCTGCGGCGTCACCTGTTCCCCACCTGACACACCAACCCGCTCGGACGCAATCTGCTGAGTCGGCAGGGGAGGGGGGGGGGGGCAGAGGGGCGCGAAGCAGGCGACTGAGTGAGACACGGAGCCAAATGAAGAGAGGGTATGTTGATGTTTACTGTGTTAGTGTGCAAAAGGACATCAGCGAGGTGGGGGGTGGGAGTGACGGGTGGGTAAAACCTCCAGGAACGCCAGAGAAGTTGACATGAAGTTAGTTGGACGGCAAAGGATGACGGCGACTGGGAGAGCAAGAGGGAGACGGAAATAAAATGCCTAACACAAGATGATGCAATACAATATGTGTTAAGAGGAGAAACACATTGGCCTCCAGAGCCCGAACCTTGTTGTCACCCCGAGTAGGGTGTTTGTACAAAGAGCGGCACGCGGGTGTGATGTAATTAAAACGAAGAGTTCACGCCTTTGACGCTTTGGAACTGATTCGTCAGCCAAAAATGCGGCCGTGGAGCATCTTTGTCCCCGAGTTCCGGTTTCAGGGCAGTCCTGCCTCCTTCAAAAAAATATGTATTTTTTTTAATATTCTAGTCTTGGTCTTAGATGTATGTGATGAGGTTTATAATTTATATTACATTTTAATGCCTTTCTAGATGATTAGAAAGGCATTCTACCAATATACCAATATATTCGACCAATATAGTGACCAACAAGGAGGATTTGTCCAAGTTTTCTATATAATAGAAGGTTTGTTTCAAGCACTACTGAGGTCTTACAATGCTTTCCAGAGCACTCCTTATCATCAAAAGGCGTGGGGAAGCAAATTCAAGAAAAGATTTATGACGAAATGCAATGGATGACATTTAAAAGGCTCTCTGATCTCTATATGCTGGGAGTATTTCCAACCTTGGTGTGTTAAATTTGCCTTTTAACAGCTATGATAAGCACTGGACGAGCAGCTCTTCAGTCAGAGCGGAGACTCATCGCCTCGGGAGGCTGATGTGCTTTGTCACATAAGTGACTGTTAGGTACCATATAAAGTAAATAGTGCAAACTAGGTGGCAAGGGCTTCTACACTGATTGACATTTTTGTCAATCAATGTGATTTGGTTGGAGGCACAATAGATTAAGGGTCATGTCACAGTCTCCTCCGGGGGGTCGTTCATCTGTTCTCAAAGGAATATACATTGCAAGGCCAGATCAATAAAGACTAAGGTGACGGTTGTGTACGATCTAACAACAAGCCTTGGGATCTGCAATTACAATGGGAAGAAAAGACGTTCACCCCGTTCAGTTAAGGCCATTTTTCAGCTCAGAGTGCACGACACCATCCAAGAATACTAAACATGGTGTGGAATACATGTTAACACGCTGCCACAAAAAGAAAGGACCGTTCCGAAAAGGAGTCTGCGGTGACTTGAGACCCCCCTCCTGGGTCATGTAAAATATTAAACTCTTTCCTTGAGGGGAAATGGGTTTGAATGGAGAAGACACTAAAGCGTTGCAACCACCCGGGACTGCAGAGAGAGCAGAGCACCTCATTGTCTCTGTAAGTGCTTTATGAGACAGTGATACAACCAAAAGTAATGAGCAGGGCCCTCCTCCTCAGCAGTTTATTTGATGGGGGATATCATTGGAAATTAAATGCCCTGATGGACTTACCTTGAGATTGGGGGGGGGGGGACCCTGCACTATTCCGAATAATTAGAATGGCCAACACCTATGTCGGTGTCTATGAACAAGTTTGTGGTCAAATTTGAGAATCGTGAGAGGAGCCAGCAGAAAACTCTCTCTATTCGAAATGTTCATTAGTCACCCAGGATTCATACACATTACCACACACTCTCCCTTGAATGGTTGTTACTTGAAGGAGGGCACTGACAGAACCCAACATCTCATTTTCATAAAGACATTTTCAAAATAACGCCAGATGCTTTTACCTGGTGAGGAGCCAACTTGAGCAGGCCTTGCATTTATTGAAATGAATTGAAACAGGCCTTTCAGACTAACGGAGTTGTCACCTTGAACCCAACATCAAATCGAAGCTTCAATAAGCAGCGGTAGAATACGTGGCTGCACCTTAATGGAGAACTATCCAAGTTTTTCATTGACCACGTTTACATGCAGTCAATATTCGGGTGAAGGTACATATTCCAGTTACTGCATCATTGGGAATAAGCCGTTTCCATGCATGAGCAAACAGGGTTATTCCTGTATACATGGCGATTACAATTAATTGGGATATCCAGATCAAACCAGTGCCGCATGAAGAATGTCTGGTACAAACCCTGCTTGGTGTAACTTTGCGCTCCCCTTTTTGTGGATCTGTCTATCCGCTACTTTCTATCATCCCCAAAAGCCAGGATGTTTGTGTCTTTCATCACACTGATGAAGTGATTGGTTTCCTCCTCCACTAGTGTCAGTTTTAGGTAGAGGTAAGGTTAGTTGTTCACTATATGCTCCTCGAGTATAATATGTATGAGTAATTGCACAGTCATTTATACTATCATAAAGAAATTTAGGAGTCTGAGTAGGCAATTCATTATTCTATGAAAGTGTGTTAATACATTAGCAGATAGTATATCCTTTACCCTCAGCTGGGTGAGAGCATGCATTTTTGAAACGCTTGCTCTTGAAGAGCAACAGCCACACGCAACCGGGGTTATTGCTAATATTCTGGTTAGAAAAAGCTTATTTGAATGCATGTAAATGTAGCCATTGAGTATTGGTCGATAGCAGATACCGATCCCATACCCCGAACACACTCCATCTCTACATCTGCCTGTCAGGCTGATGCGCTGATTACCTGAAATAAATTGGCTTTAGGTAAATTTCGACTTAATGCTAAGATGGCAGGTTGTTGTTTTTTTTTGTAAACAATAAAAACATGCGGATGAAGGTGACCGATTTGTACAGCTGGGTATGTCGACCGCGCTCTTAAGCCAACTCGGCGAGTAGACAGGCGATGACTGGGCTCTGAAGAGATGTGTAGCGAGTACTCCCCGAGGACTGGGAACACTAATATGAATGATTGAAAGACATAAGAGGGAGGACAGGGGTAAAGAGCGGCGGGGTTAGCCGAGTGGCGAGGAAACAGAAGTGGGGATAAAACGAAAGACGGGTGGTGGGGGGGTATAACGAGAGGAAGGGGAGTTCAAATGTACCGAGAGTGGGAGAAAGGGTTGAAAAAGAGGGATGTAATCCATGATCCAGATGGAGGGAGGCTTGCTGTTTGGAGCAGCAGGGGATTGGGGCTCTCAGTTAATGTGACGGGCATGCTGGGTAAAAATAGCCCGGGGAAGCAGGGCAGGAGTCCTCTATGATGAATAATACACAGAGGAGGGAGGGAGGGGAAGGAGGGGGGAGTGGAGTGCAGAGACTGGGCTCACTTAGATAATAATATAATTAATTACAGGAATTTCTGCTTTCTAATTACGCGTCCACGCCTCGACGACGAACGGTGTCAACCCTTTGCTTTTACGCTTGTTTGTGTTTTCCGGGGAAAAAAGAAGGTTGGAAGACGATTTGGAGAATGCCGTGAGAGACGGTGGAGCTGAAAGTGTTACCAAACCATTTGGGTCCTAGAGAAGTGAGAGGAGAAACGTGGGGCTTTTATCCCCACCATATCCACAGAGACCCGGGGATATGCAGTAAGCTCTTTCTCTCTATCAAATATTCACACGGGAGAGAGATGCATTGTATAACATGGATCCCCCCGGATCTGTCCAAAACACCTTGTACGCCTCATCAAAACAGGTACAATTTGTTCCATAAAGTCATCTTGTGGCACCCATACAAATCCCCCCTTTCTATCAATGAAAAGCTTTCGGAGCTTCTGTGCGCATTACATAACATCAGTCGACTGTCATAATCCAGATATGAATGTACCAGACAAGGAAAAATATGAATTACGAATGCATCATCTTTGTTGGCAGCTTTATTGAAGCAAAACACTGTTGCGTGCAGTAAACAATATGTAATTATGGCCCCCGGTGGTCTCTCAGTCAAAATAAAAGACATCACTCAGAGCCGATGGACCGCGGTTGTAACTTGTGTCTCAGGCAGAGATCGGATGTTCTTGAGTTCTAACGTTTGTTTATGCTGCGACAAAGGTAAGCTACGTTATCTGTTAGCAGGTACGATACTAAGGAAATTTGTTTTCGTAGTGGACCCAAAAACTTTTGAATGTGTAAACAGTCCACAGGAAGAAAAAAAAGTAACCCGAAAAAAATGGAGATCAGATCAAGTTACAAACATATAATGAAAGATTCAACTGGCAGACGACAAATTGAGTGTTAAATGATTGTTTTCTATGGCGTATAATTGGGTTTTGCACCAGGTTAGGGAGTTTTCCTACCATTCATTTGTATATACTGTAACCATTTCTTCAGTACATTATGTTTCAGGAATTTCACGTCGCAACAAAGAACCCCCAGAAAAGTAGGAAACCTAAGCGCATCAAATCCAACAACAGAGGCGTGTTCCAGCCAGAACTTTTTATTGAATGCGAGCAGCGGCGGCGCATTGTTTGAGCTTTACTCGCGGAAAAAAATTGATTGCCACGAGCATTATGCTGCTGAATGAGTTTGTTTACCCTGTTCAGTTTACAAAAAATGATGGGGGAGATGTTGCAGCCGCTCACTTCCAAACTAATCGGCCTGTCACTCGATGACACGATAACAAAACAATTGTGCATTTTGTCTCAGTGGTGGAAAAAAGGTAGACGCGGCGAGCTGTCCGACGTCTGACGTTAACGCTTTGCTAATTGCCTGCGGGTTGCGTCGTGCTCTTGAGTGAGGGTCTTCGCATCTTGACGGAGATTTTGAAGCACGTGAAGACGGGTGGAATCTGTTGAGAGTTTTGATCCGTTCCCACACTTTGCTAAATCAGCATTTTCACGTTCCTGTTCTCCGGAACATTTTGAGGCCGACTTCAAAGGCTTGGATCACATCGTTCCTGCATGCACGTGTGTGTGTGTGTGTGTGCGTGGGGGGGGGAGGGTAAGGGAAATATGTCATATGCTGAAAGGATGTTTTAAGTGGTGCAGGTCCACAACTGGAGGCTAAAAATGGACTCAAAGTGGCCGCTTCCCTCCTTTTTCCCCCCTCCTTCTTCTTCTTCCACGAGCGAACCCAACATTCAAATATTTAAATGACAATGCCAGTGTGACATTGAAACCTTTTAGCCGATTTATCAACTCGAGTAGAAAGAACGGAGAGAGCCAAAGTGAAAAGTTTAAACCGGTGGATAAAGCGGGTGTGGGGGGGGGGCGATTGGAAGAGTCTGCTGTGAAATTCAAAAAGCTATTTATTTGAAGTTCTGTTTAGTGGAGCAAAGCCTGCGCAAGGAGGAAAAAAAAAAACATCATTACACAAATATACGAAGCTTGTTTATCAAATTGCAAAGGCTGGAAGAGGATAGCTGCTCTGCGGCTGCTGCCTTTGTGGGCAGAGCGCACAGCGGGAAATGTGTGGTTTCAAAATACTGTGTTTTTCAAAGTGGATGTTTGGGTTTATTTGCGACTTAACTAAACCTACATTCTGGATTTCTAAAGCGCATAATGGCTCCTTTCAACCTGATCTGTCGGCTACTTTGTAATCACTTTGCTGCAGGAGGAGGATGTTTGTATTCAGATGTTTCAGGGTAGGAAGGATGAAAACAGCTGTTTAAAGGGGGCGTGTCCAAAGAGTATAGAACTCGAATGATCCTTTCAGAGTTCCTGGGGACGTTGTTTGATTTAGAGGGTCAAAATCCCTACAAAAATCTTTGGTATTTGGTATGTATCGTTCAGGCTGAAGCTGATTAACAAAACTAACTTATTTAAAGTTGGAAAAAATATTAATATATGATATTTTTACCGCAGTCTCTTTGAAGGAGATGCTTTTTTGTTCCCAAGAACTAACAAGAGAATTTGGTATAAAAACCTGAAAAATTAGAATGCCGCTAATGCAATGTTTCTGCTCATCATTGATGCATCTGAGGCTCTATTAATAATAATAATAATAAAATCATTTTTTTCCATTAAAATACTGTGGAGTTAGATAAACAAACTGACATTTAGAGGGTTAAAACCCAACAAATAATTAATATTTGATATATATTTCAGGCTGAAAAGGATTAAAAAGAGAAAAGTTTTTCGTCCTGAGGGACGATTGAGAACGTTTCTTTCAGGAACTCAATCAATATTAGAGAATTTCCAAAAGTAAAGCATCTGCAAACATAATTGTTGGACTGATAAACACAGTAAAAAAGGAAACAACCCTGATTTGACATGGTGAACCATAGCTGCACTCTTCGAGAATTCAATCCAAAACAACCCAGAAAAAAATAAAAGCGTAGATTTAAAAAACAAAACACGTTTCCCTCCTGTGACAGACTCCCATGCTCCCCCTAAAAGTAAACAGCAGAAAAATGTTTTAGCCTAATGCGTCTGTGGTCTTTGTAGCGTCTTTGATGTACGATCTGACTCGGAGCTGTGTAGCTCAGAGGGGGGAAAAAAAAAGAAGAAAAGAAAAAAATCTGGATGAAGAGAAAGGCCAATAATGGACACCATCTATTAAAAGGGGGGGAAAAATGACACGTTTGCATCTTCCGCTTCGGCTTTGTGCGAGGCGGCACAAACATCTGTCGGGATGAGGAGAGCTGTCGGATAATCTGGCGCTCTGCGAGAGATTTTGACGCCGGCAGGTTTGGCCGCCCGCCGCCGCGTCCCGAACACGGGGATTCTGGAGCGCGGCGCCGAGCGTGCGAGCGAGCGAGCAGGCGGAGGGGAGTAGCTGATTGTAGCGCCATATTAGCTGACCCCAGATGTGTACTGAACATGAAATCCTCTGCAGTAATTCCACTCGCTGCTCCAAATACCAATCGAGGGCTGCTGGTTGCCATGGCAACGGCACTCCTGTCCAATATAGCAAGCAGTGGGTCTGCCAGTCTTGTTTTCTCTCCCTCTCCCTCGCCGTCTTTTTTTTTTTCTTCTTGCCTCACCGTTTTATCCTTCGTGTGGCAAATGTAAATAACACAGCATGAATTTGCTGCAATGTTTGCCTCATGTGTGTGTGTGTGTGTGTGTGGGCTCCATGCTGACAGCTTGTATTTACGGACCGAATCTTTAATACACTCTTGGGTAATTGCTGGGGAATTTGCTCGGTCCGTCCTGCCGGCTCCGATCATGTTTGATGTGAAGCGACGTGATGAAACATTTGACTTCCATTCACACTCATTTGCCGGCCAACATTTGCCGGTAATCGGATTCCTGTTGCCAGGCGCTGGCTGTATACTGGGTCTGCTTTAAAACCAGTAACCAGAATTCAGACAAACAAAATGCGCTGTAATAACCTTTAAGCGCATCCTGTATTTAGCACTTTTGTTTGTTATTATCTCCTGAGAACACCCTCCCTTTATGTAATTTGCCAAATGGCGCTCTCCCATTGTGCCGGTGTCGTCTCCCATCAATCCGCTGCTCCTCGCCGCCCAGTCCCAGATTCACCAGACTGCCCTTTTCCACTCGGCTGCTCGGCCGCTCCAGTGCCAGGCTGTTGTGCCCACTGCCAGAGCTTTGCCCTCTTCCAGCCCGCTGCCCCTCCTCCACCTTATGCCGCCGCCCACACCAGACACTCTCCTCTCACCCTGCCTGAACGGTCAGACCTCCCCCCCCCCCTCCAGCGACCCCTCTAAAGCAAATGGGATTCAAACTATCAACATTGCAAACACGTGGTCGGAGGAACCCAAATGTGTACGAGGATCCCCTGATTTCACAGCTGCCTGAAATGGATTTTAATTCACAGCCGAGTTCTTTGGAGGTGCACAATAAACTCGGGGGGGAAAAAGGAACATCTTGTATTGAGGAGCGTAATTATCAGACTTTTTGCGGTACACCTTGTTCCTTTTCAAGGTCAAATCTGAGTCATTCGGCTGCAAATTAAAAAAAGGGGGGGAGAAAAAGCAGTTTCCTTAATTCTGACGTTGGGATTGTTGAAATTCTTTCCACAATGTCTGCTATCGGTCGCACACATGTGGAGCTCGGGTCGGATTGTAGGCTACAAACTTAGAGCGTTCTGCACCAGAGTTTGGGGGGGAAAGTATGTCAATAAATATTTCTAAAATATATTTTGAAATATTTCAAAATGCTTTTTTTGCAGTTATCTAGTTAAACTGGTAGTTTTATTGAGTGGAGTCGGGCCGACTGGGTCGCCCGTCTCTACCAAACATGCAATTTTAATGCTCGCCTTTTTTTAATGGTGGTAATGAATTAATTCAGTTTTGTAGCTGCTATCAAATCCTACTTTCTTTGCAATCGTGGATTCACGTACTGCAGTTGGCCAAAATACCCTGAGATCCACAATTTATGTTTTTCAGGTTCAGGTTTTGCCCAACTGATGCACAAAAGTACATGCAAGAGTGATAGTAGTAAAAAAACAAACAAACAGTGAAGTATATAGTGTATAGTGAAAAAAAAAAAATCAAGAAATGCAATGTATATAATACGTATTGTGTTTTTGTTTCCCTTTTTCTTGTTATTGTTATTGGGTTTTTTAATTTCTTTGTTTATTCCAATGGTGGTTATTGTGGGAGGTAGGGCATTGAAGTGAGGCAATGGGTGGGTTTGGTTGTCGTAAATGGGGGATTCCAATGTGGGAGGGGATATTTACCTTCACCTATTGTAAATTCAATATAACAAGAGTAACAACAAAATTGCCACTTTCTACCCATTGGAGTACTTGCAGCTTATTCCGAGATAAGACGTGTGTGTACGGTGCAGTGAAACAGACTACAGCACAACATACTTCGGATTTGACCTCAAACAAGCGAAAAGCAAGATGGGAAATCTCCGTCATCCCGGAAGATCTTGCGAGGTGAAGCGTCTAAGCGGCAGCCCGAGGTCGCGCCCAGACGCAAAACACTCGGCCAGATGTTTGAACGCTCCTGCTTAGATCACCCGGGCCACTGGGGATATCTGGCCAAGAAAACACAGCCACGTCTTAATCTGCTTTCACAGCTAAGCATATTTAGCCAACAGGATTACAAGCATGACCATCACAGCGTGCACATGTCAGCCGAGAATATCAAATCAATGTTTGGTGAAAGCGTAAGCCTCTTATGCGTCCGCCGGGGAGAAGCACGCACCAAATTATTTGGAGGTGTGGAGGACGGGGTGTCCGAGCCCCGACCGATGCACGCGGAGATTTCTGCCGCACCGGCTAATTAGCGCGGGCTAATTATTCTTTCGATCAGTCAATTAACATGCGCTTGTTGCCAGGGCGATAAACACAGCTTAAGAAGGCGGTGGTGGGAAGATTCGAGGCAGGGATTTTACAGTTTGCTACGATGGGGAACAGAATTTGACTGAGTTGGAGCAAAAGGTGACCAGATTTCTGAGACGAAATCCGGGGACTTTTCCAGCTTGGCGATAAAAATGAATAGTTATGAAGATGAAATTAAGAAACTGGGACAGTTAGGGTTTAATTTATTTCTACATGTTTTCTCAAATTTAAAGAATAATAATAATAAAGGCAGAGCTGAAAAAAGGATAGTTTTGTGTGTATGCGTGTGTGTGTGTGTGTGTGTGTCTGGCGTGCGTCTGTGTGTAGGGAGAGTAAGCTTTGGTCACACTTTCTGCTTCCTACCCGGCTACCGTAATAAGTGTTGTATGTGCGCAACATGGCCACTTCCTACCCGGCTGCCATAACAACCGTTGTTCTAGTCAACACACATTTTTTGTCAATCATAAAATGCTTAAATCAGGGACATTTTCGGGGACAGCTTTAACTGGGGACAGGTATCATAAACGGGGACTGTCCCCAGAAATTTGGGGCGTTTGGTCACATTATTACAAGGTAAAAAAAAAAAGCTTAATCCCCCAATGCAGAAAATACTGATAAAAATGCATCATTAAACGCAGTATAGCTGCTAATTGCTCACAATTCAGAACATATGCAAAAATTACATTTCCCATAATGCTTCACACCAACTCAATGGCCCAGATATCTTGCTTTTGATGAGCCGAGGTGCAGCTCTCAGAGTTTGTGACGTCGGCGAAGGGATCCTACACACAAGATGAGAGATCTGCTTCTGCTTCTGCTGCTCTACAACCGGAGCCAGATACCAGAGTAGTGAGATGAATCACCACGCAATTCTCCCACATCTCATTTGCTGCCAAGGAGAGGCCAAATCGAAGCGGCGAATCACACCGGAGCCGAGGAACCTCGCGAAAGCCGCATCCTGCGCGTGCGAAATGTTCAGAGGTTGTCGCTAAGAAGCTGCTTGTTCTTTTGATCAACCCCAAGATGATCATTTATTGAGTAATCCCCCCGCTCACACGCACCGCCCGGTACCTCTCAGAGTGTGGAAACCCTGCTCTGTTAAAAAAGAAAATTGAATAAATAAATAAATAAATGAATAAACATCTATTTTAAATGGTTTCCTTGACTACACGGTATCCTAGGCACATCCATTAATAGAACACTGTGACGCCGATGCTGGTTTTCTTCCCAGAATAATAGGAGAGAAGGGAAGAAAAAAAGAAATGTGAAACACACTGGACAAGGTTTTTAGGGGGGGGTTCAGTTTTCTTCCCCGCCTTTGCTCTAAATCGTGTCACAGAAATGTGTTTGTACCAGTCGCAGCTCGGGGCCAGTCAGACCTTTTAGCCGCAAGGGGGGGTGGGGGGGGGGATACGAGACGTTCCAGAAGAAGGTCTCGATGGGAGAGCCACGCCAGAGACGGAGGCGGCCGAGCAGGCTTCTCTTCTTTCGCGCGCTCGGGGGGAAAAGTGATGAACACACTCAGCCGCCGCGTCCGAGTCAATAGAAAACGGTTTGGGGGTTCAATTGGTCCGCTTGGTTTCAATTAGAGGTGTATACAAACGTCGCAGAGGATTTCATTCGGTCAATCTGAGCCTAATACCGAAGGACAAGCCTCCACGCTCCTCAACGCTTCATCACTTCTTTCCCACTTAAAGGGAAAAAATAAATAAATAACAGCCCGGGCAATTTACACACCTACACACATGGCGAGTAGTCGCACTATAAAAGCGAGATGGAGACGGAGGGAGATGCAGCGTGGAGAGCTGGAGACGGACGTTAACCGGATAAAGTGAAGGAAATATTAATAATCAGTCCAAATGGGCAAGAATAAAGCAATCGTCTGCACTAAAAGTGTGTTTGGTTCTCGGTGCGACTCCAACGCACCGCTATTCTTCTTCTTGTCTTTTTTTTTTTGTCATGACAGCAGGTTAACAAGCGTCGTTATGTACAATTTAAGATGTACGAGCCTTCAGAAGTCATTAGGACGCGATTGGAGATCTGCGGGCAGCTGCGCGACGACGCCCATCTATTACAGCGGTTTCCTTCGGTGGAGACAAAATCAATTTCAATTAAAAGCAGCGTCAGCCGAGACGCCGTCG
>CAESWR010000835.1:847733-859669 GCA_903171835.1 Mullus surmuletus
CCGTCCGTCCGTCCGTCGCTTTCCGCAGGCCCGTCCCCGCGTGACTCAGTGTTGCACCAGAGGATGCGTTAACCCCCCAGTGTGCCACATTACATCTTGGCAGGGGTTGAATCAAAGCTCGCATGACTGTACGTTGCGCGCTTGAAGACGGCTCGTGTCCGCAGCGTTACGCGCCCACACAACCCCTCAGATATCTTTGAAACGTCCCATACCTGTGTAATTACTAAACGCCGGCACGTTACACTTAAAACTCCCACTAAGCCTCAGCTGTCCGCACAGCACAACAACCACCTACACGTTCTTTTCTCTTTACAGCCGCTGCCGGCTCCTTCCTCCTTGTCTGTCGGAAAAACTTGCACGTGTGTCAGGGAGGGAAGAGAAAAAGAAGGATGTGAGATGCGGCGAGGTCTGAGTGCAAGCACGGAACAGCTGCTCACGCACGTAAAAACCGCGCACATGCACACCCACACTCGGCGGCACTGGCTGTCTGGAACCGAGAGCGCCTGGTATTCACAAAGGAACGAGGCCGTTTCATGTGTGTGTGACTCCGTCTCCGTTTCAGCCGGCCTGAAATAGCCGGTCTCACGGTGAGTCACTCGGCAGGCCCCCAGAGCGAGGATCGGACTCGGTGTGTGTGCGTGTGTGTGAGCGCCGCACTCTAACTTTCTGTGGGCGCACTCGACTGTCTGAGCGCGTTCGTCTTTGTCTGCGCTCGCAATGACGGCGCACACTCGACTTGTTGCGGGTCGTGATTGTCGCATTCGACACCATGTTATATAATTACCCAGACGAGGTGCGACGCTCTTATCGCATTTACAGCCCGCCGCCTGTGTTTGTTGAAGCTTTGATGCTTCTTATTGATCCGGGAAAAAATAATTCAATCAGATAGGGACGACCTTGAACGCATCGTCCAGTCCAAGGTGTCCTCTTCCCGGAGCATTTGCATGTCAAATGATGCTAACTGAACTTGGAGCAGCTCCAAGGCAACTCTGTGCCGGATCGGAAGGTCTCAAATACAGCACACACACACACACTGCAATGAAGAGGGTCGTTGCGGTTTCACGGCCGATACCCTCGAGAGGAGTGACAACCGTAACACATTTGCAATAAAATGGAAAATGTTATCTCGTAATCAAAGCATTCGTCACGGCAATTAAGTGGTTGATTTAGGGTAACGGGGAAATAGATCGTGAGATTTTGGTGTTTTTGCAACGTCAGCACTGGTTGCCGAGCGTCATTGGCCAGCTGTTGTTATTTAAGAGCTGCTACACACACAAAGACTGTGACCATGCTGGCTTTTCTGTCATCAAGTTGCTGTTCTGTAGTTGCTTAACCACGTTTTACTGGATGAAAAGAAAAGTTAATTCTCTGTGTGTTTTGCCTTGTATGGATACAGAGAGAAAAAGGTAGCGACGCCAAAGGGATTTTTCATCCTCCATCCGGGTTTTGTTTGTGTTTTTAAGTGCCGCATCCTTACTCATCGCTGGCTCTCCTCCCAGGTCTGCACATGGGGGCGGGCAAGAGCAAGCCCAAGGAGCCGGGCCAGCGCTCCATGAGCCTGGACGGCACCATCGGCACGGGCTCCGACAGCGGCCACTTCCACCACCTGGGACCGGCCCAGCAGACCCAGACCCCCAACAGGAGTCCCGCTGTTGGGACAGGCAGGCGGCATCAAGGCCAGCATGCCCCCACAAACACCCCTGAGCTGGCGCTGTTTGGAGGCGTGGACCACACTGGCACCATCACCTCACCGCAGAGAGGACCCCTGTCAGGTATGCGGCGCTTTGCGGAAAAACTCAAACGTTGTTCCCTGTGTTGCTGGTTGTGGCTCATTCGTTTTCATCTGGTTAAAAATGTGAAAATCCCCCCAAAAACAAAGTGCAAAATAATTATTTCTTGGCCAGGTGCCGTGGGTCCTTAGAGACCCTGCTTGTTGCCTGGCAACCTCACAGAAAAAAAAAAACTTCCACTCCAGGAAGCCACAAAGAAAAAAATAATTGTACCCCCAAGCTAATTGGCTGCCGGCTCCTCATCTTTGTGCAAATGTTTGTGCACCTCAAGACAAAAACGTAAACTGGTGTTTTGTTTCATATGTGACATAAGCAGAATCTAATATTTGCAGATGCGCATTTGCTGTTCATTTCACATATCAAATAAAATATTGAAACATGCTAATGATATTGACCAATTGAGTCTTTAAAAAATTCAAAAGAAAATCATCAAGAATCAGTTTTAAATAGAGGTGTCCCGATGCAACTTTTTCACTTCCGGTACGATACCGATATTGCAGCCTTGAGTATTGGCCGATACGATATCAGCACGAATCATACATACTTTTATGACTTATTTTGTAGTTTGTAATGTTGGAAAAGGCTTGATCAAGTGATATTACTCAAACAGAGAACAATAGTCACCAACAGTAGCTATGAGAAAAACTGACCCATTTATTGTTAACCAATGGCTTACATACATTTGAACCTTAAACAGAAGAATATTCTATATAAAAGTGCTGGAGTCTGTAATGGACTGCTTGTATTGGAGTGCTTATATAATATTGGATCGGGACACCCATAGTTTTAAAAATTCGAACCAAATGAGCTGGGACACAAAATAATGCTCTACAATCAAGTGATGCGAGTTCTAATAAATCCCAAATGTAAACTGGACTGAGCAATGAAAAAAAGGCTTGTTTGCAAGAGATGAAAAAGAACTTTGATTCGCGTCCAAGAGCCACTTTGAGTTTGAGATCCCTCGAAGTTAAGAAAAAAAACAACAAGAAGAAACCAGACAACTAAGGAGTGAATCACAGTGACTCACATCAACACTGGAAAATATCCGAGAGGTGTTTATACCCCCCCCCCCCCTACACACACACACACACCACCACCACCACCACCACCACAACATCAGCTGTCAAGCAGACAGAATCGTCTCTCTGACTTTGAAGCCTGCTGTTCGGCAGCATCCAGACTTTCCTTGACATCGAGCTGTAATGTGTCTAGACCGGCCAGATGGTTAGGTTAATGTGCCGCTGTCCGGACTGCAGAGAGCTGCCAGCTTATCAGAAACCGGTCCTTTCTTTTCTTTTAAAAAATAAATAAATAATAATAATGTGCCTCCTCCTGCTTTTCGTCCTCCCGTGCATGTAATGAGCCGATCAATGACTGCGAGGCTTCCCGGCTCTTAGATCACACATTCATCAGAAGCAAGCCACAGAAAATAGGAAGGCGTTGATATGACGGCTTTGTCCTTCACGGCCGATCGGTCAACAGCGGTCTGCGTGTCGATATTTCTCATTAAGCCTCTCGCAAATTATTTTATACAGATATGGAGCCGGGCAAAATGACTATAGATTTATGGTGTTGGGTTGCATTGCTCAGATTACCATGGAGGGCTGGGCCGGCAAGAAGGGAGCTAATGCGAGAGGAGCAGAAAGGGAAGTAATATTGTCTGAAATTAGATTGTTCCCTAAATACTTTCTGTGTGTGTGTGTGTGTGTGTGTTGTGTCTTGCAGGAGGTGTCACTACATTCGTGGCGCTGTATGACTATGAGTCACGGACGGCGTCTGATCTGACCTTTCGGAAAGGCGACAGGCTGCAGATTGTCAACAACACGTAAGGAACCAACTGGTCGTATCGCTTCCCCGTCCCGAGCCGCGACCTTACTAGAAAAAAAAAACACAAAAAAAAACTAAACGGAACAGATTTGTCAGCACGTGCGAGCCTGAGTGGGCTCGCACGAACAAATCTGGGTGAGAGTCGGTTTGCCCACCAAGCGACACCGACGAGGGCGTCCCCATCTGTCGCCAGCGGGATGAGACGCCACATTTACGCTCCTTTTCCTAATTTGGAATAAACAGTGCGTAGACAAGCTATTTCATATGTGACGTAAACAGACTAGACTCTAATATAATATTTGCGAACGCGCAATTGCTCCTTATTTGACATATCAAATGAAATATTGGAACTGCAGCATACATGCAGTACTATTCAGGTTCAAAACATGCAAATGATGTTGACTTGGGGTGTCCCGACCCGATATTGATATCGGATATCGGTCTGATATTAGCAAAAAAAAACGACGGCCTGCATCTAAAATCTCTGATATAAGCACTCTCATACAAGCAGTCCATTCCAGACTCCGGTCCAGCACTTCTACTTATGTTTGAGGTTAAAATGTATGTAACCCATTGGTGTGAGTAAACAGAATAAACAGTGCGTAGATTTTCAGCAGCATTGTTGCGAAGCTGAAAAGTAGGTATTGTTTTTTTGTCCCTTCTTTTTCCTTCCATAACTGAGTCTTCCATGAGTCTCTTTCCTGTTCTTTATCTACAGTCTGGGGCTGCACAGTTGGGTGAAAAATTCATGAAGGGTGTAATCATTTATGGAAAATAAGACGAGGGGGGTATTTAAATAATCAGCCCCGCTGTGTGGCCCCACGTCAGCATTGGGCTCCTCTGCCGTGTGTGTGTGTGTGTGTGTGTGTGCCGTGCCGCTCGCCTTCGCTGTGTCTCTCTGCCGTGTTTTTGATGTGTCTGCCGTGTCTGTTATCTCTCCCTCTCTCTCTCTCTCCACTCTCACGCTTCATGGTTTCTCTCAGGAAAAAGTACAGCTTCAGGTCAGTAATACTTAATGCAACCTTTTGTTCGCCGAGTAGATGTAGTTGCGCGCACGCGAGGTACCGTCGCCAGCTCAAAAAAAATTGTCTTCGAGTATCAACCGGAGGACTGCGAGCGGAGTGAGAGTTCGCCGATGTCTGTCTGCTTCCTCTCTGAACAATTTGCTTTTCATCACGTCGCTCAGTGTGGGAGAAAACATCAAGCCTCTGCGGAGAACACTGACCACGTTTCCATGCAGCCAGTTTGGGAGTTAAGGTCCATATTCCGGTTACTGAGACATTGGGAATAAGCCGTTTCCATGCGTGAGCAAACAGGGTTATTCCTGTATCCATGGTGATTGTAATCAGTTTGGATATCCCAATCAAAGCGTCTGGTACAAACTCCTGCTTGGCGTAAACTTGGCGTAACCGCTACTTTCTAGCGTCTCCAAATGCCATGTTTACAAGTCGTTCCTGGATTTCAAGATTCCTTGCAAAAAGAGACATTTATGTTCAGTTTGATGGGGATATCCATATACATGATCAAATATTTGTTTTCGAAAAAAACAAACGGAATAATAGTATATTCCAGTTAATGAAATTGGGTTATTGGTGTTTAAATGGCCGCACGCAACCGGGCTATTGCTAATATTCCGGTTAGAAAAGGCTTATTTTACTGCATGTAAATGTAGCCGGTGTGTCTCTCCAGTCGTACCGATTGCTTCCACTCAGTCGGCTGTAGTGCACATATATTTTAAAATCACTCCAGGTGGGTTTGATCACCATCTAAAATTTTCTTATTGGCAACAAATCCCATGAAAAAGAACAGTGAGCAAATCTCATTTATAATTTACATGTAATCACACAGGTTGTGTTGAAATATCATGGAAATAAACGCGGACAGGGCGTGAGCGTGCTCGTGCTTGACTGTCGAGACAAAGAAAAAGATCTGTGAATACAAATGTGTCGCTTTGCAAGAAAATGTAATCACATTATCTGCAAGGGACGTCTCGTGCCATTTAAGGCGTATTTTGTTTGCAATTATCCTGACGAAGAATCTCATTAATCACAGCTGGGGCCGACAGTCGACGCGAAAGCGAATTATTTTTTATTAGAGAAAATGAAAATACAAGTGGAAAAATGTTGTTCTTCAGTGGGAACCAGAAGGCCTTGGTTGGCCCTTTGTTTGCCAATCAGGCCTGTGTTTCTGGTCTTATTATGGGATTTGTTGATACAATGTAGAAGCTGTTTGCTCACGGTCTAATATCTCTTAGTTAGGAGTCAAGATCATTAATCAAGATTTTTTTCTTTTTGCTCTGGAGAGTTTGCTGTTTGATTCACTCTCTCGCTCTCCATCTTTTCTCTCCCTCTGTCTCTCTTTCACAGAGAAGGCGACTGGTGGCTTGCTCGCTCCCTGACAACAGGAGAGAGCGGTTACATCCCCAGCAACTACGTGGCTCCGTCCGACTCCATCCAAGCAGAAGAGTACATTATCCTCTCTTTGCTTTCGCCGCAATTTTGATGTATCGGTTACGGGTGTCCCTATAAAACGTCTTCACTACCAATGCAATACCGATATTGCAGCCTTGAGTATTTGCCGATACCGATATCAATCCGCACAAATCATACATACTTTTATGACTTATTTTGTAGTGTGGAATGTTCGAAAAGGCTTGATCATGTGATATTACTCAAAGAGAGAACAATAGTTGGAAGTAGCTATGAGAAAAACTGACCCATTTATTATTAACCAATGGATTACATACATCTTAAACTTAAACAAGAATATTCTACAATTGAATAAAAAATAGACCCCATAAAATAACCTCAATACCTCATATCGAAGACTTTAGATGCAGGCCGATATAATCCGATGCTCGTTTTTTTTCCTGATATCGGATCGATATCCGATATCAATATCGTATCAGGACCAAAACAACCCAGTACCAAATAGTATTGAAACGATACCTGCAATCGCTTGTTTTTATACCCAGATCTAGGGGGGAAAAAGACTGTTTCTATGGTTTAACTCGCAGCCAATCACGGCGAGCGTGACTTGAGCACTTTCAAAATTTGTTTGCATTAAAATCTTTTGAATGGGGAGGAGTGGTGACATTTGCACAACCGATTGCTTTCTATTCGCATGATTCATATTTAATGAAATAACAAAAAGTATCAAATGAAGTACTCAGTTGGTATTAGTATTGTTTCAAAGGTACTGGTATTGGTACTGGTATTTGTAAACGATACCCAACCCTAATCGGGACACCCCTAGTATCTACGTGCCATAATGACACTCGCCTGATAACGCCATTTGGTGCAAGAAGATACGGAGAGTGTCGGAGAGAAAGGAGTGCAGAGGCAGTGATTTCAGTCCATTATATAATAATTATTACAAGTTCAAAAGTGCGTGAGCCTGCTCAGGTGTCTGCCGTTTTTCGCTCATCTCGCTCTCCGTGGCTATTTGGCAGGTGGTATTTCGGGAAGATCACTCGGCGTGATTCCGAAAGGATCCTCTTGAACCCGCAGAACAGACGAGGGACCTTCTTGGTGAGGGAGAGCGAGACCACTAAAGGTGAGTGCGGAGAATGTGGTGGTCTCACTTATGGGACCGGGTTTTTTTTTTTTTTTTTATGTTGATGCAACCTTTTTCAAACCCGTATCTTAACGGGTAAAATACTGCCAGCGCCTGATGACACACCAGAGGAGGTCTGGTGAAATCAGCCGAGCGTGCTCAGGGTCTTTTTGGCCTATTTTTTGGTCATTTGCACCCGGGTGACTCACCAAGCAATGACCGCATGCCCTTCCAAAAACATTTAACGAGCAGAAAGGTTCATTTAAAGTCCAAGAATACCTGAGTTTTATTAGTAGAAATGAATCCAAAACGCACATATGTATTGAGCTATCACACACTTGATAACATCATCAAGCTGTAGAAGGTGCAAGAATCCTTAGAGTGACGTTAATTATAGAAAAATCCTCTCGTACATAACACACTTTATTAAAAAATAAATAAATTAAAAACCGGGCGCTTTATTTTAGACTCCCTGGGCATTTAACTTGTGAGAAACAACGAAGTGATGACACCGGTTCCCCGGAGCATGGTGTGTGCAGAAGACGCGATGCCACTTTGAAATAAGCAGATCTTTTGGGAGCCAATTTAAAAAAAGGGAAAGAGCCTCGTAATTAAGTCGTTTACTCGCGGCCCACTGTGCCACGTCTTTGTTCTTTCGGGGGCTCTGGGCAGAGTTTCAACATCTCACTCTGAAAAGTCGGTGCTGGTCCCCGTGACATCGGCGAGCGCTTTTAGGTGGATTGCGTTTGAAGTGAGTGTGTGTGTTGGTTTTGGTGGTAGTGGGGGGGGATTGGGGCTTGTGAATGGATCGGGGTGAATCACTCTGTCAGAACTAGGTCAACCTATGAGGGTGCTGCGTTTCCCCCCTTGGCTATAAGTCACATGAAGTGTTGATGGGGTGGGGGGGGGGAGAAGGAAGAGCACTAATGGGGGAGAAGGGAAGGGGGGGGGGTTCCAAATAAAAGGGAAGAGAGAGGGGCGGGGCTGGTGGGAGGAGCTCTGGCAGGACGCGCGCTGCCCTCCGGCTGCGTTGCGCTCCGTGTTGGATGTCAAACGCGAGGCTCCGCAGATGAGCGGATCATATGTTGGATGGATGTAAATCATGCCACAGTGTGCGACACAGTTGTGACCTACTTCAAACCTCGAAAACAAGGCAGATAAAAAGCCTTCGTCTCACGTGTTCGAGGAGAGCAAACGAGTAAAACGACCTTCCAGGTTCATTGCTAACATTTTACATGCAATAATCTACAATAAAGTATTTTGTATCTAGGGCTGCAAAATTCCAGGAATTTTCAAAGTTGGAATCTTGGTTGGAAAGTTGGAAACTGAATTTACCTTGTCATATACATTTAAAGATATGAAACATTTTGGTGGGTATAAGCAGACATGCATGCAAACATGTCTAATGCAATGACATTATGAATGAATTTTCAGGGAATTGGGGGGAATTTTCCCTAACTGAGTCTAACTGTCATGAATATAGGCATAAATATTTGTCATAAGCAGACATACATGCAAATATGCCTGATACAGCATTTATAAATGTCACTTATCTGTTTTTAGATCTGTAGAACTTTCATAGTTTCCTTCAATGAACAACAAAAACCACGAATGGTAAAAAATAAAAGAAGGTTCCCCAAAAAAGGCCCATTCACAATATCCAAATATATAGTTTAGCTTCTCTGCCGTCTCGTTATGACTGGTCGTTTTGGCAACAAAACCCTGAAAATTGTCCAAGCCAAAATTCACAGGAAAATTTTCAGGAAACTTTGCTGAAATTTACTGGAAATGTTCCTTCCCTTTGCAACCCTATTTGTATCTGAAGGTGATAAAATGTGCATTTATACTGTAGTTTAACTGCTATAATGTGAGCTATTGGGAGTCAAGTTGAGTCAAACTGCAGGCTCAAGCTGATTGATTTGCTGTCAGCTCACTGGATCTAAACCTTGGAAAGTCTCTCTTTACGCACTGGATCTCCTCTCTCCGAGAAAGGAAAGAAGAGTAGAATGAGCATCAATCAGCAAAACTCAGGATCAAAGAGGATCGATTTTTTTCATCTTGCTTCAAGGTGCAACAACTCCTCCACCTCTGCACCACCTCCACCCTGGAGGCTTTAGGTTTGCTGAGTCGACTCAGCTTTTCACAATATTGCTCTGGTTGGGTCTGAAAATGAGTGCGTTCATTCTACGTCATTTTCTTTGCATTTCGCATCTGTAATCTGCTTTTTCCAAGCACAACAAGATTAAGTTTAGCAAACTCCTTAGTAAAGGGTGAAGCATGGACAGGGAAAGGGAATGTGTCTGCAGGGCTCTTAAAGGGGCCACGAGGGGCTCGCCCTGCACAGCTGCTCGGAAACAGCAGAGAGCAGCTGTCACTTGGGCCCGGATCTGCTCGCTTTTATTGTTCTAACCTGTCTTTGTGTGTATGTGTGTGTGTGTGTGTTCTTGCTCATAGGGGCCTATTGCCTGTCAGTGCTGGATTATGACAACACCAAAGGCCTGAATGTCAAACACTACAAGATCAGGAAGCTGGACAGTGGGGGTTTCTACATCACCTCCCGCACCCAGTTCACCAGCCTACAGCAGCTAGTCTTCCACTACCGCAGTGAGTGGTCAGATGTCACCAGCCGCCCCCGCACAGAGGAAATCCCGAACGCTGTGAGAGCTAACCTTGCCGTGTCTTTCAGAACACTCTGACGGGCTGTGCCACGCTCTGACAGACGTGTGTCCCGTGGCCAAGCCTCAGACCCAGGGACTTGCCCGGGATGCCTGGGAGATCCCTCGGGAGTCCCTCCGCCTCGACCTAAAACTGGGGCAGGGCTGCTTTGGGGAGGTCTGGATGGGTAAGAACTGCAAAACCCACTCCCACAATATACTCAATTCCACCAGAAAAGAGTTATGGAATTTGCTTGTTTCGTGATGCATGCAGGACAAATTTGATAATGCTGCGACTCTTTATCCAGGGTTTTTATGTGTTTTTCACAGTTGTCTTCTGTTTGCAGAAGGCGTTTTCACATTATGTCAAACCGTCCCGAAACTTTGAAAATGCGACCCCGAGCATAATCTTTTGCTGATTATGCATTTAAATCTGCCATCATAATTGCATTTTTCTGGAGGGACCGGGTAGTGAGAGGATCTCTTGGAGAAGTTAGCCCGTTTCTAATCACCCTATCTTTGGATTTTCTCCCTGACAGGCACATGGAACGGTACAACGCGGGTAGCCATCAAGACACTGAAGCCTGGCACAATGTCTCCAGAGGCCTTTCTGCAGGAAGCACAGGTCATGAAGAAGCTCAGGCACGAGAAGCTGGTGCAGTTGTACGCGGTGGTTTCTGAGGAGCCAATCTACATTGTGACCGAGTATATGAGCCAAGGTAGGGCGGGGTGCCGACCCAAGACTCTCCTCAATGTCTAAAGGAACTACGAAGACTTTTGGTTGATGTACTGGAGCATAGTCATGAGTGAAAAATCCCAACTGTTATCTTGACTTTTGCGCATTCACAGGTAGCTTACTGGACTTCCTTAAAGGTGAAACAGGAAAGATGCTTCGTCTCCCTCAGCTTGTGGACATGGCTGCTCAGGTTGCGCCTCCTTTTGTTTACCCTCAAACGTACGTATCGTATCCTCTCAGAGTAGTATCCTAAACTCCCTATACAAACTCCTTCCCCTTAGATCGCAGCAGGTATGGCCTACGTGGAGAGGATGAACTATGTCCACAGAGACCTGCGTGCCGCCAACATCTTAGTGGGAGACAACCTAGTGTGCAAGGTGGCAGACTTTGGTCTGGCGAGACTCATTGAGGACAACGAGTACACCGCGAGACAAGGTAGGTCCATTTCAGCTCTCCACCATCCAACGTTTAATGCAATGAAACAAAAGGTGGAACGTTCGTGCATTTTAGATTTGACTCGTTTGTAATTGGTGTTGCTCAGGGGCAAAGTTTCCGATTAAATGGACGGCACCGGAGGCGGCTCTGTATGGTCGCTTCACCATCAAGTCGGATGTTTGGTCCTTTGGTGTGCTGCTCACAGAACTGGCAACTAAAGGCAGAGTCCCCTACCCAGGTAAGACCTCCATGAGCCAGAAAACTCACATTGTTAATACAGGATACCCTTGGGGATGAATAAAGAACTTACCCGCCTGCTTGTCTACCTACCTATCTACACAACTACCTTCCTACCTACTTACTCACTCTGTATACCGTCCTAACCTCCCTATCTATCTGCCTATCCACATACTGTACCAACCTACCTATACCTACCTGCCTATCTATCGATCTACAGACCTACCTACATATCGACCTGCCTACCTACCTACCCTATCTACTGACCTAACCTACCAATCTATCCGCATAACTACTTATTTATCTACATAACTACCTATCTAATGACCTAACCTAACTATCTACATATCTAACTAACCATCTATCTACCTACGTACTGTACCTACCTACTTGCTCACTTGCCAAGTTACTTTAGCAGGTACCTACCAACCTACCTACCTATCTCTGTTGCTACCTACCCACCTACGCACCGACCATTGAGTCGTCTGTTACATGTTTTTACACTGAAATGTACAAAAAAAAGAAATCTGAACATTCGAGCCAGGCTCAAAATCTCAATTCCACTTTGTTGACAGGTCACCTGGGGATAGGGGTGTTTTATCGCTCATCACTCCATCAGTTAGAAAATACTGCCAACAACCTTTAAAATAAATATTATATATATGAGGCAGTGAATGAAGAGCAACCTTGGTAAAAAAAAAC
>CAESWR010000835.1:897162-907180 GCA_903171835.1 Mullus surmuletus
AAAAAAAAAAAAGGAAGTGTCGGGGAAGTTGTTGCGCAATTTGTCACAATTTGAAGTGATTTGCAAAGCTCGGGGGGCCTTGCTTTGATGAATCGAAAAGAAAACGGACGTTCTCATGAATGGCCGGTCTGTGCTCCAGCGGCGCTCTTTAAAGGCATCGGTTGGACGTGCGCGCGCTGGAGGAGTCTGCCTTCAAACAATGGCTCCCTCGGAGCGGAGGAGCGTGGCCCTGGAACTAATGTTGTCATTATGTTAATGGTAAGAATAACAGCAGAGACGGCCATTACTGACCCCACCTCGGGCGGCCGCGCGGGGGCCGGGTGTCCTGCTGCCGCCACCGCCGCCTCGCTGGCGGAAGCGCGGCGTTTTGGCCATCAGGGCTGGTTAGGGTGACGGCTGGGGGGAGACAGGCCAGAGGAGGCATCTGCCCAGTTATAATCATCCCCCGTTTGCCCGCCCCCCCCCCCCCTCTCTCCGGCCCGGCCCGCCCTCCCTCCCCTCCATCCTTCAGCTGCTTTAATGGCAGACTGGTCGAGTTTTCCTGTGTTTTCTTTTGCACCACTCAGGTCTAGTGGAGGAGACAGGCGAGGTTGAATCAGTGGCCGTGAAATGATGGTGTGAGGACCCCCGAGTTTTCACCCCAAAACAGACGAGTAGAAATGAAGAACATATTAAAATGGGTCAATTTTGACAGGTGTAATATTTGTGAAAAGACAAAATGTATTTGTGTAAAAAATCTTTGGATTGGGGAGGAGTGGTGACATTTGCACAACTGATTGCTTTCTATTCGCATGATTAACCTTGAATGAAGTACCAAAAAGTATCAAATGAAGTACTCAACTGGTATCAGAATCGTTTTAAGGGTACTGGTATCGGTACTGGTATCGGTACTGGTATCAAAAATGTTTTAAACGATACCCAGCCATAACGTGGTCCCATCAAAATCAATAACCATGTCGGGTTCGGGTTGGCCTTTGATCGTGCGCGAGCCCGGCGCCAACTTTGAACTTTTCCCCAAATATGTGAAACAGCCGTCGACCAGATCTCTCCAAACCAAACGTTTGGATTATGGTGAAACCGGAGCGATCACAGCCCTAAAACATAAATGGACCATCAACATACCACGTCTGCTATCTACCAAGACCAGACACCGCAGTGCAAGTGTGCTACAGACCAGGGATCTCCTCCACTCTCTACCATCTACCAGCTCAAAATCCGATGGCCTTCACTGGTGGTAGAGGAGGAATTGTTTTGCTTGCACACCGATTTGGCTTGTAAATTTATGAGAAACATGCTAAAAAAAAAAAAAAAAGCGGATGTATTAAATTGGTGCGACAGCTGTTTTATTCATATGAGCTCCCGTTCATATACTGTAAGTGAAAAGGAGCCAGAGTCCGCTAACCACAGCGGAGTTGGCAGCGGCGTCCACTGGGCAAACCCCCGTAGATCCCTTGTCTAAATAAACGAGGCCGCCGGATTAACCAGCTTACACTGTGATGAAAAGACAACAGTAGTCGTCCGTGCGCTGCCCTGCGGACAGAGGGATACTCCACCGCTCCGGGAGAGCACGGCGAGAAGGCCGGGGTTAAAGCCCAAAAAAGGACTCGGGACAAGCGGGACTCGCCGTTAAAATAACACGACAGACCTCCAGTTCTTTGAAAAACCTCTAAATCAACTTGACCTTCGCCTGACTTAAACAACTGTGGCGGCAACGGGAGAGAGGAGAGCGGCGAGCTGCGGCGGGACTCGGCTGCAGTCGTGTTCGACATCAATCAATCGATATTTATTTTTACACCACGTTTCTTCCAGTAGCGGCGCGGAGAAACAACTACTGACACAGCCGGTGAAGGAATGACGCAACAATAGATAAATGCAACTACAAATGGAAATCAATATGAGTTTTTAACAGCAAATTGTGTGAGAGGAAACTGGAAATGAAATACAAACGGTTCAAAGTTGACCAATTAAGGGGGATTTTTCAACAACAATTCTAATCCATTGATTAGGTTACAGCTGCAACCCCATTGTTACAGAGACTGACCTTCAGCTTTAACACATGAGAACATGTGACTGCTGCCGCTCATGAGGAAAGTCATGGAACTAATATTTCAATTAGCGATATATATCTCATGGGCCATTAATGACATTTTCAACGAACTTCTATTTTTAAACCATAAAGAACAGAAGATCCTGAGATGATAAACAGCTAGAATCATCAGAATAATCCAGATCAATCAATAAAATCAACAAATTCATCTCAAATGGTGAAGAACGTTGTTTGGGCATCTCTCTTTGAGGCTCAAACACTACACGAAGGGGACAAAATGTGAAGGAATGAAAGACAGACGACAGGATAAGAAAGAAGCCACACAGTATTAAAACCTTTTCTATCTAAACTTGCCCTCTATCTGGATTGCAAAAGCGGGTAAACAAACATGCTCTGTAGTATTCAGCGCTTACAAATCACACAACTCGTGACAGGAGACTGCAAGCAGACATTCCTTCTTCGAAAAAACCTATCTGCGATCTGGAGGACGAGTCGGCAGAGGCTGAAAAAGCAGCTGTGAGCGGCCAACTGAACATGTGGAACGGCGAAAGATCTCAAAGCCTTCTGTCACTTTTAATAATGCTCCTCACACAGAGTCACACACACACACACACACATCACCCCCCGGCGCCCCGCCCACCTCCCACCTCGACCCCTCATCCCACTGACCGGCTTCATTCACCTCATCAACCACTGATGGACGGAAAGAAACAAAGGCTGAAAAGGAAAACAAGAAAGAAGTAAGAGAGGGAATCTGAAAACCATCCAGGAGAAATGAGCCGTAAACATTGTGGCTTTTCATCAGGGGACGGTTGGGTGTGTGTGTGTGTGTGTGTGTGTGTGTGTGAGGGGTGCAGCCACCTCAGGGACACTTTGGAGGGTTTTGTCTCACAGTACCAAGACAGAAAAATATGACAGACAGAAAGACTTTTTACTATAGGCNGGATTAGATTAAAAAAAAGGAAACACGAGGAAGTAGTTAAAATACTGAGTACAGTCACCGCTTCAGCTCAGTGATATTTTCGCCATCATGAGGCTGATGAGGGCATCTCCAGTGAACTATGACATCAAAGAACCGGGGAGAAAAGAAAAAGAAAAACCCGCTCCCTTGTTTTTACAGCAAATAACGAGGCCCACAAAAACCCTATTTTGACTCCGGCGCTGCGGATGAGACATGAGAGCGAGTGCGAAGCGGAGGCTGCCAGACCGTGATCACAAATGCAAACAAACAAACAGCCTGGAGGTCCCTTCTAAATGGCATCCCTTCTGCAATATATAAATCAATGTGTGTTTTTGTGCGTGCAGGCATGCGTGTGTTTTGTGTGTGTGTGTGTGTGTGTGTGTGTGGAAACAGGATGAATATGGGTGCTAAAAGACAGGTAGATTATTTTGGCGGGCCATCAGTCGGGGGAGTGCGGGTCAGCGGTAGAGGCGAGCTGGAGGCGGTGGTGACAGACTGACCACCGGGACCACACGCAGATCACTGCGCTGCCCCCCTGTGGGAGAATCGCAACACTGCAGGAGGACAGATGTGGAAGTGTGTGTCTAGAGACTAGGGGTGTCCCGATCCGATGTTGATTTCGAATATCGGTCCGTTATCAGCACAAAAAAGGAGTATCGGATTATATCGGCCTGCACCTACATCTCCGATACAAGCAGTCCATTCCAAACTTTGTTTATTCTATTCACTTGTAGAATATGCTTATGTTTAAATTATGGTTATTTTGCACTTTAAATTTGTCAGTTTTTTTCAATTGGATTTATCGAGGTTATTTTTCAGGGTATTCTAATCTATTTCTTATTTACTTTTTTCAATTATTTGTGTTTATGGTTGAAATGGATGTAAGCCTTTAGTCAATAACAAATTGGTCAGTTTTTCTCATAGCTACTGTTACAGACTACAAAATTAGTCATAAAACTATGTATGATTCGTGCTGATATCGTGTCGATATTGGTGTCGGCCAATACTCAAGGCTGCATATTGGCATCGTGTCGGAAGTGAAAAAGTTGTATCGGGACCCCCCTATGAGTGACTTTACCACCCGTGTCACATCTCGGTACAGAGTTATGGGAGTTACACGAGGCAGGACCAAAGAAATCCCCAAATATATTCACTTTAACTTATTTAACCATTATTTTTATCAATATATCTTAAAAATTCAGTTAGTTTGGGAGATTGTTATCGTGGCCGCAGTGCTCTCTTTCCTTCCCTAAATTTCAAGTGTCAGTCATTGGCCAAAAAATGTGTCTCCAATAACATTTATCGATTAATCTGCAGACTATCTTGCCGATATCGATTTTCTCTTTCTTAGACGTGTCCAAGGAAAGCATTAAAAGCAGGGAAGGAAGGAAGGATTCTTTTTTTTTTACTGGAGCGTTTGGCTGTTCTCCCCCCACCATAATCCTATCACTTAATCATCCAATCTCTGGAGCTCTGTTTCTGCAAGTGCTTGTGACATCAATTGTAATTATCAATTTTTACAAACTTTGCACATGTTTGTGTTTATCTGGGATTATTGTTCTGTAATAAGAAAAACTGCATAAGCATAAATTACTACATCTGTTATATTATTACATTAAAAAAAATGGCATAGACGAGCTCCAGCTCGTGTGTTTTTATTGGTAAGAACACACTAAATCTCCTTTTGAATGATGCAGCGAGGACTTTATTGTGACAGGGAGGCGCAGATTGCATGAGGAGGAAGTTTTAGGGGCCATAGTGGAAAAATAAATCAGTGGGAACCATTGCGGCGTAAAACTAATGATATTTGACTGCCTATATAGGAAGTGAATCACCTAAAACAGTCCCCAATCCCCACCAAATTGAGATGGGGGTTGGATATTATCATATGTATTACAACATCGCCTCACTTGTGGTCTGAATAAGCTCTTTTGTAGAAGAATACTAAAAAACCTCACGATGAGCAATTTTGTTTAACTAAGCTCAGCTTTTATGAGAACTCTTTTTTTTGTGTGTGCGCTTTTTTTTTCTTCTTCAGTAAATGCAACCATATGCCCAAACTGGAATGAGATCCAAGCGAGGGAAAGGGGCTGAATGACAAGTGACCTCAAGAAACACTCTATAGAAATGCTTTGGCAAACACAGAAACTCAAATATAGAAAAACCCAGAATGGCTCCACATCACATGCCGCGACTCTGGCCTCCCCCCCCCTCCACCACCGTCACTGCACCGCGCCGCGCTCTGTGCGAGCAACCACTTAGGGCAACATGTTGCACGCAGCTACAAAGGCAGGATATAACGCAAAACAGACCGATTGGACGACTCGCAAAGAGCGGTGGAAATTAATTGATCTTGATTAGCATTTCTGCTGGGAGATCTCCCGTGGGAGCGCAGCTGGGACGGGCTGACCGGGTTCCCTCTCCAGCTGCAGCGACACGGAGCGTAAGCAAACACGTCGCCGCGCTGGGGGGGGGGGGGGGAAATTGCAAACATGTTTCGATGCCTGCGACGGGAAAGAGAAGTATTAATCATATCAACAAATTGACAGACCGCCCGGAGGAGGATATATATGCGCCCTGAGCTTCGGTCGGGGGTTTTGTGGTCTGCGAGTGTGCAGTTCAAACATTTCAAGCTGCACGTGTGTCTGTGTGTGTGTGTGTGTGTGTGTGTGTCAGGTGGAAGGTTGCTGGGAAATGACTGCGCCCACACACATGTCTGTGGTTGTGGTCAGCATATGGGAAGCATTCCAAGAGTAAGGGGGAACGAAAAATATCCTCCCTGTGACACTAACAAGCTTAAAGGGATAGTTCGGATTTTTTGCACTGAAGTCGTATGAGATCCTCATCATCAGTGTCATTCCCCCACTGCGTCCTGTGAGCGGAGTTCCGGCCCGGTTTCAGTGTTACCGAAAGTAGTTCCGTGTAGTTGCTGGGGTCACACGGACAAAGCGTTTTGCTTCCAAAAAAATTATATTCTTGGCCACTGAGGGAACTACTTTCTGCAACACCGAAACCGGGCCGGAACTCCGCTCACGGGTCGCAGTGGGGAAAAAGTCACTGCTGATGAACCACACTGATGGTGAGGATCTCATACAACTTCATGTCAACAAATCCAAACTATCCCTTCAATGATCGCACAGAGTCCATCTTGGAACCTTATAACAGAAAAAAAAGGCGGGGGGAAAGCAGGTCACACACTTTCCGTTCACACTCACTCACCCCCCGTTTTCCTCCAACTCCATCTGCTTTGGTCAGACACTGATCTGTTGCTCATCTGGGGTCTCAACGAACGTCTCTTTCTGGCCGGACAGCTGAAGGTCTCCCTGCGTGCATCTAAAGTCAAAATGTGAGACAGGCGAGATTACCGAGGTGACACCTATAAAAGCCGTCTGACAGGCGACCCTGGGAAACTGAGGCGTAAGTGTGAGAAGAAGACAAGAGGGAAAATCACCATGAGAACCCCCCCCCCCCCCCCCCCCTCCACACACACCTTTCACTTTTTTTGACATTTGCATTGAGAGAAGGAAACCAAGGCATAATTTTCACCCCCAAAAAAATGCACGCACGTCTTGACCCGGGCGGCCTCGCTCACGTTACAACCATGAGGGTGCAATCAGAGAAGCCTCCTGCTTCTTTCTTGGTTGAAATCGGATCGGTCGAGGTAGTGTGTGTGTGTGTGTGTGTGTGTGTGTGTGGGGGTGTGTCTGCGGCCCCGTCGATAGAAGCTACACGTCTCCGCACGGCAAGTGGATGAAGCAGGAAGCGGCGTTATGGCCGACGACAGACTGAGGGAATGCAGATGTGCGTGCGTCAGATCAATAAGCGTTATAGAATGAATAATGCTTTGGTTGGGATTAACTTCACTGTCAGTGTTTGGGGGAGCACAGGCGCGGCCATTCATCATCATGAGTGTTTTTTTGGGGGGTTTTTTTAATCGTATTATCAGCAGATGTTATTGGTTCAGCTGGCCGCCGCTGTCTGTTTGCCTTATCTCTCGGCGGTAGAAATAAATATATACAAAAGGCTTGTGCAAGGTGATGATGTGTGCACAAATATCACGGAAAACAGACACACTTCCCGCCTCCGAGGCCAAACCCAGAAACGGGGACTGCGTGTTCCAGCTGCACACTGATGGAGGTGACAAGCCAAAACCGTCGGCGCCTCGGCCAACATCCTGATTCACGGCTACGTATGGTTTCCATAGCAGCCGCTCGCCTCTCATTACATGGAAAATTTACCAAAATTACAGCCCCGAAACAGCGTGAAGTCACCCAGAATGCAGAGATAGAAGGGCGTGATTTGTGCTGAAGGAGGTCCGACTGATGTTTTTATGTTTCCTGCATCCACGACTGCAGGCTCTAAAATCACCACGGCGATCTAAACGAGGTGTGATGGAGCTCCTGTGTTTATCTGATGGGACTGCGCTCTCGTTCTGACTCTGCCTCCCCTCCCTTCTCCTCCCCAGTGGCGCTTGTGGCCGGCGCGGGGAGCAAACAGTGGGAGGTGCCTGCGGCCTCCTTCACGTCCTTCTCCAACCTCAGCGAGAGCCTCCCGTGGGAGCCCTACTGTCAGTACCGCCACCTGCAGGACAGAGCCAGAGTCACGGCCGACATCCCGCCCAGACTGGAGGGCAGCTGGGTGTCCACAAGGTGCTTCTTTTTTTCCCCAATATAGATTTAACCGCAGTGTGAATGAGCAGGATGATGCAATCCTGTTTTGGAAAAATACTTCTCATATGTGGGCTTCACCATTGCCTGAATAAATTCAACACTATCATGGATTATTAAAAAAAAACCATATTCGAGCAAGAGTTATGAAAATCATATTGAGTCCCAATCTGACACTGATATCGGTCCAATATGAGCAAAAAAAATGAGTATCAGATTATATCAGCATGCCTATAAAATCCCCAATACAAGCACTCCGATACAGGAAATCCATTCCAGACTACACTCCAGAACTTCCATTTAAATAAATCAAGATTTATTGAGGTCATTTTACAGGGTCCTCTCACTTATCTCTTTTCTATTCTCTTCAATTGTAGAATATTCTTATGTTGAAGGTTAAAATGTATGTAAGCCATTGCTTAATAATAAATGGGTTCTCTATTTGAGTAATATCACTTGATCAAGCCTTTTCTAACATTCCATACTACAAAATAAGTCATAAAAGTATGTATGATTCCTGCTGATATTGTATCGGATCAATATCGGTATCGGCCAATACTCAAGGCTGCAATATTGGTATCATATTGGAAGTGGAAAAAGTTGCATCGGGACATGCTTAAACTATCCAGTCTGTTAAAACACTGTTCTGATCAATGTGTTTCTCACAGGGATTAGTTTCCATGTTTGCTGACAATGTATTTCTTCAATGGACGTAGACAGTGTTTCAGATTTATGGTGCCATAAAAGCATGTTTCAAATATTGCAAAATAGATGACAAAAATGTTTCCTTCCCTCCCGCGGTGTGCAGATGTGAGGTTCGTCCGGGTCCGGAGTTCCTCACTCGCTCCTACACCTTTCACCCCACTCGCCACTTCCAGGCTCTGCAGCACTACTACGCCGACAGCAGCTGCGAGGAGCCCGCCTACTCGCTGCTGATCCGGGGGAAGCTCCGCCTCCGCCAGGCCTCCTGGATCACCCGCGGAGGCACCGAGGCCGAGCACCACATCAGCAAGGTGGGCGTGGTGGTGCACAGCCTGGCAGCCAAGCAGAGGCTGACCTCCAGGCTGCCCCCGTCCTGCGTGGGGCTGACGGTGGGCCGCGTGGTGCCGGGGAAGCTGCACGAGCTCTACAACACCCGGGCGGGGCGAGGCTGTCTGGCAGCCATGGGCTTCTCTATGATGGAGATGGAGCTGGTGCGAGTGGAGACGCAGTACCGCAACCACGGGGGGAAGATCCAAGAGCTGTTCTTGGGCGACATACACACCGACTGGACGCAGAGGACCCACTACAGACCCACTGGTTACCAGCAGCCACTGCAGAGCGCCATGGTGAGAGACGTGCTTGCGTGCTCTGTTTCGATTTGATTGGAAAAAATGAGAGGGCGAATCTGAGCATTGTTTGCTGTCGAGTTGCTCAAGAATATGCAATTTAGATTTCAGCGGCTTCGGGAAAAGGAACGATTTCCAAACTATTTCCAAGGTCAAGAACAAAACTCCGAGCCCAGCTTTAACAGCTGTGGGAGTTGTGGGAAACTGTTGTTCCAGGGGTTTAGAAACACTTTCATAGAGATGATTCCACTTTCTGTGGTTATCGCAGACTAAACCTGAAACGGTTTCCATGACAGTAAAAACTTCTCATAAAGTTAGAATATCACTTTTGAATAAAGGAAGTGATGATGCCAGATACTCTCTCCCCAATAAATAGCCCACTTAAAAGGTCTAAAAAGGTTGATTTCTCACAGTTACACAGTTAATCAATTCAACAACAATAAGTGCTGAGTATCGACCGAAACAACCCATAGCTGCAATTGGTTGTTTTTGTAATATTGAATGAAGTTGCAAAAAGTCCTCAAATGAAGGACTCAATTAGTATCTGTATTGTTTTAAGGGTACTGGTTTTGAAAACTGTAAATGATACCCAGCCCAACGCGCAAAACTATAATGAATGAATAATGAATGTAATCCATCAATTAAAGGTGTAAAAAAAATATACAAATATGTTAAAAAAGGTTTGTTTCTCAGGGTCCATGCAAAGATACACACCAAATTAATTATTATTCAAAGCTCTGAGGAATTGATAAGCAAATTTGGGTACGTTTTAAAGAGTTATAAATAAACAATAATCCAAACTTAGACCCCCTGAAACGCATGTATAACCATCTTCATGCTGTCTTGTCTCCTCAGCATCACATCCACCCCTGCCCTGTGTGCGCGCTGGTGTACCGCTCCACAGAGCAGCGCCCCCCGGTGTTGCCCCGCAGCCCTGCAGCCCACATCTCGCTGGCCGGTCACTGGGTCAGCCAACAGTGCGAAACCCGTCCCACCGTCCTCTTCCTCACCCGCG
>CAESWR010000835.1:907862-919225 GCA_903171835.1 Mullus surmuletus
GCCCAACGCGCAAAACTACAATGAATGAATAATGAATGTAATTCATCAATTAAAGGTGTATAAAAATATACAAATATGTTAAAAAAGGTTTGTTTCTCAGGGTCCATGCAAAGATACACACCAAATTAATTATTATTCAAAGCTCTGAGGAATTGATAAGCACATTTGGGTACGTTTTAAAGAGTTAATCAACAATAATCCAAACTTAGACCCCCTGAAACGCATGTATAACCATCTTCATGCCGTTTTGTCTCCTCAGCATCACATCCACCCCTGCCCTGTGTGCGCCCTGGTGTACCGCTCCACAGAGCAGCGCCCCCCGGTGTTGCCCCGCAGCCCTGCAGCCCACATCTCGCTGGCCGGTCACTGGGTCAGCCAACAGTGCGAAACCCGTCCCACCGTCCTCTTCCTCACCCGCGAGTTCACCTTCGACCCCGACCAGCATGCGTGGGAGGGCGTCTACCGGCACTTCTCCGACCCCGCCTGCTCTCAGCCCACCTTCACTCTGAGAGCCTCGGGCCACTACGCTCAGGGGAACCCCTCGGCCAAAGTGCTGGGAGCCACCGAGTTTGTTTTCAAGGTCACCCAGGTGCGAGTCACAGCTGCGGAGGAGCCCACCGCCAAGCTGCTGAACGCCACCAGACCGGGGAAGTGCGGTCAGGGGGGAGGATGGGAGGTGGGAGTGGAGCAGGACCTGACCCCGACGGACGGGTGCACGGTGCTGGGCATCAGGCTGCCGCACAAGGAGTACGAGCTCTTCAAAACCCAGCTGGACCACAGGAAACACCCGCTCCTTTTCATTGGAGAGAGGCCGACCGACGGGTCCAGCCCCGACAGACCGCAGCGGAGACCCACTTCCTTTCAGGCTCCCCTGGCGCTTTGCAGTGGCGGGGAGGCGCGGCGGCCCTCGCATCGCTCGGGGTTTAACAGCAAGCAGATCCAGCTGGACACCAGTGGAACAGAGAGGCTGGCACAGATGGTGCTGCTGGTGCTCGGGTCGGCTCTATGCGGCTGGATGTGTGTTTATTAGAGACCTTGTTCACAACTCCAGTCAGCTGATGGACGTCGTTTTCTGGCAGCTTTCCTTCACTCCCCCTCCAGCATGATGCTGACCAGGTGTGCGATGGTCACAGAAAATCATGAGACTTTCAGGAGAAATGAAGACTTTCCCCCCCCCTCTGCTATGTTGAATGGCCAACTGGCTTTCAGAGGCTGCCTGTAGGTTCACTTTAAGCTCATTTTCTACCTTAAACATTGTTTATAAGCCACCAGTAGAGCATATACACGTGCCATCATTTCAGCATGTACAAATATATATATATATTTTAAACATCTTCCTTTTTCTTCATGATCAAACAGATGTTCTGGTATCACAGCTAAATTCTCTTTTATCGTATTCCTCGTCGTGCGCCTTCTTCTTGTAATGCCATTACGTTCAAAGCGAGATGAACAGCGATGAAATGTGGGTCAGAGATTTCCCACATCGACCGCGAGCCGTGGACATTCCAGCCGACTTCACGAGAGCGCTCGTTTTCAGCCAAGATGCAGTATAAGTAATGCACTTTGTACAGAACATTTGTTTTCTCGGCACGCTGCGAAAGAAAACCGGACGGAAAATGGAACATTTGCAATCACCACTCCTAATTGCTCCCATCTCCACTGGTCGAATGCCACTGTGGTGTAAGATGTTGCTTTGTTTTATGTCCTCCTTTACAGCTCCAAATATTATCGTGCTTTTCTAACCGCAGTCAATCTAAACAAATGAAATGAGTATTTATTTTATCACCATATACTGTATTCTTTTTTGATAAAAAAAATTCTGTCTAATATTTTAGTTAGTTCTGCCATTAAAGAAGTGATTATTTTCTGTGTAATAAAAATGGCTTTCCATAACATCTTGAGTTCAACTTTGTCTTCTAAGTCACACGTCTTCTCACCTCATATTAAAGCTGCCTGGGACGCAGAAAAACAACAAGTGACTTAATTTCCTCGTAGCACTTGCGCACCGCCAATGCCAGCACACTAAGCTGCGTGCCAGACGACTCTGGATTTTACAACCTCCTACTTGGAAAAGTGCACTGGAACGACACTCGGAGCTTCAACTAAGAGGAAAAAAAGAAAAGAAAAAAACTAAATAGTCTATTAGCTGTCTCATGTCACAACTGCATTACTGGTGCAGAACTCATAGTGACGGTGACGGCTGAATTTCTCTCGTAATTTTCCTGTGATGTGCAAAAAAAAAAAAAAAAAAGTTAGTTGGTCCCAGTCCTCATTGTCCGAGTTTGTGTCTGTGCATTCTTTACAGTTCAAAGACGGGAGTGCATCCAGCATAACAAGAGTTGCACGCACATCCAAACCACTTCTCCATGTAACCTTTGTGCAAGCATCATCGAGTAACATTGTTTTTTTGTGGAGCGCTTTGCATCCTTTGGGACCTCATGCCTTTCTCTGACCGTAACATTGTTTTCTATGCACCGGTTCGGCTTCCTCTGGGCCTCCGCCACGATTGTTGCAAACAACTCAAATTTGCCCTCTGCACACCACTGCGATTCAGCACTCCAGAGTGTCCTACCAGGCGCAAAAAAAAGCTAAATTGTTACAATTCTTTCTTAGAGGGAGGTCAAAGTATCCATCCAACCTATGTTGAAATACATCACTTTTGGTCTCACTATGGGATCAACACAGTCAGTAGGATTTAGCATCTGGGAACCATGAACAATTTGCATAATATTCCAATGCCAACCTCTCTCATAGTTGGTGAAATATTTAGGTTGGACCAAAGTGACACCGTAAAAATCCAAGCTGACCGGCAAAAACGCTTCAAAGATGTTTGCTTTACTTAAGAATAAAACCAGGAGCTGGGTTTTTGTCTCTTCTCTGCACTCCTGCTGTTGTCTGAATTGAAGCCCAGATAGTTTGTGAGTCTGTGCCGGATTGATAAATAAATGTCATATGGTTGACACATTGCACAAGGCATTCCAGTGCAGGTTCCTGCTGCTGAAAACTCACAGAGGGATATCAGATTGGATGCACAGCCGCCGGCCAACAAAATAGATTTTGCAGTCACACGGACAATAAATGAGCCGAGGGGAGCGGCAGTTATGAGACAACAGAGGAATATATACATCTGTACATATATATATATATATCTGCAGTGTTATGGCTGAGGCAAGTGAAGCATTGTGTCTCATGGAAAGATAGCTTCCATTTGGAAACATTTTGACACCTGTGTTTGCAGAGTGACTGAAGTTCAGCTCGGTGTAGAATTATCAACAGCGCACTGACCTAAATACATATAAACAACGCGACACAAATTAAAACAAAAGTATTGTTACAATTTAGAATAATTAAATTTGGATGGAGAAAAAACCTCCATTAGCTTCAAAGCAATTGTTCACTCTTGGTTTTCATTTGTAACGCAGCATCTTTGGAATGAGAAATGACAAATTCAGAGGAAAAAAGTGTTTTCAGAGAAACCAAATTAACTAATAATGAAAGCAAAATTATATTTGTTGGCTCCGTGGTGTGGAGCTCGCGTTGGGACAGAGAAAGAAAGAGGGAGGCAAGTCCTTTCAACAGGCTACATGCTGTTCCTATTAAATCCTGTGAGAATGGCGATGGCAGCTGCTAGCCCCATGAGGTCATCCTTTAGGGCTGGGGAGGGGAATATAGCCCCCCACAAACAAAAAAAATGATATATATGAACAGTGAACACGGGAAAGAAGACAAACTGACTGTGGATAGGTGTCATTTATGAGTACAATAGAATCTACCATGCAGTAAACCTGGATCGACTTTACATGATACGGTGCTTGGACTGCAGTAAAAGCAGGGATTTTAAAAATGTGTGAACAATCAACACTGTTTGTAGGAGGACTGCTGTGCTCACAGTTTAACCATTAAAACCACCATTAAGTCTAGAGCTGAGCAATTAATGGAATTTTAAAACGATTGAAACGATTATTGTGCCAGGTTCTGGAGACAGTTTTAGAGGTTCTGGAGAAGGTTTCAGGTGTTCTGGGGGAAGTTTAGATGTTCTAGAAACGGTTTTAGAGGTTCTGGAGAAGGTTTAGGGGTTCTTGAGAAGGTGTTTGGGGTTCTGGAGGAATTTTAGGGGTTCTGGAGAAGGTTTTAGGGGTTCTGGAGAAGGTTTAGGGGTTCTTGAGAAGGTGTTAGGGGTTCTGGAGAAGGTTTTATAGGTTCTGGAGAAGGTTTTCGGGGTTCTGGAGAAGGTTTTAGAGATTAAAAACGACAGAAAGAAACCCCATTGATATCTTTCACACTTATATTTTATTTGCTTTTCAGTTGAATTATATTTAAAGCTCAAGATCAAGATCAAGATCAATATTGACCAAAAGTAATTGAGATTACTTGAGATTTTTTTTGCCACAATCAAGCAGCCCTATTTAAGTTAACTTATCTATATCGTGCACACAAAATATGATGATTTTTTTTCAGGATATTCGCAAAAGAACTGGAAAGCACCAATAAGGAACAACCAAAGAAAATCAGTTGATGTGCACTTACTGGTGCATGAAAGGCTGCTCAGTTCATTCAGCCTGTATGCAACGTTGTGCATCCAGATTGTCCCAGTAAGTATATTTTAAGAATATTTAGAAACACGAAAGGCAGATTTAATACGGGCCTTGTAGGTTGTTTGTCATTTCGTACAAACCAAAGAGTGAATACCAGGCCAGGCTAAATTAAGCTAATCTCTTGGCTGTAGCTTCAGAGCCGTATTTGAGTGTGGTGTTGATATTCTCTAATCCCCTGCGAGAAAGAGTAGTTTCCAGATGTTAAACCATTCCTTAAAGACCCCAAAAATGCTACGCTTTGCATTACTCAATATTTGAACAGCAAACCGAGTGGTTACCAAAAGCAACACAAGAAATAAGGGACACGTGTGCTCATACATGAGCAAAATGGCCCAAATTCCTCCACTGAACAAGCAGTTGAGATCGTCCAGACATTAAGTTACATCCAAAATTATGTCAGTCCTGCAACAAATGTAATGAGGAAACACTTTGGGGCCAAAGGCACCGAAGTGGCCAAGCTGTCCTGTTGGACCGCTGTATCACATCTCAAAGGTTATAGCTGGTTTTTCTGAATAAATCTCTGCAGTGGGTTTCTGCAGGGCTACCCTGAACTGAAATCTTTGCTAAACCAAACTTCTTCTTTTTTTTCTAATATGAATTTGGGAAGAATGTTCCTATAGACTGAAGAAGTGAAAAAAAAAAGAAAAGAAAACAAGCCCTAAGGAGTTTCCTTTCAGTTAAATCAAGTTTCCAAACCACAAACAGTTTGGTGGTTTAGTCTGACAAATGTTCTGGTAAGAGAAAGACAGTGCTGCTTTTGGAGGCAGACTCAATAGAAAATACAGCAAAGGTATGTTTTTTTTTTCTCGCCATCATTTTCTCTTCCATCTCCTGCCTCCCCATAAAAATCTTGCATATGCACTTCACGCACACACACACACACACAGAACACACACCCACATCATCGCGATGACATCACTACAGTAGTACGGTTAACTTCCAACTTCTCTCACTCATTCAAATTTCAGGCTCTGTTAAAAAAATCCCATTATTTCTATAAGAATATGAGCTGCAGCTGCCCCATAAAAGATAACATCGGCCATAAGTTGGCCGCCTCGCCTGAAACAAATGAGTTTCTCCTGAAAAATGTGTCCTCCTGGCGACCAGACAAATAGATGAAGCGTTTGTGTTTTGCCCACAGAGCTGCAGCACCAGGCAGCAGCGACTCCATTTTCCGCGCTTGATGTGGTGCCAGACGAGAGCGGGCTCCTTTCTGTCATGACCTCATGCTCATATACTTAACCAACTACTGAACAGATCCCGCCTCTCCGACAACACATTCCAGCCCTCAGCTTTCTCTACTTTCTTAACAGGACGCCTCATCCATCAGGACGCCGCCATAGTAACAGCAGCAATAGTCGTAATTGCGATAGTAAAACATATCGTTATTTATTACGTTATTATGTTGTCAATACTGATTCATCATGGTTTAGATCAGGTTTAACTCACAGATTATCGTTCAGTAAATAGGAATTTGCAGTCAGGTTGCTCAGTTGAGAGTTTCTGGAACCTAGAATCTAAGAAATGATTGAGGATAGCAAAAGAAAAACAACTTCTGCTGCATAAATTTGTAGTAATTTCTGAGAACAAAACTTTATGAAGCATTGGCTACTCCCCACTTCAGACCTCAAACTTTTGGATTCAATCGCATCCACTCAACAGACTCTGAGTGAAAATTGTGCAACTGACAATTCAAAAAAAGGGGCCAAAAAGAGGAAAAGGTTGGTTGTCATTCATAGCTGGTGCATCAGAAGCATGAAACTCATTACAATGATCTCAACTCTCTGGTGACGACCGAGTCCAGGCGAAGCCAACTGACATTGATAAAAACAGTGAAGCTCCTATTCAAACTCCTCTTTAGGGATCAGCTCATCCCATAATCTAGATTTACCATACTAATGGAATTTAAAGGGATAGTTTGGGTTTTTGTCTGACTTTTTTACAGACAAGAATTCGCAATGCAAATGGATTACTCTTTTGAGCGCATATTGCTTTTGGAGCAATGCGCTTATCTCCGTGACCCCAGCAACTAACCGGAACTACTTTCCGCAACACAGAAACCGGGCCGGAACTCCGCTCACGGGACGCAGTGGGGGAAAAGTCACTGCTGATGAAGGGCACTGATGGTGACGATCTCATGTCAAAAAATCCAAACTATCCCTTTAATGTGCCAGGAATCTGTTCAACCAGGCCAATGATCAATGCACCAATGATAATACAACATGTTTAATAAAAAGTAAGTGATACCTTTAATGGTCAAATATTCATTGATGTATGAACGAGTGAGACGAGAAGGAGAAAATATGAAAAAGTGAAGTACAAGCACTTCAAAATGTACTGTACTCACTTTCCACACTGCAAGACACAACAATCCCTGGATGAAAATAAAATCCATCATATCTGCCGCTTTCTCGATCCACGTAAAACCATTACTGATGGTCGGTACCACGCAACATCCAGCATGAGACAACCTTTTAAAAAACCTACGTGTTGCCTTTGGGACTCGTTTTGACAGAAGCGTTCCCGGGAGAGTTGTCTGTCAGTTCTAGTGGTTGTTAAATCGGGTCATGTTTCTGTTCTAAGGTTAAGATCACACAAATGATTGAAAAGGTTATTGCTGGAGAGATCTGCTACGGGTCTATTCTTCCAGACGGCACCGCTCCCTGCCAGTTGTCCGGCCTCCAACCTTTCTGGCAGGCGGCGGGGCCTCTTCAAACAGTTACGGCCCCGAAATGCTCACAAGGATCTCTTGTTAAGAAGAAAATTTGCATAAAATTTGGCTTATCTGCGTGCCAAACAACTTTGCCGTTAAGAGTATTCCGTTTCACTCGTGAAAGGTTTAGAAGGAAAATAAATTAGGGATATATATTTATATACACAAGCCAAATATTTTAAAACTGTTGATCAAGGAAGATGGAATGTTTTTTCTCTGGCTCCTTTAAAAAAAAAAAAAAAATCTCATCACATTGCCAGAAGTGATTATAGCGAACAGTTGACATCATTCATAAGAGTGTGTCGGGCTGATGCATCATTAAATGCATCAAACGCAAGCTTCAGTGGTTTATACATATTTCAACCTTCAAGTGCAGCCAGGTCAGGTTTATTGTGCAGACCTCAATGAGGACCAGATCCACTGAGACCATGGAAATGAAGCTGAATGGTTCTAAAAATCACTCACAGACACACACACACACACACACACAGAAGAGGAAAAGCGGTTGAAAGGTCAGAGGTTAGCTTCTGACGTGCTTTCTTGCGGTCACTGAGGATAATAAGAACCACCGGTTCATTATGGGAGACGTCAGGAGAAGTTAATTAGGTCATCAATAGCTTCTGCTCTGCGGATATTCCTTTATTCCTTTGCTCTGGTTGGGTCTCTCAGCTCCTTGTCTTTTGTTCGGGATGTCAGTGACTTGAAAATATCATTCCGGAGAAAGAAATATAACTGAGAATGAGTTTTCCATAAAGTAAAGCCTTATTATAGGCCATAACCGTCACCTGTGCAGGATCAGGTTTTTGGCAGAGGGGTAGGATAGCAGTTTCACGACATATTGGATTTTAATCAAATTTGAGGTAAAGGATATTTCAAGTAGAATACAAATGTTGTTTTTACAATTATTCTTAACAATATAATTCAATAACATCATGAGTTAAAGGAAATGCTAGAAGTTGAGGTGAAACCCAACATAAAAAAATGAGCTCTTAGATCCCTCTGACCTCGTCTTCAGGTGAGCAGCATGCCCGAGGCTTTCTCCAATAATTTTCACATTCGCAGTATTTTGAAAGCATTCCGTTGGCGATTTACCTTGGAAATTGATTATTTCCCAACTGAACGTAAAATGTAAATTAATGTTGGTTAGTTTCCACCTCTGAGAGCGCAGCTGTGTCGCGCCGGGGCCAAGCCAAACAGCTGAGGAGCTACCGAGCCCAGGTGCACACCGGGGGGTTCCTGACACTAACTCTGCGCCGCCGCCTGCTGCTTCCACGAGGTGCAGACAGAAACACTGTCTGGTTGTTACCGATACAATAACACAGGATGAATCACCGGGATTTTATTCGCACCACAACTGCACAAGTCGAAATCCGAGGGGTAATTAATTTCCTTGCCGCTATATATTTTAACACCCTTATCCCAATGCAAATTGCGGTGGTGCCAAATCAAGCAGAGTGGTAGCAGCTAACGAGCCAACGTGGCCTCGGATGTCAGTGGCAGCAGGTCTAAGCTGCGATGAGAGCAGTAATCACACACTACATTAGTTTTGCCTCTTGACAGCCAGGTTTATTCTTTTTGTAATGGGGCGTGTGCTGCCCTTCCAATGTTTCCCACTGGTAATCCATCTGGCAAACAAACCTGCTTTCATATGCAATCCTTATATTTATATGCGAGACTTGCAAGAGGGTATAATAGGGTTCAAGCAGCACCGCGAGGCCATTTGGATGCCAGCTTTGTGACTGCTTAGGACTTTAACAGGTGGTTTAAAGCATGTTTGTGCTACGCTGAGGCCAGACTGGACGACCTTGCCAGGTCAGACGAGTCAGAGACCATCAGGACTCTTTAAAGGGATAGTTTCACATTTTTTGACATGATGTCGTATGAGATCCTCACCATCAGTGTCGTTCATCAGCAGTGACTTTTCCCTCAGTGCATCCCATGAGCAGAGTTCCGGACCGGATTCGGTATTGCAGAAAGTAGTTCCGTCGAGTTGCTGGGGTCACACGGATAAAGCGTTTTGCTCGGTACTATTTTCTCTCCCTTCGTATCACCATCATCAGCTTTTTCACGGCGTTTAAATCCTCTGAAGGAGACCACTGTGACGCATTTTGGCTTGCATGGCAGCGATCTCCTTCCGCCTCCTTCCTCCTTCAGCTGATGGAAAGGTGTGCGCAGCGATTTGAAGGAATGGATTCTTCTTGTGAAAGCAAATTGTTTTTTGGAGCAAAACGCTTTATCCATCTGAGCCCAGCAACGAGACGGAACTACTTTCACCCAAACCAGGCCGAAACTCCACTCACGGGACGCAGTGGGGGAAGTCACTGCCGATGAACGATAATGATGGTGAGAATCTCATACAACTTCATGTCAAAAAATCCAAACCCTCCCCTTTAATTAGTCACTTATTTACTGCTTTCAAACTGCACACACTTTGACAGTATCTCAAACGAGGGACATGGGAGCAAACTGCAAATCTGTGATCCACATTCAGCATCTACGACAGTATTTCAAACACTGAAGGTCACAACCACAGTTTCACTGCCTCGACTTTGGCAATACTCCCACATATCTCGTGGACCTCACCTCGCGCCACTGCCAGGATAAAAGCGTGCAAAAGCACAGACAGTTACATGTATTTTAAATTTGGCTATGTCAATAATGCTGTCGTTTGATTGAAGCGTGTTTACATTACTGTTCTTTCCCAACGGAGTATGTTGGATTTGGCGAGCACCGCATCGCAGCTGTTTCTGCTTGAGTGAAACAGGTTTTTACTCTTCAATAAAGAAGGTCTATATCGCAGGTTCAGATGGATCGCATCAAAGTGATGAAACAGCACTGTCAATTACTTATCACATTAATCAAGAAAATAAGAGTTATTCACGCACACAAGTCGATAAGATGAAAAGAATGCGTTCTGCCTGGGGTGCATGAGAGCGCCCTGTCACTCACTTATCATTTACACCAAACACAAATAAGTTATTGAACCCATGTAGGTCTGTGGGTTTGGATGGGGGTCAAGTGGTCTATTGATGCAGGGGCTGACATAGATGAGGGCTTTTAGGGTTTATGATAGTGACATTTCATGTAAGACACATGCAAAACCATGGCAAAAGAAGTACATTTAAATTCAAAAGCTATTATTGGACAGACTTTTATGAATTGGAACCAGATTATCTGCGATGAGGAACACATTTCCAATGAAATCACCAAGGCCATCAAGTGTGTCAGCTTTCAAGCCTGCTAAGCATATTTCTTATCAAAAATAACACTAACAGGGTATGTCAAACTGCACGGCTGGATGTCCAAACCCATCAGGACCAGTAAAATTAGATTGTGTTTTACTCACAGTTTGTGCAAACGGCTGCAGATTCCACCCATCGTCGCTGAATTGTGCTGAGTCTTTGGGGTTTGTTGACAGCAGTCCGCTGGTCCTCATGTTGGCGACCTACTTCAAGTCTCCATCCTCCAAACAAAGCTTGGTATAAAGTGTGTTTTCGACGCTCTGCTTCCTCCCCAGTGGAGAATGTAGTGGGAACATCCAGATGTAGCTCACAACAAACAGCTTCACACAAGTCCTCCATGTCATTAAACTGTATGGTGCCCATTAGCATTTAGCTAGGCTAGCTTGTATAATTTATTGTATTATATTATATTATATACTCTTATAAACATTCTTAGAAAAATACATTTTAAACCAGCGTTCTTGTTGCTTGTCCGCAGGCCTTCACATGGCGTCTAAGGTTAAAGGTCATCGGCCAGCAGTGACCGGAAGTCTGCTGCCCATTGAAAATGTTGTGGTTCTGCGCATGCGCCGTCGCTGCCACGTTGCCACGCTGTCCACAGTATTGAGGTGCTGAGCTGCGGTAAGTAATGTTTTGCCATCTTGCGGTGAACTCGGTTGCCATGGCAACCTGTGGTAAACAACTCGGTCTGGCGCTTTGACTTCCGGGTCAGAAGGTGTGAAGTAGAAATTAGAATAGCATAGAAAAGTTTATGTGGGTCAGTAATTCAATACAAAAAGTGAAACTAATAATACATTATATGGATATAGATCT
>CAESWR010000835.1:939938-953360 GCA_903171835.1 Mullus surmuletus
AAAAAATGGTATGCCAAAGCTCCTTCGGTTATCAAGCAAAATAGATCATGAGTGCATATTCCTATTTTATATTTGCAGTGATATTGCAGTAACACAGAAAATTTGAATTAATCCGTTTACATTAAACTTTGTGATGTATAATGTCCCTTTAAAGCTTGTACCCAATTACAAAGTTGTCACTTTTCTACATTAATTTACACATTGGACGAGTTAAAGAAATAAAAAATCATAAGACACAGCTCATCATTTTTTTTATTTTATTTTTTATTTTTGTTTAATAAAGATACGAGATAGCTACAGCTAAAGACAGGATATTTATATTTTTTTGTTTTTATTGGATTTATTGAAGGTTTTTTTTCAGTGTCTTCTTTATTTTTGATTCATGTCATTCAATTGTAGAATATTCTAATGTTTAAGGTTCAAATGTATGTGAGCCATTGGTTAATAATAAATGGGTCAGTTTTTCTCATAACTACTGTTGCTGACTATTGTTCTCTGTTTGAGTAATATCACTTGATCAAGACTTTTATAACATTCCATTCTACAAAATAAGTCATAAAAGTATGTATGATTCATGCTGATATCGGCTCGATATCGGTATCGGCAAATACTCAAGGCTACAATATCGGTGTCGAATCAGAAGTAAAAAAAGTTGTATCGAGACTCCCCTGTTAAAAAATGTATGTAAATTCAACAGATTATGGGTATACGGTCCACAACTGCATACCTCTGTCAAGGTATTTGCCATTGATCGATGGGCTCTTGTTGGTCCCATGCTCAACCGTCCACCATATTTCATGGGAAATAGTTGTAGTTTTAATACAATTTCACTGAAAGCGCTACACAGTCCTCCACTTCCATCAATTTTAAAAGAAAAAAGCCATTTCCCCTTCCGCTTTTGATGGATCTATCCAGACGGTTTCTCCATTATACCATGTTTTACCCATCTATTTCATGATAACAACCCTGTCTTGGCTTGCGTAACCCTGCAAACAGAAACACTTTACTTCATGGTGGGCTGGAGTCGTGGAATCACAAACTTAACCGATGGCGGCATTCCAATCATTTAATCTTTCCTAAATGAGAACAAGCAACACCGCACACCTGGAATTCCAGTATGGGTCTATGATTGATGTTATTAGTTATTTGATGGGTTAAACCTAACAAGCGCCCGAGAGTTAATACATCATCTAACACCCATGTTTTGCTGGATGAAAGTGCTTGTGTAATTTGAAATATTCCCCAGGAAGTCATACTCAAAATTAATTTCATAAATTAACTTTTTTTTCATTTGACAAGTTGGCTCTCTGCTCTTGCGCTCTCTGCTTGCATTACATTTTACGCCTCAAAGGCAGATGTTTAATACTTTCAGTTTTTATTTCTTGATGCTGTATCGGTCAGATTTCTTGCTGATCGCATATTTTTCAAGCCGCCGGGAGCCGAGGCAAGGTCAAGGTGCTTACTTATTAAACACCAAGCTGATGAATAATTCTGATCTGCGATGATATCACTGACCTGAGCAGTTGCGAGATATTTCAGAGTGATACCTCTGTCTTGAGTTATAGCTTCATAGGAAATCTGATTTATAATCCAAACAAAGTTTAATGGCATTAGCAGTGGATCAGCTGCATATATCTTTGGCTCCGAGGTATTTTCAGTGAAACCTCCCTGGGACGCAGGAAGCAACTTCTCAGACTATTCAAAGCGCAGCGAAAATCCCTCTGCAAGTCAAATATGCATCTCAAGTGTCATATTTATATATAGAGACAGGCAACGGGCTGCCAGCTGAACAACACAACCAATCACCAACAACATTGTCACTGTATCTCCAGGGAGTGAGTAGTTGAAGACATCTCGCCTGAACATAACACCACGAAGTTAAAAAAAAAAGAAAAAAAAGTTCCACCAACAGGAGGGTAAAATACATTTTTGTCAATCTTTTATTAGTAAACAAGTTGACAATTCCCTTTTTACACAGTTGGAAATACACTGCAAACAAGTGTCTTCAGGCATTTTGTTACAATCAATATGATACATAGTAAACAGCTAAATATGGTAACTACAGTGCTGATGATATTACTGCAAATGGTGTCGAGGTCTACTGTGGTCACACATCTGGCTTCGAATAGAATAGAATCATTGATTTGTGTGCAATATGATGTTACATATCAACACTGAAAAACATACATTATAACATAGATCAATCACATTCCCAGGGCCAGCCCAAGACGATGGTATTTTTCAATGCAAAACCGGCACACAAATCTTACTTAGGACATGCCTGTGTCGAACCAGCTTTCATGGAATCCAGAATTCAAAACACATTTTAAAGCAGTAACACGATTTGCACTTTAAATCATGAAATTACCTTTGGAAAAAAAAAAACGGTTAGTTGTGCACGCTGTAGTAAAATGGCTTTAACTCGATCAGCAAAACGTTCTTTCCGTCAATCAAAGAACCGTCGAGACCTAAAACAACATGGACGAACATTAAAATTCATATAACTTTTCAAGGGGTGCTCATCTTCGGAGAAAATGACAGAGCGTTCGTAAAATGGGCCTTTTAATGAGTCAAAGTGCGGCTTCTCGAGTACCAGAGTGATTCCCTTTTTTAATTAACTGCTGAGGCTCTTGTACTCTAAACACAATTAGGAAAAAACTTTAAGAAGTGTTGGGTGACTAATTTAAGACAACAGCGTGTATAAAAGAAATTAAATCCAAGTTTTGGGCTCTGACTAAGGTATTTCACTGGCACCGACACAACACTCATTTCATCAACAGAACTCACAGCGACTACATTTACAGAAAACATAAACCTGTGATTATCTGGCGTTGAGGATGAGGAAGGAAGGTGACTTTTTGTATGTGCTTTCAAACGTGTGAGGATCTCGCTTACTGACTTCCCTCATTAGGTCACATTTCACCTTTATCATCATATTGCACTGTAAAAAAATAAAAATACAAAAAATACAGAAAATGGTCAGCACGACTTAATACACAATATACCCATAACAGCTGGAACAGATGCTTAAAAAAAAAAAAGAAGAGTAAAGGAAACATCCACATTCATAAACGTTGGAAATTACATCTAATTAAGAACAACGCTGCATTTTTTTGGCAACTTCGCAAAGAGGTTTCGGAGCTGTAAGATCTCGAGAGATACAAACAAACATGAAATCACATTGAATTATTAAGCCGGGGGGGGATGGGGGGGGCTCGTGCGGAAGCCGGATTGCAATTTTAAAACAAGCACGTGGCTCAGTGCAGCAATCATTTCTCAAATGCACAAGGTCGTTGATTGCACGCAGTGGAAGCTACTATGTTGTGCGGAATGAGCAAAGACAGGAAGGAACGAAGCGGGAAGAAGCGAGCGAAAGGAAAATCCCGCAGCAGACCCTGGAACAAAGCCGTAACGGAGAGCAAAGAGGGAGACCGGGGTTCACGGAGGGGTCAGCGTGTCGACAAAGTGCCACGTCCGACTTTGCGGCTCCGCTAATTTAAACTGAGATCCCACAGAATGAGGTCTACTTTCCAAATCTCATTGTTTATTTTTATCCCGGGCCAGGTAGTAAAAACTTTGGTGTGATCCAGCCCTGATTACACCGGAGGGGGGGAGGTGGGGGGGGGGGGCTAAAAAATGTTTATAGGACAATTAAAGAAACTGGCACACCCTCACAAAATCAGTCTCCACTGTTAAATCGGTTATTAAGTAGCAGCAAAGGATTAAAAGGCAGACGGGCTCGCCAGAAAAACACTTAATGGGATTTGAGAAAAATAAAGCACAAGTGATGTTGCGAAACTACTTTGCACGACGGAGCACTTTCACGCGCAGGGCGGGCGGCGACACTTTTCGACGCTCACCGGTGAGCATGCGGCACGCATGAGCGGCTGGAAACATTATCGCGAAATGAACCTAACCGGCTTTTTCCGGAGGTGATTAAAACACCGTCAACCCAGAGACTGTGGATGAGACGTTCCAAAACTGTGTTATCATTCTCAGGAGCAAGTTAAATCAAAACATCCGCACGAGCTTAATACACACGGGGAGCGACTCATACGAGATGACAGCTGCTTGACACATTTCATCCCGTAATTGCAGTTTACCTCAAAACACCCATTTGGTGTAAAAGAAAAAAATAAGTTAATGCAAACAGCAATCACACAAAAAATGTAAATGTATGCCGCACATTAATCTATCAATGCGTGAGTGCGACTGAGTCGATAATATACTGTTGATTGCACACTGTAACGGTGTTAATAGATCCTCCCAAGAGGCTGAAAAACACTTGTGATTTGGAGAAAAGCAAAAAGGCAATAACTTAAAGGGATATTTCGGATTTTTTGACATGAAGCCGTATGAGCTCCTCACCATCGGTGTGGTTCATCAGCAGTGACTGGCAACCAAACAGAACTAATTTCTGCAACACCGAAAACCGGGCTGGAACTCCGCTCACCGCACGCAGTGGGGGGAAAAGTCACTGCTGATAAACGACACTGATGGTGAGGATCTCAAACAACTTCATGTCAAAAAATCCGAACTGTCCCTTTAAGCAAGAGATCCAAACCAATTTGTTTTCCGGGTGAAACACACAGCACATGTACAAACGACTTTTGTATTTGTATTGTGGATGGATGGAGCGTTCTATCCAGCAAAGGCTACATTACACCACAGAGAGACTGATGTCCGTTACAGAGGCCGGAATAGTCGCGGTCTCTTGCGCTTCCATTTTGCGAATGCAAGCATCTTCTCTGTAAACTTCAACATTGCACATACAGATCTGCTGCCAAGTGCCACAAAAGTGCACTTTTCTATCGTGGCTCGTTGGCGTGGCACGGTTGCACCTGGTGGTGGGTGATGGGTGGTTGTTCTAATCGCTGTAAGCTGTGGTAGACCGAGCAATGAGGGTAGAAGCAAAGGTCGGGTCACAGGTCATGTGGGGATAATCACCGGCATCATCAGCAGCACGTCCTGCGAGACTCTGACGCTTGCCGTCCCAGTTTGAAAGCTTTTCCTGAAGTCGCCCCTGACGCATCTGCGACGGGGATACGCCGACCTGTGTGGAGAGGGAGAGAGAGAGGGCACATTTTAACCCTAAAGAGTTCCTGGAGACTTTTTTGTTTGTCCAGACATTTCTTAACCATTTAGAGGGTCAAAATCCCTACAAAATGTATCGTTCAGGCTGAAGCTGATTAACAAGACTAAGTAATTTAAACATGGAACAAATAAGTATGATGTTTTTACAGCAGTCTTTTGCAAGGAGGCGCTTTTGTCCCCAAGAACTAATATGAGAGTTTGCAGAAAAAATAAGAATGCCTCAAATTCAATGTTGCTGCTAATCATTGACCCATCTGAGGTTATATTAATAATAATAATAATAATAAGTAAATCCTCCTTGAATTGCATTTTATGGAAATTATTTGAGCTTTTGTATGTTTTTCGATTAAAATACTGTCTAATTACATAAACAAACTGGCATTAAGAGGGTTAAAATTCCCCCAAATAGTTAATATATGGTATATTTCAGGCTGAAGTGGATATGAAAAATTGATTCCTTTAAAGTGGAAAAAAAAGGGAAAGTTTTTCGTACTGAGGTACGACTGAGAAAGTTTTTTTAAGGAGTACCTGCAAAGATGCAACGCAAATGTGCCAATATTTACCGTTTCTTTATGCATTCAATTTACTCTCCTTTAGAAACCAAGATGAAGAAACTGCATATTTAATTCATTTTGCAGGTAAACTACACTAACAAAATAAGGCACAGATCCATAGCTACTTAAAAGTGCATTTCTAAAATACTTTCAGAAAAAAAATAAAACATACAAGCCACTATTTTGGCAGCAAATTGGTGTAATTAAAACAGTAAGACTCTAATTTACAAAGGATTGCATAGCTCAATGGAAACCTAAGGATGTGCAGAGCGATGGCTGAGGAAACACACTCACTTATCTCTATAAACACCTCATTGATGTTAATGGCGTTCTTGGCACTGGTTTCTACAAAGACGGCGTGGATGGAGTCGGCGTAGTCCTTGGCATCTTTCTCCAGGACTTCCCTGTTAGTGAACGGAGTCAAAATCATCATGTTACATTATGCACGCAGACTGTTCAATTTCGCGCATGACCTGAAAACCATCAAATGTATCTGCTGTTAGCATATGGGAGACTGCCCAATTTCACGGATGATCTCAAAAGCGAAAACAGAGCATGTTTCTGAGTCTGGGAGATTGTTTCAAATTCGAAGAAGATGCAGGAAAAACAAACCGAGACTAAAAACAGCAAATTAAATGTTGCTTGGAATGCGATTTATTTAGACCTCTATGAATAACTCAACCTTTCACTCATGGGAATCCATACCTAATACTAATCAAACAAATCATTCTGATAGTCTTATCTTCCACAACAGATGTTTCAAACTGAATATTGATACATGAGACCTTTGCTGAAACCATCCTGATGCCACGAGGGATTCATTTTTGTTACGTCAATTTCTTTTGTGAATTCCTCTAAAACCAAAAATCTCTAAATATGGTAAAACCAGGCTCACCTTGCGTCCCCCAGATCACATTTGTTGCCCGCAATGGCCACCACTATGTTGGGAGGCCCGTGCTGCCGGAGCTCCTTCACCCAGTTCTTCAGTGTCTGGAAGGACTCCTGATGGAACAAGTAAACATCTGTTTAAATGGTACAATTTGTGAGTGATGTGAACCCTCAGAGCTTCATTTTACACATTTCAAACCAAGAGGTGTTCATTTGCAGACTTTACCGTCAGAGCCAAAGCTAACTTCCTTAGCATGAGCCGGAGGGAAAACCTTCAATTTTCTAGTCCATTTACACTCCGATCTTCACCTGTGATCACCTGTGAGAGCTTTGGGCAGCCAGTGAAGGCATGAAATTGTAGATGCAGGCGGCCATTTCCTCCATTGGGCGGCTGCCCGCCTCTTCAGAGACAAAGTGCTATTGTAGGGAAGCCGGGTGCCAGCTTGTTCAGGTGCTTACAAATTGTCCCTCTAATGGAGTGTGTAGACGGGTGTGAGTGTGTTTTCACTCATTCACTCAGAATAAATAAATGAGGAGTAATGTGTGAATCTCATCTGAGAGGCGCTGGTGTTTTGCTACCCCTTCAACAAAGCCAGACCGGCTTACTGCTAAACTCGGCCGGCTAATGATCAAACACCCCTCTTCCTAAAACACAGACCTTTTCCCTCCAGAGACAGAATAAAGACCTCAAGAAAGATGTGCGACAAGAAAACAAAACTGGGGAGTAAGTGGCGAGATTAGTGGTGTGTGGAATAAACGGTGCACAATACCTCTTTTGTGATGTCATAGACAATTATGGCTGCCGCCGAACCTCGGTAGTACATCGGTGCCAGAGCTCGGAACTGCAGGAAGACAGGGGAGTTTGATAAGTGACGGTTTCTTCCATTTATTTAAAGAAACATAAGAGATGTACATTACTGAGCAGCCGTGAAGTACCGACACCATTAGGTCTGCATAGCACAGCTTTGAAATCATATGGAAGTCAACACGCCGATGGGAGCGCAGAGAACAAGATCTTATTCTTAAGAAATCAATGCAGACATGTTTACGTTGAATTACTTCCAGTTTTCCATGAATGCAAATGGACAGAGTCCTAAAATATCCATGTGATTTACTGTATTTTCACACCCCGTAGTCAAACAAGCAGTACCTGGGCTTTCCACAGACTATGGCTAATCCATTACATGGGCATCGACTTATGGCTGTTACATCACAGCGCGTTTCAGACTCAATAAACCCAACTGTAACAAACTCAAAACAGAGCAGAAAAATAAGCATGGAGAAATCCCACCAAGTAGCGGTTTACGAAACCAAAGGCCCAGTGTTCTGAGCCCATAAGCCAGGCCCTTTTTATTTCAAATGGGAGCAAAAGCGAGTCTTTCCACCGAGACATCACACATGTGGTAGCCATCAACGGAAAGATGAGCAGAATGTGTCAAAAGCTGTTAGCGTTTTGATATTTATGGAAGACTATACATTTGATCTCGACCTAATACATCGCAAAGCCCTACGTAATCAAAACAACATGTGCAAAATTTCTAAATCCAATGGTCCCGAGGCAGGCGGTTCAGCTTTTTCCCGGATTTGGTGCTTTTCTGGTGAAATACTTTCCAATGCGCGGTGCCGCCACACTTATTGTACTATACACGCACTATTTTAAAACATAATGTTTTATAACTGTGACCCATTTGAAGGGAATGATAAGCTTAAATCCAACATTAACATTTGTTCAAAGTATGTGAGCTTCCCAAACGTCAGGGAAATGTGTCCTTATTGTAAAAGACAACTGAGAAAAAGCGAAATTGCATCAAATTTCTTCAGTATTCATTTTCAATCTGCTGAAACGTTGACCTCGAAAACTGCTCCGCTCTGCATTTCAAACATTTTAAAAGGTAGAAAAAGATGAATTTCCATCTACCGCTCTGTGAGAACTTTTTCGCACTTTCCTGCAACGTACGCAGGACTCGGGCTTTTGCCTCTCATTGCAGAAATTAACAGACTAATAAAACCATGTGCCATGCATTATCTAATGATATTTACTTAAAGGGTAACAGCCCGTGTCTCACAGAAGAAAAAAAACAAAAACCTTCACTTGTAATGACCTTGCCTTCCCGCCAATTCTATTTTCCTTTACAATATGATGGAATAAACTATCCATCTCGGGGTGACAGTGTTGCTTCAGGAAAGCACACATTCCACATAATTATAGTTGTTACTGGCCCCAAGTCCACCAACGGGAATCCAACTTGGGATATTTGGCAGGGACACTGAGGAGAGCGCTGTCTTTTTCTTTGGCTGGTGTGGAACTGCACCACCGCCAGTCTTGTGTGGTCTATCGCTGCCTCAACCCGGAGAGCTCTCGCGACGAGGCCAGACGTCTGGCCGCGCACCGGTCCAAAGAGCGGCCTCGGCGGTGCCCGGCGGGTGTTGATTAATCGCTGAAAACCACAATTAGGGTGTGTGACGGTTTGATTTCTCTCATTCCCGCTCTGGACGCGGGGTTCGCCTCGCTTGTTTTCTGTGAGGGGAAACAGTCACAGGAAGAGGCCTTGGATGGGCTGCTGACAGCTGTGCTCAGATGAACTCCTAAAGCCTCATCTGCTCCACCGATATGGATTGTGGACTGTGGAAATCGCAGAGTTTCCCATGTGCCCTTGTTTCTCCCTCCGTTGGCTGCTCCCCTTTCTCAGACTCAACAGATCTCCGCGGGCCAAAGCTCGGCAGAGAGGTTAGAAAGCTCGCCATGAAAGGCTGCGAAAAAATACCACAGCGGCTTTTGTATGAAAACACACACTCACACACGCAGAAACTACCGGAGGAATTTCGCTACTAACTGAGAGGCCGCTTGGGAGTGACAAGGAATTGCAAGAACAAACATGGCGGAGGCAAAACGGGAATAAACACAAAAGAATTACAGGAAAGGAGTGTTGCCATGAAGAGAGGATTAGAAGAAATCTCAAAAAGAAAAAGAAAAAAAAGGATATTCTGATGTGGAATAGCGGCGACTCTCAGATAAGACACAGGAGCATCTCACACCAGTGGACTGAGACAGCTTGGGTTTCATCCGCCCATCTTATCTTAAACGGGGCAGTATTTATGTCCCCTCAAGGCCCAGAAGACCCCCCCCCCGGCCGCCAGGCCCCAAGGGGACCGGGATAAAAGCGCCTTATCTCACCTCTCTGGAGAGGACAACAGTAGGAATAAATCATTACGAAGGCAGGAGAGTGCGACGGGGAGAAAAAGGAGAAGGCCATGAACAGGAAAGGAAAAAGGAGGAAGTCATGAGTCCGGCATGCGGGACGAAGGATGTGACTCAAAAACGAAAGTACTTCCCTACGCTACTGCTTTGGTCTCTTTGCATTGTTTGGTAAAGACTGAATGATAAAATGGGACGACAGCACCAAGACTCTATTTCTCATATTACTTCTCTTGCATCCATGTCACCTGTAAGTATGTGTCAAGTCATATGTTTTGTGCAAACCAACAGCAAATATTACCGCATTTTTACTGTACAAACATTTGTGGCTGAATCTCTTTAAAGAAATAAAAAGAGAGAAAAGCTGTGCCCACAAAATGGATATTGCAGGACCCCCTTTGCCAGGAAAGGAGGGTGAAAATCCCAGATGCAAGAAATGAAAGCCTTGGCTGCATACACAAAGAATTTGCAAGCTTTGATATCTGTCAAGAACGCCGCTGTCTAAAACTTTGTGCTAGGGATGTAAAAATGCATTTGAACGCTAAATTATTTCGCTTTCCATCAGCTACAGAGGCCGTGCCTAATTTTTAATTCTCCAAAAAATAAAAAATAAATTACACTTCAGGTTATTACACAGTAATAACACGACTCAGTGATGTTTGCTGACACACAGCTTTAACAGGTATGAGCAGAGTATAAAAATATCACAAAAAGGAAGCAGTGACTCTGAGTCTATGAATGTAAGAATGCTATGCGGAACAGGGAATGCCAGAAGGGAGAGGCAGGGCAAAGATTCAAGGTGGCAGAAGAAGTAACTCTCGTCAGACGCTCTATTTATTTGTTCTGAGAAATCGCCACTTACTGATTTAAGGATGAGACTCCATCACATTATTTGTCTGAGTGAAGCTTTGGAAAAATGGGGGGATTGTAACTCTGACGGTTGGTTGGCAGACCTCCCTACCTCGCTTCTACCTATAGAAAAGTAAATGTTGCCCCCTATCAGAAATAATGCGGAACTGCACTGTTGACTTTCCCTGAGGGCGGTTTGGGGAGTGGTGTGCCAGTGGGTGGGCTTCTCACTGGCTTTCAAAACGCAAATAAACCAGGTCAAAATGATGGAAACTATTGTAAACACTCAGCTTATGGCATCTACTAGGGGTGTCCCGATCAGATATTGATATTGGTCGGATATCAGCCACACAAAAAAAGAAGGAAAAAAAGAAGTATCAGATTATATCAGCCTGCATGTAAAATCTCTGATATAAACACTCCAATACAAGCAGTCCATTCCAGAATAAGAATTAAGAATAGATTTTTTGGTTTTTATTGGATTTACTGAGGCCATTTTTCAGGGTCTTCTAATTTATTTTGTATTTGTTTTTATTCAATTGCAGAACATTCTTATGCTTAAGGTCAAAATGCATGTAAGCCACTGGTTAATAATAAATGGGTCCGTTTTTCTCATAGCTACTGTTGCTGACTATTGTTCTCTGTTTGAGAAACATCGCTCAATCAAGCCTTTTCCAACATTTCATACCACAACATATGTCATTTAAGTATGTAGGATTCGTGCTGATATCGGATCGGATCGATATCGGTAGCGGCCAATACTCAGGGCTGCAATATCGGTATTTGAAGTGAAAAAGTAGTATCGGGACACCTCTACCATCTAGCGTTGTTATTACTAACCCGCTCCTGGCCCGCCGTGTCCCAGATCAGGAACTTGTGCAGTTCGTTCTGGTATTGCACCGTCTTGGTCATGAAGGATGCCCTGTTGAGGGAAAAAGGGTGTACAAACAATTTTCAAGATATTGGAATAGTTGGGATTTTCAAACTTTGTTCAGAATGCCTTGGAATTGCTGAGTGTAAAATATCAGATGTGCTATAAAGAGTGAATATACAATTCAAACGACAATAAGCCAGTAGGCGTTACTGAGTAAAATTGCTGACTTGAGTTCGCTTTTCCATTTTTAGTGTGATGAGGGTAGATTAGAAAAAAAGCAGATGACTCTTTCTATTTCTGAGGATATAAAAACCCATTGTGGAATAGAAGAGTCAGCAGGAACTTACCCAATCGTTGGGTTAATGTTCGGGTCAAAGCTGTCTTCCACAAATCTCCAGACGATACTTGATTTTCCGACGCCCGTGTCCTGCAGAGGCGGAATGAAAATGTTGTTTACTAAAACACAGTCAGAAACAATGATTCTGACACAAATTCTCAGGCAAAAAGCCAAGAAATGTGTGTCTTTAGAGGTTTCTTGTTCCTTCCTGCTCCTTTTAAAATACAATATCTATCTATGTGCTCAAGTTGGCAGAAGGTGTATGTATTTTGATGGAAGTGGAAGTCATTTCGGGTAAATATTAGTCACATAGGCAGAGAGAAAAAACACAGAAAGTGTCTTTCACTGCACTTGTGAGTACACTGGACTTGCCCAGAGTTTGTTCCTGTATGTATTTTTACGTCGTGGCTGCAGCAGATATCGCTCGTATGTGTCAAGATAGTCACGGAACAAGACATTCTGCGGTTAAATGATGTGTTATGGTCTACCGGTCAGTATTGGACCCTCAAACACAGCCAGCGGATCTCAACAAAACACAAACACATGTAAAGAGAGTATTGCAAATATCTTTTGCAGCTAATAATGGAGTACCTGAAGCGATGAGTGTCCCCATACAACTTTTTCACTTGCCATAAAATAACGATATCGCGGCCTTGAGTATTGGACGATATCGATCCGATATCAGCGTGAATCCTACATACTTTTATTATTATTATTTTGTAGTATGGAATGTTAGAAAAGGCAGAGAACAGTAGTCAGCAACAGCAGCTATGAGGAAAACTCACCCATTTATTATCAACCAAAGGCTTACAATCATTTGACCCTTAAAGATAAGTGTTGGAGCGGAGTCTGGAATGGACTCAGAGTGCTTATATAGATTCTAGATGCTGATATAATCCAATACTCGTTTTTTTGGGGTGTTTTTTTGCTTATATCGGACCGTTATCCGATATCAATAGTGGATCGGGACACTCATACCTCAAGCTGTGTTCTCTTCCCTTAAACGTTGAAAAACATGGAGGGGAAAAACCCATACACATGTATAATGTTTGTCAAGAGGTGCCCAAACTTTTGAGCACAACATAAGTTACAGCCCAATTCTGCTGTTATATATTCTTTTACACGTGATTTCCAGTTCCCAGCAGAGGGGTTTGGGAATACTTCTGGAACCCTCTTGTTGATGGACCTGCTCTCCTGAAGGTGTTTGGAGGATCACTGTGCTGGGGACGCATTTGATGCCACAGGTTCAACTTAAACAGTGAGAGACACAAAAAAAAACAACAAACACGTGTGATTGCGGATATAAACAACAGTTACTTACCCCGAGGAGGCACACTTTCAACTCCCTCAGCGCCATGTCGATATCCTTCCCTCAGAACGACTTAGTGATGATGAGCATTGACACTTCTCCCTCCTCCTCCTCTCTGCTTTAACCTCTTATCTGGGAGAGAAAAATAAAAAATAAAAAATAATAATTCTTCAGGGATTCTGTGCGTGTCTTTTCCCCCCCCAGCGGCTGTTTACATCATGCTGACGGACCCCTCGGCTCGGGAAGCTCCAAGAAGCGAGCAAAGGCCCCCGTTTGTCATGGTGTGAAGGACTGTAAACAGCTCGCTTAGCTCACAGCGAA
>CAESWR010000836.1:0-13140 GCA_903171835.1 Mullus surmuletus
GCTTTCCGCTTCCTGTCAGTGCAGACATCACAGGCCACATCTTCAGCTAATGCGTAGCAGTGATCAGCAGGAGCAGCTTGGACTCCAGTCTTCTTCAGCTGCTCCACCACAGCTGCTAACATGGTGTTCTTCAGCAGCTCAGGTTGAAGATCTGTGTCTATGAAGATCTTCCTGCACTGAGGGCAGCTGTAGATTCCCTTCTCATCCTCTCCGTCCCAGTGATCTTTGATGCAGCTGAAGCAGTAGCTGTGTCCACAGAAAGTAGTGACCGGATCCTTCAGGAGCTCCAGACAGATGGAATAAGAGAAGGTATCTCTGTCCAGATCAACGCCTGCCTGTGCCATTTCTCCTCTCACACACCACGACGAGTGATTCACTTTCTGAGAAACAAGTCTGACTTCACCTGTGTGTTGGTTCCTCCCACCAGCAGTCAGAGTGAGAAGGGGAGGAGCCAGGGAACAAGGGTGGACTGCACAAGGGAGAAGTTTTCCAGGGAAGGTTTTCTGCCAAAGTGTCACAAAGTGTTTACAGTGCGTCGTTCACAGTGACGCTGCTGATTCCAGTGTGAAGTGAGACAGTAATACTCAGAGTCGTGTGATCCAATGAAGCTGTCAACAGTTTTTAAACATCTTCACCTGCAGCCTGTCTGAAGGTACAACGGAGGAAATATTTCACCTTCCTTCAGCTTCATCTGATGTTTTCTGATCCTCATAGATTGTCGGCTCCATCAGTTACTGTAACGTCCAGGTGTTCATTGCGTGGCAAATAAAAGATTACCAGGACTCCAAAAAAGCATCAAAATGGTTAGTTAAAGTTAAAGGTCACAGAAGCTCAGTCTATAAAGTGTTCTGCTACTGATCACTGATCACTTTTTGTGATCATTCGCTGTTATTTTGGTCAGAACATTGGAGTCACATATGCTGCATCTTGTAACGTAAACACGGAAGAAAGACACAAGGTAGCTTGTTGACATCAGCTCAAGATGATGCCAATGGTTGGTCAAAGTTGTGGGAAAGTTGCAGTGATTGGTTAAAATTGCAACACTGCACTGAATTTGCGTTGATGTTCCAAATTGCAACACTGCAAAATCTTGAAGGGTCTGGTTAACACAGCACGTTAACGCCGGTAACGGCCCAGCACTGCTCAGAATGCTTCTTAGTGCTCCCTCTCTCAAATGTGGGAGAAGAGAGAGGGAGCACTTGGTTCAGTTGAACAAAACAAAGATGAGGAACGGCTCAGCACTGGATGGAACTCTGTCGTAGTTAATGACTGTGAGAATGGCTGGCCGAGAACTACAGAGCTTCAAGTAGGAGCCACCAAGCCCTGTGCTGACGGCATCAAAATCTGCAAACACACCAATCAAACACACACACACACACGCACAAACACACCAGACATTTTAAATGGGAATTAGGCTAACACCACGACTCTCTTACAAACAACACTGTTAGTTGTAGTTGACAAAAAAACTCCCTTCTCATTTCCTCTTTTGTGCTCCCCTTCTTCCAGAGAGTTTGAATTCAATAAATCATTTGTTCTATTTGAAGCTTTTGGTGTCTTTGATGGGATTCACTCGGGTTATTTTTCAATGTTCATTTTAAAATATCAGTGGCATCAAATGATACGTGGATATAGATGGTTGATGACTTATTTGAGACCTTTATAATTTTTTATAAACTATCATACCCAAGGCCTGCACATTCCCACACGTGCTCACAGCGAGGCTAACCTGCTTTTTCTACAGTAGAAAAGTACACAGCGGCTGCAGTACAGGTAGAAATAAACAGGACTCAGTTTTGTGTTTCCAGTCAGAGATTAGCAAAGCGCAAACAAGTGAGGACATGGTGATGGCGTTTTCAAACGTGGAGAGAGCAGTTGTCCTGCTATGGAAGGAGAGGCTTCTCATCACGTCACGCAAAACTGGGGGAAACGGACAGTTGGAGAACCGTGTGCTTAGATTCTTATTTGGAAGACGAAGACAAGCCGGGCTCAGAACAGAACATTCAGATGTACATTGAGTGGAAAATGGCACTCCGCAGGGAAGCGTGCGCGGCTGAACTGGACACCACATGCTTCATCAGACCGTCCAATCAGGAAGCTCCCTGCTGTCCCCATCGTAGGACAGCAGGAACAGTCAAACACGCTCTCAGACTGAGAGATAGAGCACACTTCTATTACAGCTGGCAAAAGAAAACATTTACAGCACACTGGGAAATAGATTAGGGAGTAAATGCCTTGGATCAGGAGCAGCTGCTTTAATGAAGAGATGATCATTTGAGCTTGTATGTGATGACAGATGACAGAAATACAAGTAAAGCAGCAGGACACTCGTGTGAGTGAAACAATCTTTGTCCTTTGACTGCAGATTTCTTTGGAGACCAACAACAACTGGTTGGAGTAGTTGGACTCAGAAGAACACAGATCAGAGGGAGGAACTCTGAGCTCACACAGGGTCGATTCGTCACCAAAACACACAAGTTAACCAGTCAATGCCCATCTGACTCTGCTACATCTGGATCAAAGTCATCAATGTCTCCAAAGAAATTATCTATCCAGTTATTCCAGAGCTTGTTTGTGTTCAATTACTAAAGAACTGGAATGAAGTTAAAGAGATAAAAATCACGCTGATCCCAGTTTCTCCGTTTTCTATGTTATAGCTTCAGTAGAAAAAAAGGAGATGAGAATGAAATTGTAGTATTGAACATTGAAGTTTATTAGTCAAAAAAATTATAATTTGGGTGATTTTCAAATTTAATGTAAAAAAACAAATTCAGAATAATTGTTGATGAAATGATGACAATAAAGTCAAGATTCTATGAGAAAAGCAGACAATCATGAAGAATTAAAACTAAAATAAAAATGATTCATCACATTTTTGGACTTGGTCAGATCAGCTGATCAGATCATCATTCATGTTTCCACAGAAATCATCTGAGACAATAAAGTGATTTTTAAAAAAGATGAAAAAACATCAGTCCTCCTGAGTCCAAAGCCTCAACAGTTTGGTGTCCACCTGCAGGAAGGAGACATCCTCTGACAGGAAGACGGAGAGAGAGACGCTCAGACGTGTCTGACTGACATGAGGACCGTTTGTGAGCAGCCAGAGGAAGTCTCACACACACTCTTCATCCCAGTTTCACCAACTCTGCTGATGCACCAACCCAGAGTCCAGCATGCAGAGGCTGAGTGAAGGAGGTCTGGACTCTGTGGAGGAGAGTCATGGTGTCAGAGACGCTGTAGAAGGACAGCAGACCTGCAGGATGATCCAGGTACACTCCCACTGTGGAGGACCAGGGACCTGAGACCTTAGAGGAGACGCTGTTGAACCTGAATCCATAACTTGGATTGTAACAATTTAAAGCCCAGGATTTGTTATTGCGTCCAAATAAACGTTCATCTCCTGCTCTGCTGATGTTCTTGTAGGCAACTGCAACATAAACTCCTCCCTCTCTGACCTTCACCTCCCAGTAACAACGCCCTGTCAGACTCTCTCGGCTCAGGACCTGACACCATCTAATGAATCTGTCTGGATGATCTGGATGAAGCTGATTCTTCTCTGTCACTGTTGCTCTTCTGTTCTCCTCAGATAACATCAGCTGTGTGTGTGCTGTGCTTGGATCCAGTGTGACGTCACATGAATATCTGAGGAACTCAGCTCTGGTTTTGGGCTCAGACAGTGAAACATCCACGTCGGTGAGTGAGATGTTTGTCCAGGTGTCCCTCAGAAGCTCCTGGATCTTCTGGCTGCTCTCTGACACAGCTGCTGTCACGTCCTCAAAGCAGCGGTGAGGACTGATGTGGACGCTGGAGGAGTGTGTAGATCCAGCCAGGTGTGAGGCTGAGGAGTAATTGTGGAGGAAGCTGCAGTGATCCTCAGTGTGTGACAGCTGCTGCAGCTCAGCAGCTTTGCTCCTCAGCTCAGCTATCTCCTGCTCCAGCTTCTCCTGAAGCTCTTTGAGTCTCCTCACTTCAGCTTCCTGCTGGGATCTGATCTGCTGCTTCACCTCACAGCTTATTTTCTCCATCAGACAGATCAGCTGACTGTAGATCTTCTGGCTGTGCTCCACTGCTTCATCAGCAGAGAGGTTGAGGTTCTTCACCTCCTGCTGAAGCTCCTTCACGTCTTCCTGTCTGACCTGGATTCGCTGCTGGATGGTTTGTTGACTCTCCTGCAGCTTCTCCTGCTTCTCTCTTCTCTCTGCTGTAGTTGAGACGATGTTGTAATCTTTATGTTTGTCCAGACAGCAGAGAGAACAGATGCACTGCTGATCAGAGCGGCAGAAGATCTTCATCACCTCGTTGTGACGAGAGCAGATGTTCTCCTGGAGATTCTTAGAGGGCTCCACCAGCTGGTGTTTCTTCAATGGAGCTGCATCACGGTGAGGCTGGAGGTGAGTGTGGCAGTAAGAAGCCAGACAGACCAGACAGGACTTGAGGGCTTTCAGCTTTCTGCCAGTGCAGACGTCACAGGCCACATCTTCAGCTCCAGCGTAGCAGTGATCAGCAGGAGCAGCTTGGACTCCAGTCTTCTTCAATTGCTCCACCACAGCTGCTAGCACGGTGTTCTTCAGCAGCTCAGGCCTCGGTATGAACTCCTTCCTGCACTGAGGGCAGCTGTGGATTCCCTTCTCATCCTCTCTGTCCCAGTGATCTTTGATGCAGCTGAGGCAGTAGCTGTGTCCACAGGAAGTAGTGACCGGCTCCTTCAGGAGCTCCACACAGATGGAACAAGAGAAGGTCTCTCTGTTCAGATTAACACCTCCCTGCGCCATTTCTCCTCTCACACACAACGACCGAGTGACTCTCACTCTCTGAGAAACAAGTCTGACTGCACCTCTGTTGGTTCCTCCCACCAGCAGTCAGAGTGAGAGGGGGAGGAGCCAGGGAGCAAGGGTGGACTGCACAAGGGAGAAGTTTTCCAGGGAAGGTTTTCTGCCAGAGAGTCACAAAGTGTTACAGTGCGTTGTTCACAGTGACGCTGCTGATTCCAGCGTCAAGTGATCCAATGAAGCTTTCAACAGTTTTTAAACATCTTCACCTGCAGCCTGTCTGAAGGTACAACGGAGGAAATATTTCACCTTCAGCTTCATCTGATGTTGTCTGATCCTTATAGACTGTCGGCTCCATCAGTCACTGTAACATCCATGTGTTCATTGCGTTAGGCGTGTCTCTATTGTTCTTATTAACATGGATGGGTGGATAAACTTTATTGTCCCTTGTTTGACAGCAGTGCTACTGGGAGGATCTTATCTCAAAACCACTAGACAACATAAACAACAGTTACATAAATTGGGATCAGCGACGAGCGTGGTCTGTAGTTATTGCAAATTCCGGCATTGTACAAGAGGATCACAGTGCAGGTGCTCTTGGTATACATGCTATAAAATAAATGAAAAACAAATAGTTAGGATAGTAATAGGATTCTATCCTACGAAAATAATAGGATTACGCAGGCCTTTTTTGTGATTGTTGCTGCTTAAAAATACTTGATGTTATGGGAGCTTTTCCAAAAAATTGCAATGAACATGAAAAAAGTTACGATAAATTGTTGAGATTTTTCCTTTTTTTATCACAATTACAAAATGTTAAATATAAAAAAATTTGAGAACAAAGACATTGGGAAATGTTCCAATAAATAACCTTATCAACATGGCAAATAAAAGATTACCAGGACTCCAATTAGCAGTAAAATGGTCAGTTAAAGTTAAAGGTCACAGATGAGAGCAGATGTTCTCCTGGAGGTTCTTGGAAGGCTCCACCAGCCGGTGTTTGATAAAAGCAGGAGATTCTCAGTGAGGCTAGAGGTGAGTGTGGCAGTAAGAAGCCAGACAGACCAGACAGGACTTGAGGGCTTTCAGCTTCCTGTCAGTGCAGACGTGACAGGCCACCTCTTCAGCTACTGCGTAGCAGTGATCAGCAGGAGCAACTTGGACTCCAGTCTTCTTCAGCTGCTCCACCACAGCTGCTAACATGGTGTTCTTCAGCAGCTCAGGCCTCGGTATGAACTACTTCCTGCACTGAGGGCAGCTGTTGATACCTTTCTCATCCTCTCCATCCCAGTGATCTTTGATGCAGCTGAAGAAGTAGCTGTGTCCACAGGAAGTAGTGACAATATCCTTGAAGAGCTCCAGACAGATGGAACAAGAGAAGGTCTCTCTGTCCAGATCAACGCCTCCCTGCGCCATTTCTCCTCTCACACACCAACACTCACTTTTGGTTCATTCCTCCCACCAGCAGACAGTCAGTGTAAAGGGGAGGAGTTTGCAAGGAGGGCTGTTTGCCAGAGAGCTCATGACTGATTGCAAGAGAGAAACATGACTGAACTGCTGCCGAAGTCCACATAGACACACACACACACACACACACACACACACACACACACACACACAGAGTCACTCCCTGTGGTTTGGCATCATGGATCCCGCATGAAGCTCCTGGTTCTTCTACATTACGGTGCACCAGCAGGGGGAGCCAGAGACCTCAGGTCTCCTTTAGTGAGCACTAGAGCTGGGCCTTGACCTCAGCCATCACCACCGAAAAAACACATCATTGTGGAAAACAAGTAACAGTACAATTAATTGAAAGGGTTCAACCACTGTAATACCTTAATCAACGATGCCACCCACGGAGATTACCGAGCATCATCGGAGCCTTTGTGTTAGGTTGCATTGACATTAACTCCTCTTATGCATCCCCAGTGTGTAGACTGTGTGTTTGTGAAAGAGAGTGTGTGCAGATTGGCATTTCTCATTCTTCACAGCACATTGGATGTTTCAGCACTTGTGCAAAAGAGTGCAATTGTCAGCAAATCTGCACAAAACCCATTTGTTTATGTTTGACTGAGCAAAACCTCTGAGTTGACTCTCAATGATATAGTCAAAGCCTCCACAACTTATAAACATTCTTTCATTGTTTGACCCGTCACAGGAAAAATGTTACATTCAGTTCCTTTGATCTGTTGGAAATGCATGTAAACACTGTAAGTATCTGTGAAATGTTGAGAGTTTGTGACGTCTGCTAAACGGAAAACTGTACAGAACACAGAAAAGTCACTTCCCAGTCGACCTTTGCTCGTGTTGAAATCTCAACCTTAATCCATCGGTAGAAGATAGAACAGCAATCAGCTACAGACAAAGTGACTTTTTGCACAGTACAATAAAGGCTGGTGACAAAAATAGAACAAAACACAGATGTGTGTGTGAGAGACGTATTCTCAGGTGTGACATCACAGTGAGAAAAGTGGGATTGTCTATCTCTTCAGGATGAATAAATATTTTTCAATTCGCCACAGCAAAGGCCACGGCCCCTTTGTCCACATCATCAAATGAAACACGTCACAAAACACGTTGAGTGGCTAAAATGAGTGTGTGGCTGCAGCCCACCAGCAGGGGGAGCCACAGTCTGGCAGCCAGTGACGCTTTGAGGCCTTTCATTAGGAGCTTACAGCTACACACTCACTGTGATATCCATTTGTTTTATATTTGGCAGTTGATGAAGCCCCACCTTCACTCAGCTTCAAAAACTGGGGCCAATTCATGAAATCTCCAATAAAAGGCCAAGAAAATTATTCACACTGAAGAGAAACATGAGTGGCCTGCTGCTTTACCGGAGAATTCCACCAATACACACAAGCAAAGTCATCATCATCTGTGAGTGGAATCCGATTCAACTCAAGAAAAGCACCTGGGAGAACCTCAAGAGCAAAAGCAGGAAACTGGAGAGAACAATGTGACCACGTTGGAAGGGGAACACCACGGTCAGAGGTCAGCAAGAAAAAGAACGGCTTAACAAACTAAACACCAAACACCAGCGTTCATTGTGGACCATAAAACAGCAACAATTAAAAACCCCCAAATAATCTGGATCAAGATCTACCTTGTCTAAAGTCTCCATCATGTCGGCAGTCTTTTGGCAGCTCTGAGTCATATGAAGATCTGGGAATTTCAAACTTTTCTGGCCATTGTTGCCAGACAGACTCAAGGTATCTACAGGAGTCTTGAAGTGGATTTCAAGACCTTTTCAAGACTTTTCAAGACCTTCTCAATAGTTTTTAATACTTCACCGCCACTTTGAGCTCTAACCGTTTCCATCAGTAACAGCTCGGGCTGCTCTACTTTTTAGATAGGCCAGTTTTGGATGTTACCGGTTCATCTTTGTTTTTCAATAAACAAATACATTTACACACTTTAACAATATTTCTTGGACTCAAACTCTTGCTCAAATTCAGAAAAATGCCTTCAAAAATGTAAGACCTCATAAAGTCGTGATAAGACTTTTTAATTCTTTTTAAGGGTCTTAATTTCCTCAAAAGTGATTTATCAATAGAGGTGTGTATCGGCAAGAATGGCAAGAGAGGAATGGAAGGAGGGGGAAAGCCACATGGCTGAGTCTGCTGCCAACTAGTGATTGGAGGCAGAAATAAAACACAAAACCACTGTCACCAAGCAAACAGCTGCTGAAATATAAAATACTTAATATCGATAGTGTCTCAAAAAAAAAAAAATCTGTATCCCGTCGTGAAATATCGTGATACACTGGCGCATCGATATTTTCTCACACACCTATTTATCAACTTTTAATCATTTTCAAGAACTGGCAGATACTCTGACAGACTCAGGAGATGAGAAGATGAATGTGTCATTAGCTGCTAACGAACCGCTGTCATCAGACTCAAGTCAAAGAGAATCAGACCAAGTGGTTTCAGTCGCACTGATTCCAAGAGGATTTGCTTGCTGCTGGATTACCTTGATGGTCCCCAAATGCTGAAGTTCACGGGTAGAATTGGGATGGAAGAAGTCTCTATCTTCCTGAGAAGATCATCCAGTGACTCTGCTAGCTGTTTGGAAGAGTCCATTTCTCAACCTTCACCTTCAGTTTTGCAGCCATTAAGGCAGCCATGGCCCTCTGGGAAGAGAGCACAAGCAGAGTTAGCAGAGTTAATCATCACAGAGCATCACAGAACCTGACTGGAGGCAAAACTAGCGCCTTTTTCACAAATCTGATACTATATTCAAAACATCAAGCTAATATGGATTCATCTCCCAATAATATAAACCTGGGATTTAAAGCAAACTCACAACCAATCTCTTTTTTAATGGTGTTTATTTATTAATTTATCTATCTATTTTTACAGTTTTCCAAAACTGGTTCAAATGGGACCATAACCTAAAGATATGGACAAGAGACCCGGTCTCTATTTTGCATCTAGGGCACAAATCCGAGAGAGGGGGATTCATTTTATTTAGATTCTGTGGTATAAAATATACTGGATGAATCAAATTAAATCAGTCAGTCTATGATGACTGTTGAATGAAAATGAAAATTCCACTGTTCATCCTTAAATTCAGTCCCAAGGTCTTGCTCCCATTGAAGCTTTGCCCCCATTCAGGTAAAACACGTCCAGATCTTCTGCCCCATTTTCAAAAGCTTTTTTTTTGGCGAGGCATTGTTGTTGCATTGGGAGTGTTGTCTTTTCATTTTGTTTTTTGTCAGTTTGTGCAACATTGGTCACAGGATCTTCAGGAGCCATTAGATAACGTTGGAGCATGTAAGAAGAACCCGGGAGATGTTTTATATCAGGTATGTGAGTGACTTGTGATTTTATAACACTTTGTTTATAAAATTGCCATTTCCTCAGCGATTTCATTCTCCAGTAAAAGCTGTTGTCTTCTTTCGCATAGCTTTAATTCTTCTTCATCCAATGCATGTTTTTTCCATTAATGCCAAGCAATAGGCTTTCAGACGATATCAGCTGCCATGTATTTACGCCACAAGGTCCCGACATCACAATCAAATAAAGCACGGAGAGGTTCCGCCACCATCAATACGCCAATGCAACCAGCGTAACATCCATTGAATACATTGTCCTCATTTGACACAATGCATTCCAGTGGAAGCGGATTCCTTAATCCACAAACACACAGGCTCAGGCCTGCTTGTTCCCAGGTGAATGGATGGCAGGGTGTGGCACTTAGCTGTGGCTCCTTTGCTCTCGGGTTTGTCGCTGCGTGATGACTTGGTTCTTTGGTGCGGCTTTATGATTTTCATTAAACTACTTTTGACTAAATCAAGACCTCATATCAACGTCTCTTTTTAGACCAAATCTAGATGATAGAAGTTGTTCCATTAATTATTAAATATTAAATAAAAAAACAACTGTAAGTTGTATAAATGATGGGCAAATGTTGCATTAAAACATTTTTAACAGTCATTGATCAATGCAGAGTGTAGTTTAGATTTAGTCAGTCAAATCAGGACCTCATATCAACGTCTCTTTTTAGACCAAATCTAGACGATAGAATTGAATACATTAAATAATGAATATTGACCAAAACATAACTGTAAATGGCACAACTGGTGTCCAAATATTGGGCTTCAATCATTTGAATTGCCATTGATCAATATACAATAAAGTTTAGATTTTGCCTCGTTTTAGACGTTTAATCAACGTCTAGATTTAGACCAGGTTAAAACTATTAAATTATTTTTATTTTTAGCCATAATTATGCCAACCATGTTTAGAAATAATTAGATATCACTATTAACCTATAGCTAAATAAAGGCAGTTTGCAAAAAAGTTGATTGGGCAGTAATGCAAATTGCCTTTGAAATATTATTATTATTATTATTATTATTATTATTATATTATTTGTGAAGAGTAAAATAAAATGGCAGTTTGCACGAATAGCGATCAGGGACAGTAGCCTAAATCTAAAGAAACATGGATGAGATCTGAACTGTAAGCGGCTCCCTCCCTTCTATGACCCCTCCCCACCAGGGGGCGGCAACGCTGAAAGTCCCGCTCAGTCTAAAGGAAACTGAGTAGGGCTCTGGTCCGGACCACTGGCTGTGAGAAATCCTTAAATTTTCTCAAAGCAAGCGGAGTAGACGTCATCAAAGACACGCACCGAGAAGGGCTGCGCATCGGTGAATGCCCAGGGTTACGTTATTGAAATGTTGTTTTGGTGAAATGTTGTTTTGCTAGCAGGCAGCTACAGCTAGCTAAGCTATAGCTGCCTGCTAGCTTGCAATTAAGTGTCCATCAAATGCTCCATGGCATCAGTTGTTAGGAGTTAGCTTCTTTTCATTTCTTTTATCATTCTTTTTGATGTAAAGCACATTGTGTTACATGAAATGTATTAAGGGTGCTATACAAATGAATACGGTTTAAGTTTAATCTACGTAGGCTCCGGAACGGCCATTTTCGATGTAGAACAGACAACATAACGGTGGGTGGTGATGAAGAAATTGTTTTGAAATACACATTGGAGAGCCCTGATGTGTTGAAATACGTGCCACATGGACTTTAACGACATTTGCCCCCCCAATCTAAGCCTCCACAACCCCTGACCTGTTCCAAGAAGGAACAGAGCCCCCACTCCCCTCTGAACTCTGCAGGGAACCTTCCAAGGTTCACACCTCGGACCATCTCTCAGTCCGCCTCACCTTTTGTCCTCATCTGAATCCACATCTTACTAGTCTCCAACCACCTGGACCCTCGGTGTCTCCACCTTCCTCTGCGCTGTCTGAATTAGCATCTCACTGACCTGCTGATTCCTGCATGTTGATTGGTCACTCTGTCTACCTCCAACATTTGGTCCTGCCCTGATCTCTTTGATGTACCTGTATAAGAAAGATGCCATCACAACCATTCTTGGTCAGCCGATCAACGTGGACGCGGTCTATGTTGGTGGGTTCACCCGCCTGCCGGCATGCCGGCTTGCTGGCTCGCTGAATAAACTCACAGCAAACTTTGACCCTTGGATTAATGCTGCGAATTTCCTCAACAGTGGTTACAGTGTGGTAGTGTAATACAAGTTATATAAGTTTACTGTTGACAATTGTTTTCTTTTTTTGTCTGGTGCAGACTCTTCACAAATGAATTGATGCGACAATTCAATATGCAAAGTGGTGGAAAGAGGGCCTTCAAGAAGACTCCCTTCTACTCTGTTATCACTGGTGAATAGAAAATGTGTCTGCTAGTTCTTTGCAATTTTTCTTCATTTATTCTATTGCTTTGTCTGCAGAAGCTGTTTAGAAGTTGTTCAAAGAGGCTACGGATGACATGATCAGCTCAGCAATGGCCGTACATTTTAAACAGGCCCCACCTGGAAGTGGTGGAGGGGGCTACAAGAGGCCCAGGACACCATTGGTGTCTTTTTTTTTGTATGTGTGTCTTGGTTTAGGGTTTAGGGTGATGCACCCTAGGCATGGTTTCTGCATATATTTTTTTTAATGTTTTGAATGTTTTACATACATATAACTAGATTTTATTTTATTTTTGAAATTTTGTATGTTAGACTTTTTGCTAGTTTCTTTTATTTCGGTAATATTGTATATATAATACTGATAGATAGATTGATAGATAGATAGAGGGAAATTCTAAAATATGCTGCTTCAGTTGATGTTTAGGATAAGCGGACCAAGATGGCGGCCGTATTTCTTGCGTCCCAGCAGCCCATGCGGCGTCTCCTCTTCATGATGTCTATGAGTAGTGCAGTGAAGCTGCGGAGGGGAGGAGACATTCAGGAGAGACGCGCCACAGTCATGAGCTGATGGCTTGCAGCCGTGTAGTCAGACTCTGGAGGAGACGCTGAGAGCAGAGAGGGCCGGGCCGTGGAGGAGGGAGCACCTCAGCGCCGCCACAACAACACTCATGACAAGAAGGTGGAGCCACAACCACAACTTTGCTGAGGTTGTGGATGAAGATAGAATCAAACTCAGCATGTGACACACACACACACACACACACACACCCACACTCTGACACAGCACCAGCAGTCTGGAGTCAATTCCTGTGGTTTGATATCATGGATCCTGTATGAAGCTCCTGGTTCTTCTGCATTACAGCCCACGGGCAGGGGGAACCAGAGAGCTGAAGTCTCCTTTAGGTTCATCAGGTGAAGTCACATCCACACACATCCTGACTCTTTGTCTGTGTGTGTGTGTGTGTGTGTGTGTGTGTGTGTGTTCATAGCAACACAGGAGACGTTCTATGCAATGACTTAACCTTGGCTTTCTGCTGCCAATCGCTCACACACACACACACACACAAATGACTAACTGTTCAGCTCGGCTAGCTTATGCTGATCTTATTATCAGATCAAACCCACCAAACCCCCCACCTGTAGAACAACAGTG
>CAESWR010000836.1:13674-49452 GCA_903171835.1 Mullus surmuletus
CCCCCTCCAGGGTGAGACCCTAAACAACTACATAGAGCGTTTATGCCAGCGGCCTGCCCGGTGTGTGTGTGAGAGAGACAGCAGAGAGACACTACTGGAAGAAAATCAAAGGAGTTGATGAAGTGGTCTGACCAGTTCTTTCACTCCCTCTGAACTCGGGTTACAATCAAACAGCCGCAGTGGATTTCCGAGCAGCTGTGACAGAAACACATACGCACTCTGAGCAGAGAATCAGCAGCTTCTTCTGGACACACGAAGGAGGAAAGTCAGTGTGAGTCGACCTGAGGAGAGTTCAGCAGGTGAGAATCCAAGCAGAGAAATCTTCTCCTCAACTTGGACCACTTGGTGTTGTATCTGTGTTTGTAGAGTAGAGATGGTTCTTCATGATGCTGCTCTGTCTGATCCTTCTCTCCTCCTGGACAACTGCTGCTTCCTCTGACATTGAAGTCTTTGAGGGGGATTTTCATGACTTTGTGTCTCTTTCTGCGTGAAAAGCAGCAGCTGTTTGACTGTAATCTAAAGCTCATCATCATGGAGGACGAGTCACAACACGTCGATCAAGTCTGGGGGGTGCGTGTCAGTGTTTGTGCATGTAGGTGTTTGTGTGTGTGTATGCATGTGTGTTACTTTGTGTGTGTCTTTTGCGTGAGAGAAAGAGAGAGAGAGAGAGTGAGTGAGTCACAGCAGGTGGGACAGATCTGATCAACTGAGTAATCTAGAAAATGTTGTGTTGTTGTTGCTGCCAACACTGTGGAGGAGCCAATCAGGGCTCTGTTCTACCGCCAGGATTGATGCTTAGCGAGGTCACTTCAGGCTAAATGCAGGGATTTCAGTTTATGATGCTGGTTTACTTCTTACTGAGGCGGGTCTCCACGGTAACTCATGCTGAATGTTCCAGATTGTAATAATAAAGATAATAATAACAATAATAAAATGTATTTGTAGAGCACTTATCCAAACAAGCTCACACAGTGCTTTGAGATCACTGGGTATAAAAACCCGCCCACTGCCCACTCTCTCAGAAAACCATGTCACCCTTCTTGGAAGATCCAGCTGATCTTGGAGCTAGTAAAAAGAAAAAATCATAAAGTTCTAGGGTCACTACAACGCGCAAAAGTGTTCAGTGACCCTCCAAACCCCCTGACATATCCAGACGACCACCTTTACGTACCGGTTAAAGGGATAGTTGGGATTCTTCTTCATGAAGTTGTATGAGCTCCTCACCATCAGTGTGGTTCATCAGCAGTGACGTTTCCTCCACTGCGTCCCGTAAGCCGAGTTCCGGCCCGGTTTCTCTGTTGCAGAAAGTAGTTCCGTCTAGTTGCTGGAGTCACACGGATAAAGCCTTTTGCTCCAAAAAAGAACGTGTTCAAAAGAGTAATCCACTTCCATCATGAATTCTTTGCTGTGAAAAAGTCCGACCTCACAATCACTGTTCTAGCAGACGGACCTACTTTCTGCAACAGTGAAACTGGGCCGGAACTCCACTCACGGGACACAGTGGGGGAAAGTCACTGCTGATGACATATGAGCCCCCCCAGCCCCTTCTGCCAGCATTCTTTCCAAGCCTTTGTGGCAGATAATGAGTTACTTTTTCAATAGATGATGTGTTTTAATTTATCATACACTCTTTTCCCATGATGCTTCTTGCTGGTGAAGTAGCTGCACGGCTGCTTCCACACTCGCCCTTGTTCGTGATTGGTTGGATGTGGCGAACCCACCCTTTATGTGTGCGCGCTTGTAGCAAAGCTGGATCTACTAAAGAGGTTGATGAGCAGCGTCATTAGACTGTGTAGCGTGATCGTGGTTACCGGGTAAGTGAAGCGAGCGAGCTGACAGGCCGCCTCTCTAAATTGAACTTGCTTCGTAAAACGAGGCCCTGGAGTCTCAGAGTGTGATGCAGACTTTGCTTGGTGATTGTGTGAGTGCTTGAAGCTCCATGATGGTTGAGCTGATTGTCCAGCTGGCAGCTGAGTGCAGCGTGGGGGAGGGGCCTCCTGCTGGTGGTGACGTCCTGTAGGAGCCTCCACATGGATGCAGACTCAATGGAGGAAAACCTGGCTGATGTTGACTTTAGTGTCTCCTGCTTCACTGAAAGGACTTTCGGTTGCTCATGTGTTTGTATCAGGATGGAGCAGCAGAGACCAGAGCCTCCTGAACCCAGCTGGGTGTCCATCAAAAACAACCACTCTAAAGATCGACCTCCTGACTTTAAAGAAGGACAACCTGCTGATGGACGGTGAGTAAAATAGTCTGAGGGTTGTTGGTGTCCAACTCTGCTGAGAGGAAAAACTAATGTTTTCCAGTCAGTGACTTCCTGCCTCTGGTATCAGTCTGATCTCATCATCTTCAGCTTCACACCTTCTTTCTCTTCTCATATTGTTTTGTCTTCAGTGGGACACCTGACAGTCTTTGCTTCATACAATCATCTTCATGTATGTCCATCAGAACAGAGCCGTGTTCTCACCTGACGTGTTTCAGTGTCACAAACACTGAAGTTGATCCAAACACTGACATGATCTTCTGTGAAGATCTGCTGCAGCTATAGCTGCTTCTCCAATTTCTCCTCCTCAGCAGCAGCCATCCGTGGTTCTCTCAGGTCCATGCTAACCGTCCTTCCTCTGAACAGCACAATGCCAAGCAGCTCCTGGCAGTCCACTGACACACACCTCATACACATTGATCACTGTGGTGCATCTTGAACGCCACAAGACTCCTCCAAACCAGGAGCAATAATCCATGTTAGCTGATACTATGACACACAAGTGCAGCATGATTTGGTCAATGTGGAAAAATTCCCCTTTGTCTCGTTGGGGAACCAATTAATATCAATTAACAATTTTTAAAAAACATTTATAATCAGTTTGATATAAAGGGAGGAATTCCAAATACATTGATCTGTTTCTGCATGAAGATATATGAACACCTTTTGGAGACGAAATGAAGAGTTTATTGACATATTGAATAAACAACAATACTGTAATTGGTGGTAAATGGAGTGAAGAGGGAAAAGAATAAAGGAGAAATTAAAACTAAAATCAGAAGTTATAAATGAGATCAAGGAGGAGAGGTGGACACGGACTATGTGATTCCAAAAGGATTTACAAAAATACACTTTATTACAGAAGTGTTTACCTTAAAGTGCATAAGAATTTGGAACTTAACCAGTGAGAAGCCGAGCTTCTGGATTTTGTACCAGCTGGAGACGGAGGAGAATTGTTCTGGTTTTTTTAAAGATAAACCAGAGAGCAGCGAGTCTCAGTAATCTAATCTGGTGAAAATCAGTACGAGGATGATTTTGGTAAAATGAGTCAAACTCAGGAGCGAGCTCCTCCTCTACATATTCATGAGATGGTGAAAGCTGGTCTGGACAAGCTTGCTAACATGGCTCTCAAAGGTGAGGCTGGAGTCAAGGAGGACACCAAGGTTTCTGGCCACAGAAATCACAGAATTCAACTGAAGGAAATGATCAGATATCCAGGATTTGATATCTGCCAGACAGCTAACAAACTACAAAACGTCACCTTCTGAATGTGAGACACATTGTGACTCAACTGTATTGATCAATGTTGTGTTTCCATCAGGATCCATCAGAAGACACCAGATGGTTCTGAACCCACCTGTGTCTCCGTGAAGAGTGACTCGTCTATGGATCCACCTCTTAGGTTCAAAGATGGACAGAGGTCTTCTCAGAGGTAGGAATGTCTCTACCAAAGCAGACACTTCGTTGTTGAAGGTGACATTCTTAATGTGAGACACATTGTGACTGAAGTTGATTAATCAACGTTGTGTTTCCATCAGGATCCACCAGAAGACACCAGATGGTCCTGAACCCACCTGTGTCTCCATGAAGAGTGACTTGTCTATGGATCTAGCTTTTAGGTCCAAAGGTGGACAGGGATCTTCTGATCAGAGGTAGGAATGTCAAATGTTTGTCTGTGTCGGTTCACACTCTCCTAAGAAGAAGAAGAAGAAGCATCATTGGGTGCTGAGATTCCTTCTTCTCCTCTAATATTTGTGTAAAAAGCTCCACTGTGTCCTTCAGTCTTCAGACTGAGTGACCACCCTGACCAGAGACCACTTCCTGTTTTTATAAATGTTGCATTTGTGATTAGAAACAAGCATTTGTGCATTTATTTCTCCACTGTTGTGTCCATCCTTGAGGTTTGATTCTCATTGAACATCCACACACTTGTTAACTTACATGTGAACAAAAGTACACACCATAACACACCAGCTGACCAGTTGACAAACAACACCTGTAAATACTTCCTGCTCATCTTAATGGTTCCCAGTGGCTGCAGCCCCACCTACTGGGCAAACTTGAACACTATGTTAGAGTTACACTGACATGGAGGCATCCAGAGAGCAGAACATGGCTCCAACACACTGGTTTCTGATGAATCATGACTGGTTCTAGCTCATTGATTCTTCAGCTTAATCTCTTCTTCACAGAGGCGAGGAGCAGAGCTCAGAGGTTCTCAGAGGTCCAGGGCTCCAGCTGGACTCCATATTCACGGTGTGTAGATGTTGAAGCACAGGTACACCTGCTGACTCCAACAGCTCCAGCATGAAAACTCCAGCAGCATTCTGGTCCTGAGCAGGTCCATGCTGCTCTCTGTAGACCAGCAGCTCTTCACTCTGCCACACATCATCTGATCTTCTGTTCCAGCTGCTGGAGGAGAACCTCATCACATTCATCAAGAAAGAGCTGAAGAGATTCCACAGGCTTGTGAATCCAGATTACCCAGAATGCATTGAGGATGAGGAGGTGCTGGCTGGTGTGGAGGAGGAGCAGAGGAGGAGTAGCAGAGAGGCCTTCCTGATGATCACGCTGCACTTCCTGAAGAGAATGAACCAGGAGGATCTGGCTGAGCTTCTGAGGAGCAGTATGAGGATTTTATTAGCTTTCACATGATGTAAAGAGGAAACAGAGGCAACATGGAGGAAGTTTACATTTCCAAACTGAAGATCTAGAGGAGAGATACATTTCTCATGGAAGAAGATGAAGGAGATGCTCTTCATGATTTACACTACAATAATCTGATCTTGTCTTTTCTTTGTTCTCTCAGAAACTGGACCTCCAGAATGTCAACGTAAACTGAAGTGTGACCTTCAGAAGAAGTTCCAGTGTGTGTTTGAGGGCATCACCAAAGCAGGAAGCCCAACCCTTCTGAAGCAGATCTACACAGAGCTCTACATCACAGAGGGAGGGACTGCAGGGGTCAATGAGGAACATGAGGTCAGACAGATTGAAGCAGCATCCAGGAGACCAGCCAGACCAGAAACAACCATCAGACCAGAAGACATCTTCGAAGCCCCACCTGGAAGACACGCACCAATCAGAACAGTGCTGACAAAGGGCGTGGCCGGCATCGGGAAAACAGTCTTAACCCAGAAGTTCACTCTGGACTGGGCTGAAGACAAAGCCAAGCAGGACATGGACTTCGCCTTCCCCTTCACCTTCAGAGAGCTCAACCTGCTGAAAGACAAGAAGTTCAGCTTGGTTGGACTTGTTCATCACTTCTTCCCTCAAACCAAAGAAGCAGGAATCTGCAGCTTTGAAGACTTCCAGGTGGTCTTCATCTTTGACGGTCTGGACGAGTGTCGACTTCCTCTGGACTTCCACAACAAAGAGACCCTGACTGATGTTACAGAGTCAACCTCAGTGGATGTTCTGCTGACAAACCTCATCAGGGGGAACCTGCTTCCCTCTGCTCGCCTCTGGATCACCACACGACCTGCAGCAGCCAATCACATCCCTCCTGCGTGTGTCTCCATGGTGACAGAGGTCAGAGGGTTCACTGACCCTCAGAAGGAGGAGTACTTCAGGAAGAGATTCAGAGATAAGAAGCAGGCTATAACTATCATCTCCCACATCAAGAGATCACGGAGCCTCCACATCATGTGCCACATCCCGGTCTTCTGCTGGATCTCTGCTACAGTTCTGGAGGACATGTTAGAGAGTAGAGAGGGAGGAGAGCTGCCCAAGACCCTGACTGAGATGTACATCCACTTCCTGCTGGTTCAGACCAAAGTGAAGGAGGTCAAGTATGATGGAGGAGCTGAGACAGATCCAATCTGGAACCCAGAGAACAGGAGGATGATGGAGTCTCTGGGGAAACTGGCTTTTGAGCAGCTGCAGAAAGGCCAACTGATCTTCTATGAGTCAGACTTGACAGAGTGTGGCCTCGATATCAGAGCAGCCTCAGTCTGCTTGGGAGTCTTCACACAGATCTTCATAGAGGAGAGAGGACTGTACCAGGACAAGGTCTTCTGCTTCGTCCATCTGAGCCTTCAGGAGTTTCTGGCTGCTCTTCATGTCCATCTGACCTTCATCATGTCTGGGGTCAACCAGCTCAAAGGAGAACAACCATCCAGGGGGTCTAAATTCCTCAAAAACAAACCCGAACAACAAGAGTGGATGAACTTCTATGAGCAAGCCGTGGTTGAGGCCTTGAAGAGTCAACATGGACACCTGGACTTGTTCCTGCGCTTCCTCCTGGGTCTTTCACTGCAGACCAACCAGTCTCTCCTCAGAGGTTTGGTGACACAGGCAGGAAGTAGTTCAGAGACCAATAAGGAAACAGCAAAGTTCATCAAGAAGAAGATCAATGAGGATAATGTGTCTCCAGAGAGAAGCATCAATCTGTTCCACTGTCTGAATGAACTGAATGATGGTTCTCTGGTGGAGGAGATCCAACAGCAGCTGAGATCAGGAAGTCTCTCCATAGATGAACTGTCTCCTGCTCAGTGGTCAGCTCTGGTCTTCATCTTACTGTCCTCAGAAGAAGATCTGGACGTGTTTGATCTGAAAAAATACTCTCCTTCAGAGGAGGCTCTTCTGACGCTGCTGCCAGTGGTCAAAGCTTCAAATAAAGTTCTGTATGTGGATAAAACACTGGATACATCAACAATTTGTAATGAGTTTGTTTTTTTCATATTTTCATATTTTCATTGTTCATCCTTTCATAGGCTGAGCGGCTGTCAGCTTTCAGAGAGAAGCTGTGAAGCTCTGTCCTCAGTTCTCAGCTCTCAGTCCTCCAGTCTGACACAACTGGACCTGAGTAACAACAACCTGGAGGATTCAGGAGTGATGCTGCTGTCTGTTGGACTGGAGAGTCCACACTGTCACCTGCAGACTCTCAGGTCACGATCCCACTGATCCCACTATGTTCACAGAGGTGCAGACTGGAATGTTTGAGAAATCACGTTGTGTGTGTGTGTATGTGTGTGTTCAGTCTCTCAGGCTGTCTGGTCACGGAGGAGGGCTGTGCCTCTCTGGCCTCAGCTCTGAGCTCCAACCCCTCCCATCTGAGAGAGCTGGACCTGAGCTACAACCATCCTGGAGACTCAGGAGTCCAGCTGCTTTCTGCTGGACTGGAGGATCCAGGCTGGAGGCTGGACACTCTCAGGTATTCCAGCTTTCATCTAGCAGTTGTTGTGGTGTGACGGCATCCTGAGCAGAGGAGGAAGGTGCACGTCCGAAGGTGCATGTCCTCTCTGTGTGTCCTATTTTTCATTCCATGTCTGTTTATGTTGTCATGGTGACGGTGAGCAAAGTGTGTGTGATGATGGGAGAGGACATGAGAGGAGTCTGTGGCTGTGTGTGACCGGTCAAAGATGAATATTAATTGTAGAATCAATCAATATTAAGGAAGAAAGAGGAGGTTGGAGTGGATGATGGCGCTGACTGCAGCAAAACCGCTGAAGCGGAGGCGGAGCCAAGCGGCCACAATTTTTTTCAAACGTTCAATAGGGAGATTCATCTCCACCTTCTCTGGAATCATTGTTTTTGTCAATGTGATCATCATTTTGTCTCACAGTGGATCAAATCATTTCTAAAGAGGTCACTCTAATTCATGCAAAGAACATGCAAAATTATTGTAAATGTGAAGAGCTGTCTCGTCATAGCTCATCTGAGCTCATTATTTGAAGGACGAACTTGAGGAGGAACTGAGATGAACATTGGCAGGGCCCCAAAGGCGCTTCCAGCTGCTTTTTGTGATTGATAATAATAGTAGACATTATTTGTACAGCAGCTTTCAAAAGATGGTGAACAGCTGCTTCACAGACAGCCCCAAAATGTTGAATTCCACCAAGAAGCATCAGGATGCAACAATCCCAGCTGATCAGAGGAGAAAGTTGATGTGATAGGTTGATAGGTGGCTCAGCTGGCACCGGCTCGGGGAGACCATCAATATATCAGCCTGCTGGCGCCTCACAAACACCACTGATCTTTGTGAGTTGATGGAGCCACATGCAGATGGCAGCCCCCTTGAGGATGATGTCATCAGTCATTGATAGTTGATCAATGGTCAAACATCAGTCAAAGCAGCAGCTGCTGCTGGACACCAGAGACACCATGAAGGAGACAGTGGAAACAGATGATCTGTGTCACAGCCACAAACTGAGCAACTCTGCTTCACTTAGAAACCCACTCTGACTGTGTTTCTTCCTCCAGGATGGACCATGGTGGAGAGCAGATGTTACAACCTGGACTGAGGAAGTGTAAGTGTGGATCTCATCTGGTTTCTGATGCTCAGCTTCTCCTGAAACATGAAGCTGAGAGTGTTTTCAGCCCAGAAGTTACAGCCCATGATTTATCCCGCCTGGAAAACATATTTGATATATTATGTTGTCTGATGAAAATAACACTTCAGCAACAAATATGTTTCCATTTTATTCTATGTTTGGAACTGTAATAACAACACCAACCACAGCAGTGGGGTCTGTTGCTTCGCCTCCTGGCGGTAAACGGTGGCTGGTCCTCGTCTTTCTTTGGGGGGAGCAGCGAAAGGAGAGCTCTTTCTCGGTCTGGGTTGGCAGAGCAGAGAGGTCCGTTACTTCGCCTCTTGGCAGGATACGGAAAAATGGAAGCTCTTTCTTGGTCCTTCTTTGTGGAGCGGAGAGGTCCGTTACTTCACCTTCTGGCGGGGTGCTGCGGCTGTTCCTTGTCCTTGTTAATAGGAGCAGCGAGTCAACTTTCTTTGAGGAAGAGGATCTTGTCTCTCGTCCTCCTTCTGCGGGAATTTGGATCGCTCACACAAAGGGGAAAAAGGAGGGAAAGAGCGCTTCTTGTGTAGCGCAGCGCAGCACAGCGCAGGATGCTTAGTGCTCTTTGCACTGATGACGGGAATCCCGTCTCGTCCAGCGAGGTAAGTTTCGGCGCAAGAGTGGGTGCCTCCTTACGCACGATACTGCTTCGACAGCGGGACACGCGGTGCAAGAATGGCGAAGTTCATGATCCTCACTGAAGTTGCAGTATGCTGGAATGCGCTGGAGAGCGTCGTTTGAGCGCACCTTTTGTGTTTTATAGTCCAGTGGTGACGTACGGGGATTCCCTTCTGGGTGCGGGGCGTCACAGCCAAAATGGTTGCTGTTATTGGCTGTGAGGTGGCCTGAGCAAAGGATGCTGGGAAATTGAGTTCAGAGCTTGGATGTTGAATTTTGGCACCCCTCCGCCTCAGGGCTCCCTTTGTTCTCGAGGGGGCCGTTGTGACCAGGTCCTGAGAACAGGACACTCTGTGGAATCCAGTGCACTTCGTCCCAAATCAGATCAGATCAAAGCATTTGTAAAAGCCAATGGGCAGTGTCATTGCTGTCTTTGCTGTGTGTTAAAAAGCCTCCACATGTCAGACAGCTCCTGACTCTCTGTCAGCTATCTGAGCATGTGGGCTGAAGCTGCGTGAGGCTCAGGATACTTCCTGTCTAGCTGAGGATTCTCAGTGCAGTTATAATATCCCCTCAAAACATCCAACCATCATCATCACACTTTGACACACAATCACTTCAAATGTTTAAAAAATGCCATCCTTCATCCATCCAATGTCCATAGACATTTAAAAACACAGGTTTCACGTCTTCAAACATAGCTTTGACTTGGAACAAAGCAACAGGAACAACTTCATCAACAGGAAAAGAGAAAGGTTAAGAAACAAACAAACTTGCAAATAGGAAAGATTTGATTTTGTGGAGAGTAAAGAGGAGTGGTGTTTTTCCTGAGACAGAGAGATCACTCCCTGGATCAGCTCACATCTTTACTAGCAAAATCCTTATTTTTGTCTCTTTAGAGATTTCCATCAGGTGATCGTCAGACATGTCCTCATCCATCGTCTCCTCAGGGACGAGCCTTTTCCTTTCCTTCTTCTTAGTTCTTACAGCTTTGATCTCCTCCATAGTTTGTTTTTCTGTTTGTCCCTCACTGTCAGACTGTGAGTTCACCGCTTCATCCACTGCTGGTGGTACTGCTGCCACGCCCAGCTCTTTAGCGGTGGCAGTTGCCATGGTGACAGATATGAGCTTACTTAGTGTCTAGGTTAGTTAGGGGGGAGACGGTAGTGAAGGTGTCCTGGATGATGCCTCTTTCCTCCACCAGCTGGCTAACCTTAGCCCTGCTATCCACAAACATGAGGATGGCTGCCGTCATGCCTGAGGCAGATTGAAGACTTTGGTGGCCACAACATCTGCCACTGGCAGAGCAGCTCCTTCACCCAGCTCTGCATCGCCGCGCCCAGCTTTCTCACATGACAGCCAGGCGGCTTCTCGAAGTCCACGGCTGCAGCCTCCACCACCGGCATGGGCTGACACACACACACACACACATACACGTTAAACCACTGCCCTTTGAACATTTAAAGAAACAGCTCATACACACAGCCGAAAAGGCTGAATCTATAGTCGATTCGCTCTCAGCTCCTCACACACACGTCAGAGAGAGAGAGAGAGAGAGAGTAGTGAGGAAGAGGAGACGCCCAGAGAAACTCAACAAGCTGATGCACACACACACACACACACACACCACGAGGCCCTCAGATGATGATGTTGCTGTGTTGTGTCTTCTTGTCTCCATCAGATTGCTGCCCACTCACACTGGACACACACACAGTGAACACATGCCTCAAGCTGTCTGACAACAACAGGAAGGTGACACGTGTGGAGGAGAAGCAGCCGTATCTTGATCATCCAAAAAGATTTGACCAGGAGCCTCAGCTGCTGTGTGGGACTGGTTTGACTGGTCGCTGTTACTGGGAGGTGGAGTGGAGAGGACGGGTTTCTTTATCAGTGAGCTACAGAGAAATCAGCAGGAAAGGAGGCGGTGCTGAATGTAGGTTTGGATGGAACCATCAGTCCTGGAGTCTGGAATGCTATGATGATGTTGATGGTTACAAGGTCAGGCACAATAACAGTAGAACATTCCTCCGTCCCCCTGAAGTCTCTCATAGAGCAGCAGTGTTTGTGGACTGTCCTGCTGGAACTGTGAGCTTCTACAGCGTCTCCTCCTCTCACACACCGACACACTTACACACCTTCTACACCACATTCACACACACTCCCTACCCTGGATTCTCACTTTGGGAGGATGGCTCCTCAGTGCGTGTGTGAATACTAATAATAATAATCATAATAATAATACCTTTTATTTGTATAGCGCTTTAAAACTCATAGGCACTTTACAGCACAAACAGAGAACAATCGACAAAAAAACAATATTTGAGGTAGAGACCACAGGGGACAGGGATTTAAAAGCAATCTAAAGAGGTGCCTTTGAAGAAGGGTTTTTGTGCCAGGTTTGGGCAATCACATTATTCAAAAAGAGACAATGAGTCAATAAAAAGCAACATAAAACAACAATTTTAAAACAAAACAACTAGGAATTTAAAACAGGAGTTTAAACATTAAAAGCAGATCTAAAAAGGTCAGTTTTGAGAAGCTTTTTAAACTGTGCCAGATTGGGGCAGTGTTGGGCAGATTGTTCCAGAGGGAGGGGGCTGCGACGGAGAAGGCTCTGTCTCCCAAGGTTCGGTGAGGAGATTTTTGTTGGATGAGTTGTTGTGGAGTGGGGGGTTAGGAGGTGGGGGGCAGGTTGTGTAGTGATTTGAAGGTAGTGAGGAGAATCTTATACTGGATGCGGTGGGTGATGGGGAACCAGTGGAGTTCCTGAAGGACGGGGGTGATGTGGTCGAAGGGGTGGGTGCGGGTGAGCAGATGGGTGGCGGAGTTTTGGACGTGCTGGAATTTTTTGAGAGTGCGGGAGGGAAGGCCATGGAGGATGCTGTTGCACTAATCTAGTCTTGTGGTGATGAAAGCATGGATCAAGGTTTCAGCGGCAGAGGGAGAGAGGACGGGGCGGAGTCTGGCAATGTTTTTTAATTGAAAGAATGCGGTCCGGGTTATCTGAGCAACGTGGTGCTCGAAGGTGAGGTTGGGGTCAAGGTGAATGCCAAGGTTGCGAACGGTGGGGGACGGGGTCAGGGAGATGTTGTTGTTCTGAAGGGGAAGAGTGAAGCTGGGTGCAGATGTAGTGAGTGGTTTTGAGCCGAAGATGATGATGTCCGATTTATTGCAGTTGAGTTGAAGGAGGTTGAGTTGCATCCAGTCCTTGATGTGCTTGAGGCATGAGGTGAGGGTCGTCTGTGTAGAGGCGGAGATGGAGGTGGTGGAGATTCTAGAGTTGGATGTCATCAGCATAGCAGTGATATTGGAGTCCATGGTGGCGGATGATTTGGCCGATGGGGTGCAGGTAGAGGATGAAAAGGAGAAGGCCAAGGAGCACCTTCCTTGGAGGAGAATGTGAACGTCGGGGGGGTGATGGGGAAGAATTGGGAGTATGCTGGAGTAGCTGGGGGGGGGGGGTGGGGGCTTTGGATGGTTGGAGTGGGTGAGGGGGTAGAGGGGGTTGATAAGGAACTGTAGATGATGTCAATTTTGGACTGAAAAAAAGAAAGGAAGGAGTTGCATTTGTTGCCTGTAAATGATGATGAGGTGAGGTCTCTGGGCTTGAGAAGCCGGTTTACTGTGGTGAACAGGAGTTTTGGATTGTTGGAGTTGGAGTAAAAAGGAATCATCAAATCAACATGGAATCATGTTGGAATAAAAAGTGGAGCGGGCGGAGTTGAGTGCATTTTTGTATGAACAGGGTTACGGAAGGAGACGGATTTTGTGTTGATTGGGGCCAGTTTGTTTAGGCAGGAGGAGAGGGTGGAGTTGTAGATGTCAACCAGGTCAGCTGTGTTGGTGGAAGGGGGGGGAATAAGTGTGTGTGTGTGTGTGTGTGTATGTGTGGTTGTATGTGTACCTGGGAATGTGTGTGTCTGTGTGTGTATCTAGGAGTGTGTGGTCTATGTCTATGAAGAAACAGACTGAAGGGGTATCATGTCAACATGCTGTTGTTTCTTAACAAAAACATGTAAATAGGAGATAGAGAATGTAAAATGTGACCTTTGTTGTCAAAGTTCAAGTTCAAGTTCTAACCTGAAGACCACTCCGTCTGGTCCAAAAAGAATATTGAAGTCAAAGTAACTGTTCTTGTTTTCATTTTCTTTTTTTTGAGATTTTTTTTTAAAATGTGATTTGCTCAGATTTTCAGTTGACATATGGATTTGCACAGATTGTCTTTAATTGCTCTGATTAAAAAGAAAACAAAATCTGATATTTGGCAGCTTGTTTAATTCTTATACATAGATATAAAATACATTTTTCATAATCACATTCACAAGTGTTCATTTTAAAAGTCCTAATTTTCATATACACAAAAACATCTGAGTATCATTATCAGTTTCGGGATACTAGCCTTGGTATTACTTAGTACTGGATTGAAAGGAAACACAGTGATATTGCACATCACAACTGATTCAAGACCGTAGCCACTGTGACTCGCGGTTGTAACATCTGCATGCAAAATAAAACATAAAACACATATCAGTCAAACAGTCTCTCTCAACACAGCACCTTGACTTTGCCTTGCCTTTGCTGTCCCTCCGCTGCTCTGAGCTCTTTCCATGCTGGTTTGTTGATTGTTGTTCTCCGTATTTCCTTCTTCTACAAGAATCTAGGATCACTTGCGGTCTGCTCCTGGTGGTGAACTCCGGTATTGTGCATTTTGGCCATGCAAATAGGATTTGATCAAGCGTCAAGAACGCCTGTATCGGGGGCCCATATTAGAACCAAGGACTGACAAATGTCCAATAAAGATCAAATATGGCAACTGGACTCACTTCAGGTAACCTCACCTCAGGGACAGACAGAAATTTGCAACCAGTCATCACATTTCCTTTTTCAGGGGCTAACTTGGCACTCTTTCTCTTTTCTGTTTAGATGCTCTTGTTCTGGAGGGGGGAGCAGCTACACAATTCTTTTTCGCACAGGTGGTGCAGAAGTGGAGCAGGGGGGACTGGACGCTCACCACTTCCTCTGCAACCTTACGCCCCCCCCCCCCACACCCCCCTCCCATGGCTCAAACAATTAGACCCCCTGCACATCTTCCACATATCTCTCCCTGACCATTGGCTGCCCCCCTCTTGCCCTGCTCCATTTAAGTTTAAGTTTGAGTTTATTTCACCTAATTATTATATTGCACAAAAAGATATTTTTAGATAAATTACCTGCATTTATTCTCATTGTTTTGTTGTTTTTGTTTGTTAGACTGAATCTTTTTACTTGTTGGTTAGACTGATTGTTTAAAAAAAAGTTCAATTTGATTAAATTGTAATAAACATTTTTTATATTTTAAAGTCATCTGCTCTAACCATTTGACTATACAGTTAATTTTTTCATCACTTTTTCCACATCCTGGCTGTAGATAAAGTAGGGTTTTTACAGTTGAAATAGAATTGAAACCACATTGATTCAAAGTTGAGTAGAAATGTCAAGGATGTTACAAAGTTCCTGATGATTGAAATACCATTGAAACTCCATTGTTCTGTGTTCAGAATTTCAATGTTGTTTCAATATTAAAAAATGGTGCAACATGATGTTGAATCAACATCAGATTTCAACGTTGATTCAATGACTTATAGTTGAAAAAATAACATTGGTTCAATATAGTGTCAATAACTGCTCGCTGTCTGGGTTGCAGCTCAAAACAATCCCTTCCCCACAAAAAACAGCATATCCTGACTGGTTTTATGATTTTAAATGTACATTAATTCACACTATTTGTTCATACGTTTGCGAACAGGCTGCTAAATGCATACATTTAACACTCACCAGGATATTCTTCGACAATATTCCACTCTCCTTGGCTTAAACCATCTCAGGACTCCATCATATCACTTTACAACTCACAAAAGGGACATTTGCAGCGATAAAACTGTGTTTTCCCCTTTTACTGAGCCTTTTCCTCATCCGACTCTCAGCGGAAAAAAAAAAGTTCTTTGCAAAAAAACACCCTTTGCGGCTCTGTGATGCATTCATTGTGCATGGGAAAAAAACAATACTTGGCAGAAAGACTCACATTAACTCAACAATTAATAGAAAATAAAACAGAAAATGACACTGGGTTTAAACTGACATATTTCAACTTTTTGAGGATGGAAAAATCATCGACTGCATTTAAAGATGGACACTGCTGGCTGCTCCTCTCAGTGAGCGAAGCTAACACAAGCTAGCGGACGATCATTTGATCACCTGATGCTGCCGTGCGGCAGCCAAACAACTCTCGGGATTGGCTCGGTGATAACAGCTGCAGCCGGTGCCGCTCGTCCGCCATGCAACGTTGCGTTTCAGTTGTGTTTCGTGTCCATAAAATGGCTCATTTTGTCAAGTCACATCCGACACTTTAAATGCTTCAGTGACGTCACACCTGCTCCGTTCTACATCCAGTTTCTCTGTGAAAATGTATTTGTCACTTCTGTAATGACTGAGACAATGTGTATTCCTGCCCTGAACTTGATGCACACACACACACACACACCAGCGTGTAATCTGAAGAAGAAAATGTTTTAAAATATACATTGCATTGTAGAGCCATTTAACGACATGTGCAACCCTCCCTAAACCTCGACACCCCCCATGGGAAACATTCTCCATTGTTATCTCACACGCCCTTATCTGGTCCAAGAAGGAACAGAGCCCCCACTCCCCTCTGAACTCTGCGTCTCACTGTCCTGCTGACTCCTACATGTTGATTGGTCACTCTGTCCACTTCCTGCATAAACATTTTTGTCCTGCTTTGATGTAGCTGTATAAGAAAGATGCCATCACGACCATTCTGTGTGTGTGTGTGTGTCTGTGTGTGCGTGTTTGTGTCTGCCATGACTCACTACCTGGCCAATCGCTTCAGTGTGACGTGTAAGTGTGTGTGTGAGTGCGCGTCTCTCTCTGAAGTACATCTTCAGTTGAAAGTGGGTTTTTGAGACTTTTTGTCATACGTTAATCTGAAAATGTGCAAACATCCAGAAAAAACGCTGTCTAACGTGCGCTCTCTCGCATCCTTGAGCATTTGTTTACAAAGCGGTTGCGGAGGGGGTGCGTGGAAATGACCCTGCAGTGGATTGGTCCATTTGGATGATTGACACCTCTATTGAACTGTCAGAGCCTGTAGATTTGAGGGACAGTGAAATCTGTACCAGGTTCACCATTGGAGAACCAGGAGGAAGCAAAGTCATGGAGCGTTTCTGCCCTCTTGACAAACAAACGCCCTCCTAATAAAGAAGGCTCGGCGCAGACACGTGACCCCGGTCTTAAAGAAGCACAGACAAGCTGGCCAAACTAACACCAGCCTTAATTGCTCTCAAATACCACTTTTCATCACAAAGCAGCAGACATAAGACTGAATTTTGGTTATTCGCATTGAAGAAGCCACTTTTTACGTTTGTGTTCTTTGGCTGCTGTTCACTGAGTTCCACAGTCGAGTGTTGCTGCTGCTGACTGTTGGAACCAGCAGAGTCTCAGCTTTCCTTTGACACCACCAACACTATGTGTTTGTTTAGGGTGAAGTCTCAGAGATCTGTCACAGGAAATGTTGGGGATGGGTTGACTTTTATGGTCCCCTCTAGTTTTTACCTTTGATGATTAATTTGCTTGGTGTTGGAGCTGTGGTGTGTTTGGTGTGTGTGAATGTGACATATGTGCTTGTAGCAGAGCTTCTCCTGTTTAAGTTGATGTGAAGTCTGACTATATTGCCTTTGATCTGTGTCGTGTTTTAGGCCTCTCTTTTTGGAGTAACGCCAAAGTCCCCCAATTGGGGACCTTAGACCTTAACAGACATCTACACACACTCATGCACACACAGACACCTAAAGACAGAAACATACACCCACAGACACCTACACACCCTGATGTATAGACACACACACACACACACGCACACCTACACCCACAGACACAGATGTACCCACACACACGCACATATACCTAAAGACAGAGTCCTACACCCAACGACACTAACACACACTCATGCATGCACACACATGCATGCCCACACACACACACACACACAGACACACACACACACACACACACACACCTACATACTTACAGACCAACATCCACAGAAACCTACACACAAACCTTTGTTCAGAAGTCTGAGAGGAAATGAGCTCAGCTAAACTGAGTTTGTCTCCTAGGAGACGCTGCTGGTTAAACTCATCAGCATCATGTATACACACACACACACACACTCACACACACACACACACACACACACACACACACACATATCTACAGACAGACACCTACACACTCCCATACTGACACACCTACACCTACACCCACACACACCTACACTCACACACACATACTGGCTTAAGTCACTATTGTTGTGTGTGTGTGTGCATAAAAGACTTCATTACTCGCGGGAATCTCACTCCCCTGCCACTCCCTTCAGTATGATGTGTGTGTGTGTGTGTGTGTGTGTGTGATGTGTAAGTGTGTGTGTGAGGTTAGTGTTGAGAGCTCAGAAGGGTGAGAGAGGAGCATGAAGATCACGTTGAGGTGGTGATAGAGATCGCCAGCCCACGTGATCAGTACGCAATGCATTCTGGGAAAGAGAGGCATGCGATCAGTGACTACAGATCATTCACTCATAAATTGCTCCAACTGTTCACGGATTTGTGGTGAGAAACGAAGCTGAAAACAAACCAATGAGTGAGAGGAGAGAGAGCGAATGGGGCGAGTCAATGAGAAGGTAGCATGTTTGACCTTTGACCTCCAGGTGGAGGTGGGCTACTGAGTCCTGGCCTGAGGTCGAGGCTCCCAAGACAGTGTTGTTTTTCTTTTTCCTTCCATCATAATCATCATCTTTCTGATCCCAAGATTAGAACATGAGAAACATTTTCTGCTGAACACAAACAAGCGACAAAGATTGTCTCACACACACACACACACACACACTTACTGTACATCACATATCTACAAACCTACACTTGCACAAACACACACCTAGACCCTCACACACACACACACACACACACACACACACACACACACACACACACACACATCTACACATCCACATACACTTACCGGACACACACACACACACACACACATACACACACACACACACACACACACACACACTTACACATACAAACACCTAATCACACACACCTACACGTGCAGTACATAGCCTACATACACTTGCACACACCTACAAACACACAACTAGACCCTCTCACATCTACACACAGACACACACACACACATCTACAGACACCCCTATACTTACACACCGACACTCACACACATGTACACACACACCTACACACACACACACACACACACACACACACACATGCTTACACACCTACACTCACACATGCACAGACACAGAAACACACATACACACCCACATAAACCTGCACCCACACACACACCTACACATACACACAAACGCACACATACTGGTTGGAAACTGCTCGTTAGAAGTTTGATTAAAAATCAAAGCAAAGGTGCAACAAGTTCTGATGTTTCCTCTGACTTTTATTCGCTCATGTATACACACTTGCACACACACACACACACCTAAAGACAGACATCTACACCCAGAGACACCAACACATACTCATACACGCACACACACACATCTACACCCAAAGACCCAACACACGCACACACACACATCTACAGACAGACACCTACACACCCCCACGCACACACACATTCTCGCTTAAGTCACTATTGGGGTATTTAGGCATTTTTACCCGACCTTTGTGGACTGACTTTGATTTTCTGGAGACCTAACCCTCATTACGACAACTACTTGCCTAACCAACATAAGTGGAGGTGGAAGGACTCCAAGGAGGCGGAGCCTCATGAGCAGAAGGTGGGCAGACGTTCCCTCCCTCTGCTGATCTTCCCCGTCTTGGTTTAAAACTCACAGAACATAAAGCTGAACTGGTTGTAGACAGAGTTCTCCTCCCAGTGGCTCCACATCAACTCTAATGTCTCCATGTCTTGAAGATATGGTCCACTGTGGTGGCGTCTGATCTACTTTAATAATCCTTCTCCTCTCCTTGGCAAGTTTCAGTGGTGCAAAGATAACTTCTCTGGAATTAAATAATGACAGAAATGATGTCTCTTTTGTGTTGGAAAAATTGTCCTGTAACAAAGTAATGGCTCTCTTCTCAAGTCTTAGTGGACCAAAAAAAATTACAAAACATCACCAATTTCATCTGAAAAAGTAGCCACATTTGTCGCAAGTCGCTTTTAACACAAAAACTTATGACATAATATGAGCTATGTCAGCAGAAACAACAAAAACCACGACAACCAGGACATTTACATCACTTAAAAAACAACAACAAAAAACAGGATGTTTGGTCACCCTAAGAATAATACTTTTAAAAGGCCTAATACTTTTTTAAATTATTTTACACACAGAAAAAAAGGGGGAAACTCCCCCATGGCGGTAGGGATGAAGTCCCTTATTTATTTTTCAAGGAGTTGGCAACCCTAAGTGAGAATGAAAGCCACCCTGCAGCATATCAGAGTATCTGAGATGTGTGTTTTCTTCTGTTAATGAATTGTATGTCTAGGATGAGGTCTTTGGTTCGTTGGCCCACAGAGGTGGAAATTCCAGTTTTACACATCCACACTAATTGTGGGGATTGCTGGCTTGAGGATGTGTGTAAGGATGAGTGTGCGACTGGCTGTTGTGATGTCAGTGGTTGATCCGGGACAGAAGGTGTGTGAAGTCTGAGGTCACACAACCCGAGGGCGCAGTCTGGCAGAGAGCAGCAGAGAGACGCTGCTGGTTACACATTAAACCAAAGGTGCCACCAATTCTGTTGTTCCCTCTGACTTTTATCAGCGTTGATATCAGATGACAGATGCACTTTGTACTGCAGATAACAACTCAGATTCAAGATTCTGAGCAGCTGTGAGAGAAACACACACACACTCTGAGCAGAGAATCAACGGCTTCTTCTGGACACACGAAGGAGGAAAGTACGTGTGAGTCGACCTGAGGAGCGTTCAGCAGGTGAGAATCCAAGCAGAGAAATCTTCTCCTCAACTTGGACCACTTGGTGTTGTGTCTGTGTTTGTAGAGTAGAGATGGTTCCTCATGATGTTTCTCTGTCTGATCCTTCTCTCCTCCTGCACAACTGCTGCTTCTTCTGACATTCAAGTCTTTGAGGGGGATGTTTGTGTATCTGTGTGTGTTGGTGGTGACATCCTGTAGGAGCCTACACATGGATGCAGGCTCAATGGAGGAAAACCTGGCTGATGTTGACTTTAGTGTCTTCTGCTTCCCTGAAAGGACTTTCTGTTGCTCATGTGTTTGTATCAGGATGCTGCAGCAGAGACCAGAGCCTCCTGGACCCAGCTGGGTGTCCATCAAGAGCAACCGCTCTAAACGTCGATCTCCTCACTTTAAAGAAGGACAACCTGCGGATGGACGGTAAGAAGATCAATCTTTGTGTGTGACTTTGCAATGTCAAAAGGGGTGAAGGAAAGAGTGAGATGATACGACCTGTTGGCGTCACAACGCAATGAGGAGTACAAAACAGGGTTAAAAGCAAAGGAACAACATTTATTAGGCAAAAAAGGTCAAGCCGCCGACTCCCCCAGCAGCCCGTCCACTGGTTCCAAGTCACCGGTGATGAAAAGCGGCGGGCCGTCTGCCAGTCGTGTCGCACCCTCCGGCCCACCCGGACGCAGCTGCGCATCCTCCGGCCCACCTGGTTCCAGGGAGGGTCCTCACGCAGGCAGTCCTGGAGTGGCAAGAGGAGATTGTCACACAAATAAAGGGGATCAATGAGCGGCTGGACCGCCAGATTAACTTTCTAGAACGCAGAGCTGAAAAAATAGATAAATTATAAGGCTTCATGAATGGTGTAATCGTGTGCTTCATTCCCATTCACATTGTGGCGATGAAATTCTGGCAGGCAAGGACAGCTGACTGGCTGGGATCGGCTTTCATCCCTCCAGACGTCTGGGTGGTCTCGTGGGGGGACGTGCTGCTCGGCCGGAGGGATGCCATGCAGGTTGGCCACATTGTGAAGGACGCCACATGCCATCACGATGCGGCCCACCTTCTCAGGGTGATAGAGCAGTGACTTAAGACCTGTATCTAACTATCAGGAGGGACAAGGGGGGGGTCCTGCTCCCATTAAACATTTACTCACCCAGCAGCCAACCATCTCTCACCACCTGCCTGCAGCCTCTCCCCAACAGTGCTGTTATAAAGAATGTGTCAGTCGTGCATTGAACCAGGCCACCTCGCAACAATGTTGAGCAGATTCATCTGCCATGCGCAATTGATGGAGTGGAAACCCTTACGATTAACATAAGGGTATTCCTGGTGGGACGGGGCTTTTATGGCAACATGAGTGCAGTCAATAGCTAGGGAATCCGGCTATCGCTGCAAATTGCACTTTAATATAGGCATGTTCAACCGCACCGTAAGGGAATTTAATGTACCTGCGGGAGAGGCGGATGATCCCGTCGACAACCAGGGGCGTGGCCCGGCTCAGGGTCGACTGGCTCACGCCGCAACAATCAACAAACTTTTCGTTTTGAAATTCAAGTTTTACTTACGTGAACAGCGTTGATACATGATGCCCCTGATAATTGAAACAGAAAATTAAGAACTTGGCCTACGAAGGTCATAGAACAACCAGAGTTGGACAAAATTCAACTGCATGGTAAAATGGTTTGGTTGAAAGGATTCACTGAGAATTGCATTTGTGTGTGAATGTGACGTCCATCCCTTCATTGGAATTTTACGACTAAGGCCTGGTATTGTTTCCTTGGTTTAGGAAGACTGGTTCGTTAGTCCAGGTCTGATTCTTCTTGGGTCTGAAAAGAGTGTGTTTGCATTAAAGGTCAATTCTTGACCTCAGAGTCCAGTCCAGTGATCTTTATGGTTGATCAGAGGAACCTCCAACTGATTAGGCGAGGCTCATGTTGATGTCTTTATTCCTTAGTGGGGAAAACAAGTTGTCCTTGGGTGACGATTTGCTGGCTATGTTAATTCCAAATGGGAGGAGGTCAGCCAGGTCTCACAGTCTGTCCTCTGTGATCCTGTTTGTGTTAAATCCCAAGGACTGTATTATGGAATAAGACGGAAGGTGAAACTAACTACAGAAAATATTGAATCACTGTTGAAATTTGTTTAGATGTTTCAAATCTCGTCTTTGTTGAAATAGCATCATGCTTATTTCTTATTTTCTTCATGGATAAACTTGTAAGTGATGAATCATTCTTGAATTTATAATCAATAGTGATTAAATTCCAGAGTTTATCAGGAAACTGGGCTTTGACCGAGTGTTGCAGAGCTAACAAATCACACCATTAATAATGAATGAAAAATATGCATGAATGCTGCTCAGAAGAAGCAACACCAGGAAAAGATGAATAAAGACAAGCACCACTGAAGAAGAAATTGATGTGTCCATTTCCCTTTGCAAGGCACATTGATATGTTTGAACCATAGACTGTATATAAAGATGGACGGAGCAGAAATGACATCACCCATTGGTTTGCGAGCTGCCCTTTAGAAGCCAGTTCATGGACTCAGCCATCTTGCTTTTTTCATTTCATTTAAAAACTGATTTGCATATATGGGAGCGGAGCTTGGAGGGGAGCTAATAAAGCTAGCGGAGGCTGATTAGCTTGTCTGCTACTAGCCTACCATGCAGGTACGCCATCTCAGTCTTAGGAGTCGGTCGGTGCAGGTGTTTTTTTAATCTTGAAAAATGTTATTTCTGTAATGAACAGAGAAACTTCAGCATCATGTCAAATGTTGATGACTGATGATCTCAGCTCTTGTATCAGTGGAGTCCTCATCTCACTGGCCTGATGTTTCCTGTCAGCCTCCTACAAGAGAGGAGACATTCACATCATCATGTTCCACAGCTGCAAGCTTCACACACACACACACACACACACACACACACACACAAACACAAACACACACACACACTTGCATCCATTTGTTTTAAGGAGCTGGTATCACAGCTGATATCTGCAGCTAACTAACACTTAGCTCGGTCCTGCTGAAAACATTCACTTTATTCTGCTGTTACCAAACGTAGCAGCTCTATATTATCAATCACTGCGGTTAAAAGACACGGTCAGAATCATCGGAGTATAAACAGTCCTGACTTCATTTATGCAGACTTTTATACGCAAATCATCTTAAACTAAATCCTTAAAGGTCCCCACATATGCATTTTTTCCAACTACTGTGAGTCAGGTCTGGACAAGCTTGCTAACATGGCTCTCAAAGGTGAGGCTGGAGTCAAAGAGGACACCAAGGTTTCTGGCCACAGATTGAACATTGTTAGATAGGGAGCTCAGAGATGACTTCAACTGTGAGTGTCAATGTTCTTTGTTAGTGATGTCAGAATTCAAGTGAAGGAATGATCAGACATCCAGGATTTGATATCTGCCAGACAGTTAACAAACCACCAATCGTCACCTTCTGAATGTGAGACACATTGTGACTCAACTCCATTGATCAATGTTGTGTTTCCATCAGGATCCATCAGAAGACACCAGATGGTCCTGAACCCACCTGTGTCTCCATGAAGAGTGACTGGTCTATGGCTCAACCTTTACTCTTCAAAGGTGGACAGGGATCTCCTGATCAGAGGTAGGAATGTCAAATGTTTGTGTGTGTCGGTTCACACTCTCCTAAGAAGAAAAAGAAGCATCATTGGGTGCTGAGATTCCTTCTTCTCCTCTAATATTTGTGTAAAAAGCTCCACTGTGTCCTTCTTCTTCTTCTTCTACTTTTTTTTTATATTAGAATACACGTGTGGAATCTATCGAATTTAGCCAAGAGTATTTGTCGCAGCATGCTTCCCATGCAACGCCGTCATTTCACGATCGGGGTAAGATTTTTAGACGCACCCCCGAACAATCACCCCGTAGCCAAAGTGACCCAACGCCTTTTATTCAACGAAAGCGAAATCACTAAATCAAAACTGCAAATTCCTCAAGCGTGATCCAAAAGAAAGGCGACCAAATTCACTTCGCTTTGGTGGTTCGGGTTTTGTGGTTAAAAAACTGTTTGATCACCCCGTCTGTCCAAACACAAAAATCAACACTTCCTTGTTCACGCCCACCTTTAACAGCTGATTGTCAGCCAGCCATTACCGGGCCACAGGTGACCACCTCTTACACCACAAAAAAGGGGGGGATCAATGTTCCAAATAACACAAACATAACTCCACTTCGTGAGGGCATAATTCAATGAATTATCCTTAGCATAAAATAAACATGTCATGTAAACAGAAACACTTCATAGGAAATACGGCTCCAACAGTATTTCTATTTTTTATACGTGAAAGTAACAAAAACTGTTAACTCTGTTCCTACATTTATATTTAAAAAACCCACGGATAATAATCTACTGAAGTACTCTCGCCACCACCACCATACAGACTGAAACGTATTTGTAGCACTCAGGAGGATTTCCATTTCCAGAGTGAAAACATGCTAGACAGATTCGGGGAAAAGGGCGACCCCGAACCTTGCCCTGCATCTACCATGGCAACTGTTTATAAAGTTGACGGTATAAAACAGTTTCGGAAGAATCCAGAAAATTGGAGGTCTGACGCAATTAATTATGTCCTGACAAATGATCCATTTTGTGCCGATATCTATCAAGGCTATTGTAAGAAAACACTGGCACATCCTATCATCAGACAAAGGTTTAAACAACAGGTTCTGGCATCTTCCATGCTTTACACACAGAAGAGCAACAAGCCTTAGAGATCGCCTTGTTGGAGCAGACGCATACACAAGGCCTCACACATTCATCCATAGAAGCTTCCCATGCAGATCATGCACTTCATGCAGTAACATGGCCAACATTGTCAAATCGTCCCGAGAATTAAAAATAAGATTGAACAACCATAGATCTCATATTAAGCCGGCCGACATTAATTCATGGCACTTCATTATAATGATCACACAGTCAGTGATCATAAATGTGGAGGCCTGGGGAGAATATTCCTCAATAGAAGGGGTGGAAACTACGAGGAACTTCTTCTACAATGTGAGTGTGTGTGGATCCAGAGGCTCCAATCTATGTTCCCAGCAGGAATGAACAAAGAGTTTAATTTGACTCTGATTAGCACACTGATTCACAAGCAGTCTCACTCACCTGATATTTGCAGTAGACTATCGTTGATTAATGTATGACTGCTTTTTGATGTAATGTATTCTCACACAGTAGCTGCGCTACTGCTGATGATTGAGTCCACCTGTCACCAGCCTGTATTATCCTGCCATTTTTTATTGCACACTGAAGAAGGCTGGACAGCTGAAATATTTGTGATAATTTTTTCTACTGAGTAAATTGACGTTCCTTGATGGCGGTCTTCCCTCCCATTTACACTGTCAGGCCTGGACAGAAAGACGACTCTGATGCAGAGGGGTAAATGGTTCAGATGGGTTTTTTATTAGGAAGATTTTCTCCGAGCCTCTGAAGTAGAGTGAATACCAAAATAAAAGGCTATGAACCTGGCTGCGGCTAAGATGTCCGTGGATGAGAATAAAAATAAACAGAAAATCCCTCCACAAGGGAGGTAAAAGGAAATGGCTGAAGCTAACTCCCTACGAACAAAATGTAACCAAAAGCGCTCCCCAACGGAGGAAAAAAACGAGGAATCGCCATGAACAAAATATAACCAAAAGCGCTCCACAACGGAGGAAAACAACAAAGCTTACAAACTACTCTCGAACAAAGAAAACGGGAATGATCAACAGAAAACAAAACCGACTCCAACGAATGGGATCGGGGGAGACGTCAGACCGGTGACACAAGAGGAAGGGCAAGTGACCTGAAAGGAGAGGAGAGTTACTTTTCAAAATAAAACATAAAAATCACGAGACAAATAATACCCCAGGACGAGACACCATGGTGTGACATACACGTCCTGTTTCTATAAATGTTGCATTTCTGTTAAGAAACAAACAAAAGAGATAAATCGTTGTAAACTAATTCTTACTCCTGTGCTTCTTCAGACAAAACATAAACATGTTGTAGAGTTTCATATCAAATGTAACAGTCTCTATAATTCACAACAATCGTGCTTTTTTCAATCATCAGTTTGTCCGGGTGATGGTGTGCTGCACATTAAGCTCTATATCTTTGTTTTTTCTGTTTTAGGCTGTTTTGCAATTTAATTTTTGGCGCTTTGTCCTTTATTAATCGATTCAGAATCAAATAGCAATGTATCTGAGAATAACATTGATCAATATGAATCTTGATTTGAAAAATCAAAAACTTGCATGCAGTTATAATGTGAATTTATTTCTCCACTGTTGTGTCCGTCCTCGATGTTTGATTCTCATTGAACATCAGCTGGACTACGTAGCCGGTTATCAACTCGATAACTGAATCCAGGTGTGGCCAGTTCAGATCTGTGCGCGCACACGTAAAGGGGGCGGGGTTAGCGGCTCCGGACCATTTTCCACAATGGAGAAAGCTGCCAGAGCATCTTCTTTTACAACAGAGGAACAAAATTTAAGTCTGCACAAATACGAGGAGCTGCAGCTTCATCACAGAGCGGAGCAACACTGCCGCAGCTGCGGAAAGTCGAAGAGAGCGCTGACAAATAATCGTAGACTGTGTAAATGCATAAGATGACGATATTAATGTCATCTCATCATGACGGCACGGGTAGATGTCACTACATTTGTGCCTTCATAAATATATGGTTCCGCACTATGTTGTCATGCAGTGTGTGTGATCACCATCATCGACCTCATGATTTCAGATGCAGCAGCAGTGGGGAAAAGAGGACGTGGGAGAAAATAAAAAATAAGAAATAAAAACATCCTTCAAAGTGTTCAGGGAGGTTATTGGGAGATTTTATTAATATTTCGACATGTAAACGGCAATTTCACTCACACTGTCTCAGTTGTAGGATGATGATACTACCTTCGTAGTACGGGAAACCCAGAAGTTATCCTGAAGTTATGTCGCTAAGACCAAATCCAGCTTCGTAGTACAGGCCTCTGCTGACCAGTTGACATGCAACACCTGTAAATACTTCCTGCTCATCTTAATGGTTCCCAGTAGCTGCAAACTCACCTACTGGGCAAACAAGAACACACTATGTTGGAGTCACACTGACATGGAGGCATGTCAGCAGAACATGGCTCCAACAGACTGGTTTTTGATGAATGATGACCGGTTTATGCTCACTGATTCTTCAGCTTCATCTCTTCTTCACAGAGGTAAGGAGCAGAGCTCAGAGGTTCTCAGAGGTCCGTGGCTCCAGATGGACTCCACATTCATGGTGGGTAGATGTTGAAGCACAGCTAAACCTGCTGACTCAAACAGCAATAGCATGAAAACTACTCCAGCAGCATTCTGGTCCTGAGCAGGTCCATGCTGCTCTCTGTAGACCAGGAGCTCTTCACTCTGTCACACATCATCTCATCTTCTATTCCAGCTGCTGGAGGAGAAACTCATCACATTCATCAAGAAAGAGCTGAAGAGATTCCACAGGCTTGTGAATCCAGATTACCCTGAATGCATTGAGGATGAGGAGGTATTGGTGGGTGAGGAGGAGGAGCAGAGGAGAAGCAGCAGAGAGGCCTTCCTGAAGATCACACTGCACTTCCTGAGAAGAATGAAGCAGGAGGATCTGGCTGAGTATCTGAGGAGCAGTAAGAGGATTTTAACAGCTTTCACATGATGTAAAGAGGAGACAGAGGCAACATGGAGAAAGTTTACATTTCCAAACTGAGAGGAGGAGGAGATCGTTTCTTTCAGAGGAAGATGTAGGAGATGTTCTTTATGTTTTACTGTACAACCGTTTAATGTGTCTCTTTTTTGTTCTACCAGAAACTGGAGCCAGAAAGTGTCAACGTAAACTGAAGAGTGACCTTCAGAAGAAGTTCCAGTGTGTGTTTGAGGGCATCACCAAAGCAGGAAGCCCAACCCTTCTGAAGCAGATCTACACAGAGCTCTACATCACAGAGGGAGGGGCTGCAGGGGTTAATGAGGAACATGAGGTCAGACAGATTGAAGCAGCATCCAGGAGACCAGCCAGACCAGAAACAACCATCAGACCAAAAGACATCTTCAAAGCCCCACCTGGAAGACACGCCCCAATCAGAACAGTGCTGACAAAGGGTGTGGCCGGCATCGGGAAAACAGTCTTAACCCAGAAGTTCACTCTGGACTGGGCTGAAGACAAAGCCAAGCAGGACATGGACTTCACTTTCCCCTTCACCTTCAGAGAGCTGAACCTGCTAAAAGACAAGAAGTTCAGCTTGGTGGGACTTGTTCATCACTTCTTCCCTCAAACCAAAGAAGCAGGAATCTGCAGCTTTGAAGACTTTCAGGTGGTCTTCATCTTTGACGGTCTGGACGAGTGTCGACTTCCTCTGGACTTCCACAACAAGGAGACCTTGACTGATGTCACAGAGTCCACCTCAGTGGATGTTCTGCTGACAAACCTCATCAGGGGGAACCTGCTTCCCTCTGCTCGCCTCTGGATCACCACACGACCTGCAGCAGCCAATCACATCCCTCCTGAGTGTGTCTCCATGGTGACAGAGGTCAGAGGGTTCACTGACCCTCAGAAGGAGGAGTACTTCAGGAAGAGATTCAGAGATGAGGAGCAGGCCACAACAATCATCTCCCACATCAAGAGCTCACGGAGCCTCCACATCATGTGCCACATCCCAGTCTTCTGCTGGATCTCTGCTACAGTTCTGGAGGACATGTTGAAGAGCAGAGAGGGAGGACAGCTGCCGAAGACCCTGACTGAGATGTACATCCACTTCCTGCTGGTTCAGACCAAAGTGAAGGAAGTCAAGTATGATGGAGGAGCTGAGACAGATCCACTCTGGAACCCAGAGAGCAGGAGAATGATGGAGTCTCTGGGGAAACTGGCTTTTGAGCAGCTGCAGAAAGGCCAGCTGATCTTCTATGAGTCGGACCTGACAGAGTGTGGCCTCGATATAAGAGCAGCCTCGGTGTGCTCAGGAGTCTTCACTCAGATCTTCAGAGAGGAGAGAGGACTGTACCAGGATAAGGTCTTCTGCTTCATCCATCTAAGCCTTCAGGAGTTTCTGGCTGCTCTTCATGTCCATCTGACCTTCATCAGTTCTGGTGTTAACCAGCTCACAGGAAAACAACAATCCAGGTGGTCTAACCTCCTCAAAAACGAACCCGAACACCAAGATTGGATGAACTTCTACCAGCGAGCTGTGAATGAGGCCTTGAAGAGTCCACATGGACACCTGGACTTGTTCCTGCGTTTCCTCCTGGGTCTTTCACTGCAGACCAACCAGACTCTCCTCAGAGGTTTAGTGACAAGGACACAGAGTAGTTCTGAGACCAATCAGGAAACAGCAAAGTTCATCAAGACGAAGATCAGTGAGGATAATTTGTCTCCAGAGAGAAGCATCAATCTGTTCCACTGTCTGAATGAACTGAATGATGGTTCTCTGATGGAGGAGATCCAACAGCAGCTGAGATCAGGACGTCTCTCCACAGATGAACTATCTCCTGCTCAGTGGTCAGCTCTGGTCTTCATCTTACTGTCCTCAGAAGAAGATCTGGACGTGTTTGATCTGAAAAAATACTCTGCTTCAGAGGAGGCTCTTCTGAGGCTGCTGCCAGTGCTCAACACTTCAAATAAAGTTCTGTAGGTGGATCAAACAATAGATACAGCAACCATTTCTAATGCATTTGTATTTATTCACGTTTTCATTGTTCATCCTTTCATAGGCTGAGCGGCTGTCAGCTGTCAGAGAGAAGTTGGGAAGCTCTGTCCTCAGTTCTCAGCTCTCAGTCCTCCAGTCTGACACAACTGGACCTGAGTAACAACGACCTGCAGGATTCAGGAGTGAAGCTGCTCTGTGCTGGACTGGAGAGTCCACACTGTCACCTGCAGACTCTCAGGTCAGGATCCCACTGATCCCACTATGTTCACAGATGTGCAGACTGGAATGTTTGAAAATCACTGCCTCTTATCTATGTGTGTGTGTGTATGTGTGTGTGTGTGTGTGTGTGTTCAGTCTCTCAGGCTGTCTGGTCACAGAGGAGGGCTGTGCCTCTTTGGCCTCAGCTCTGAGCTCTAACCCCTCCCATCTGAGAGAGCTGGACCTGAGCTACAACCATCCAGGAGACTCAGGAGTCCAGCTGCTGTCTGCTGGACTGCAGGATCCAGGCTGGAGGCTGGACACTCTCAGGTATTTCAGCTTTCTTCTAGCAGCTGTTGTGCTGGGTGACAGCGTCCTGAGCAGAGGAAGAAGGTGCATCTCCGAAGGTGCATGTCCTATATGCGTGTCTTATTTTTCATTCCATGTCTGTTTATGTTGTCACGGTGACAGTGAGCAAAGTGTGTGTGAAGATGGGAGAGGACATGATTGGAGTCTGTGGCTGTGTGTGACCGGTCAAAGATGAATATTAATTGTAGAATCCATCAATATTGAGGCAGGAAAAAGGAGGTGGGAGTGGATGATGGTCCTGACTGTGCAGCAGAACATCTGGAGCGGAGGCAGAGCCTAGCGGTCACAATTCTTCATTTACAGCCTCAAACGTTCCATCGCAAAATTCATCTCCACCTTCTCTGCAAGCATTCTTTGTTTCACTGTGATCATAATTTTGTCTCACAGTGGATCAAATCATTTCTAAAGAGGTCACTGAAATTCATGCAAAGAACTTTCAGATTAAAAAATGAGATTAATGTAAATGTGAAGAGCTGTCGTGTTGTAGCTCATCTGAGCTCCTTATTTGAAGGACCAAACTTTGAGGAGGAGCTGAGATGAACGTTGGTAGGGTCCAAATGGTGCTTCCAGCTGCTTTCTATGAATGCTAATAATCAATAATAATAGACTTTAATTGTTAAAAGGTGGTGAGCAGCTGCTTCACTGCCAGCCCAAAAATGTGGAATTCCACCAAGAAGCATCAGGATGCAACAATCCCAGCTGATCAGAGGAGAAAGTTGATGTAATAGGTGGCTCAGCCGGCGCCTGCTTGGGGAGACTATCAATATTTCAGGCTGCTGAAATATTGTGGATCCGTCAAAACACAGCCTTTGTTTGATGGATCCACATGAGGATGGAGATGTCCCATGACTCAGTGCAGCTGTCAGCCCCCTTGAGGATGATGTCATCAGTCATTGCTAGTTTGATCCTGATGTGGCTGATCAATGTTCAGACATCAGTCAAACCAGCAGCAGCTGCTGGACACCAGTGACACCCTGAAGGAGACAATGGAGACCGATGATCTGTGTCACAGCCACAAACTGAGCAACTCTGCTTCACTTAGAAACCCACTCTGACTGTGTTTCTTCCTCCAGGGTGGACCATGGTGGAGAGCAGATGTTACAACCTGGACTGAGGAAGTGTAAGTGTGGATCTCATCTGGTTTCTGATGCTCAGCTTCTCCTCAAACATGAAGCTGAGAGTGTTTCTCTGTAGATGTCTTGTGTTGTTTGATGGTGAACAAACAGCTTCCCATCCCGACCATCCAGCCATGTTCTCCTCTCACAGCTGCTGTCGCCATGCAACCAGCTGCCTCCAGCTTTTGATTAACAGCTCACTGAGCCAGTTGAAAGACAGAGTGGCTCCATCTTCTCTCACTGATGGAAGCAAAGTCCAGAGGTTCTGCGGAGCACTGATGATTCTGAAAGCAAGGCAGAGTTTGAAGCTCTGCAGTCTCAAAGGTTCTACAAAGACTTTGGAGTCTGCAGAGCAGCTTTGTTCTATTTATTGCACATTTTGTTGATGTTACAATCAAGGAACAACAGAAGAAGAAGAAGGCCCCTGTAGGCCATAAATAATACTGAGCTCATAGTAATCACGAGAACTGAGATGAATCAGTGGAGGAGTCTGTGACTGTGTGTGGTCTGTCAAAGATCAATACTGATTGTACAAGCGATCAATATGGAGGCAGGAAAGAGGAGGTCAGAGTGGGGGCGGAGCCTGGCGCCCATCATTTCACTCTTTTTTTTCAACCTAGAACCTTACATCCCATAATTCATCCCGTGCCGCCTTCGGCTCTGGCAAAGTGTGCTGCATCTACATGGAACCAAACCGTCCCTGGTACAAAAATATATAAGCATATAAATATAAAATATACTATCAGATTAATGCTAATGAATAATTTTTCACTAGCCCACAAATCGCGAGTGACCTAATTATTTTTATGTTAAATATTTTAAACACATTTGACGAGTGCTAATCTTAAACCCTGTACCTCAGTGTTCAGTCAAGTTGATCCACATCAAGCGAAGAAAAACAAGAAATCCATCATGAGGTGATCTACGGTGGCTGACAAGGGCCAAATGTCCTGTGGGGAAAAACAGCTGCAAGTACAAAAACGCTGCAAATACACAGAGTCAAACACAAGCGTAAATGAGGTGTAAAAGGACAAATGTGGTGCAAATGAAAAAAATGTGATGCAAGAAACAAAAACCAATGCATCATCACCTTCTGAGCTGCAAATAGAGAAACGATGCAAAGCACAACATGATGCACACCAATAAAGCAGCTCCAAAATAAAAGCGCTGCAAAACCAGTCGCCACGATGGAAGTCGACCAAACCTGCAGGGGGCGCTCTCAGCATAACAGCTCCATGCAGAGACACGCGTAGGAGAGGAGACAGCTGACTGGAGTTTGGCTTCAAAGAACAGCGGGAAGAAAGTCAAGTTACGGCGTAGCATGGTGATGTTTCTATTTGATTATATTCACAGAAATGATAAGATAGAAATAATGAACAAATAAATATATGAAGTGAGTACTTATATTCTTCACTACCTCTTGATGCAGCTGCACAAACTGGAGATCACATGTCACTGCTTATAAGTTAACTGCTGTCATTAACAGGCATAACATTTCATCTTGAATTTCCCTCGATGATCAATAAAGTATCTTTCTATCTATATCTATCTAATGTGCAGCGTTGTAAAGTGATATATTCATGGACAAGAGATTGATGTAAAAAAGAATCACATAAAAATCACAATTTGCAGTGATTTTATTTTGGAGGTGCCCTCATGGTTTGCATCATGATGGGGTTTGCATCGTTTCTCTATTTGCAGCTCATAAGGTGAGGATGCATTTGCATTGTTTCTTGCATCGCGTTTTTTCATTTGCACCTAGTTTACACTTGTGTTTCACTTTGTCTGTTTACAGCATTTCTGTACTTGCAGATGTTTTCCCACTGCAGCATGTTTGGCCCTTGTCTGCCTCTGTAGTGATCAGATGTTAAATGCATCAGGAACAGGGGCAGAGTAGGCGGAGCCAAAGTAGGCAGCTCTCACAAAATCATTATAAAAACAACTTGTAATCAATATGTAAATGAATTATTCATTCACATGAGTGCGTCTCCAAACTGCAGTGGCTCCTCTGTTTCAGAGCAGAGGACATGATTGAAACACCAAACCTGCTGAAAAGAGTCCAGATCTGCAGCTGCTCTGTTCAAATCAATGAGTTTGGGGTCCGTCAGCGCCACCAGCTGACCCAGTGTCATAGCTGTCAAGTGTTGGATTTGAAAATGAGGCCGTCCCAAAACCGAGACCAAGCTCCAGTATCCCTTACATTTAAGACAGGAGACAAGAAATCTAAAATAACCACTTGTCAACCACCTACTAACTACAATGAGGTGATCAGAATCTGAACATTCCTACGTTATAAAACAGCCTCAATGAAAACACAAAAGGGTCTATGAAGCACATTTATTTATTTGACATATTTTCAGTGTATATACAAGTCAACACAGTACATATTTGCTGTTTATTTCACATTGCTTGTCTTTAAGTTCAGCATTTACAGGTGAGGAGTTGCGTAGTCTTTGTTTTTCTCGCTGAGTATTTTTGTGTGATAGCAGAGTCCTGGAACATCTCAGCTACACACTTGTTGAAGTCGTCACAGAAGGTGAAAGAAAAGTTTTTAGCTCACAGCATTGACATTTTAACCTCCACATTTGTGAGCTGCTCTGACTGGCTGGTGTTTCCAGTCAGGAATGCTGCCGTGTTTCTGTGCCTCCAGCCAGTGCTTGTGCTTGGTGGATTTTTCATGCTGACTGATGTCGTTCCTTCCCCCGAGGGAGACGCTAAAATCACAGTTACAAATCTTACAAAACGCCTGACTGAGCCCCATCCTGCTCCTCTTTAGGAAAGTACATTCACTGATCGGGATATTTATATGACATCTTAGTTTTTTTGGCAGGAACGCCTTCTCCATCTTCTTCAAATCAATCCATCTCTGTTGTTCCGGGTTTGTTCCTGCTGTCGACACCAACCTGGCAACAACTGCCACTCAGGATACTGCAGGTGTCAGTTCTCACCAGGCTCGTGACCGAGGCTAAACGCTAAACCTCTGCCCTTTGAACACCAGAATACAAAGAAACAGCTCATACACACACTCGCCCTAAAAATGTGGATGTTTTTCTGAAAAAAATGACAAAAAAGCTGAATCAAAAGTTTATTCGCTCTCAGCTCCTCACTCACATGTGTGTGTGAGGGAGAGAGAGAGAGAGAGCAGTGAGGAAGAGGATCAGCTGATGCAGGGACATCACACACACACACACACACACACACACCATGAGGCCCTCAGATGATGATGTGTGTGTGTTGTGTCTTCTTGCCTCCATCAGATTGCTGCCCACTCACACTGGACACACACACAGTGAACACACACCTCAAGCTGTCTGACAACAACAGGAAGGTGACACATGTGAAGGAGAAGCAGCCGTATCCTCATCATCCAGACAGATTTGACCTGACACCTCAGCTGCTGTGTGGGACTGGTTTGACTGGTCGCTGTTACTGGGAGGTGGAGTGGAGAGGATGGGTTCATATATCAGTGAGTTACAGAGAAATCAGCAGGAAAGGAGACGGTGCTGCATGTAGGTTTGGAGGAAACCTTCAGTCCTGGAGTCTGGAATGCTCTGATTTTGTTGGTTACAGTGTCAGTCACAATAACACTAGAACATTCCTCCGTCCCCCTCAAGTCTCTCATAGAGCAGCAGTGTTTGTGGACTGTCCTGCTGGAACTGTGAGCTTCTACAGCATCTCCTCCTCTCACACACTGACACACTTACACACCTTCTACACCACCTTCACACACACTCTCTACCCTGGATTCTCACTCTGGTGGCCTGGCTCCTCAGTGTGTGCGTGAGTGTGTGTCTGTGTGTGAGTGTGAGTGTGCGTGTGCGCGTGTGTGTGTGTGTGTGTGTGTGTGTGAGTGTGAGTGTGCGTGTGCGCGTGTGTGTGTGTGTGAGTATGTGTGAGTGTGTTTGTGTGTCACGTTTTTTGTGTGTGCCTGTCTGTGTGTGTGTTGTTTTTGTCTTTTTGTGTGTGTGCACATGTGTGTGTGCTTGTCATTAATTGTGTATGTGTGTGTGTGTGTGTGTGTGTGTGTGTGTGTAGGTGTACCTGGGAGTGTGTGTGTGTACCTGGGAGTGTGTGTGCGTGTGTGTGTGTGTGTGTGTTTCTGTGTACCTGGGAGTATGTGTGTGTGTGCCTACCATTGCATGTGTGTGTTTGTGTGTGGGTACCTGGCATTGTGTGAGTGTGTATATGTGTACCTGGGAGTGTGTGTGTTTATATATCTGGAAGTGTG
>CAESWR010000836.1:75849-90845 GCA_903171835.1 Mullus surmuletus
GGGGCAGATGAACTTCGGGGAAATCGTCCGGGATTCAGTCAAGGGGAGATCTCATGTTGAAAGCCATACTTTCTGTTCGACTTCTTAGTTAGGAGCCTGGATGCGCTCCGCAGTTCTCCCCAGAGCTGATCTGGTCTCCCGCCAAACCCTTTTGACGCGGCGGAACTGAGCATGTACCAATGACACTGCTTTCTCAGTTTCCTGGGAAGGGAACAGGGGAGGTTGTTACCCATGGTTGATCATGCCTGTAAAAGAGCTGATGAGTGTGTTGTGTGTATATTCCAGTACTTGATTGGTGCGCTCTGTTTGCCCATTAGATTAGGGGTGGTAACTGGAAGTGAGGCTTGTGACTTGTGAGGTGAACTTGGGGCTTCTATCAGACAATGTCCAGGGGAATGCCATGTAATCTGAAGACATGGGTAATTAACAGGTTGGCGGTCTCCAAGGCAGAGGGCAATTTGGGAAGGGGGACAAAATAAACCTTCTAGGAGAACCGGCCCACAATGGTCTAGATGGTGCCGTTACCTTCCGGCGGGGGAAGGCCAGTCACTACTTCAACCATGATGTGCAACCAGGGGCGTGGAGGAATGGGTAGGGGCTGTAGGAGACCCTCTGGGGGACAATGAGTGGACTTGTTCCGGGCACAAACAGTACAGGCAGTGATGAAGGTCCAGACATCTTATGCCATGGACGGCCACCAGACACACTGCTGTACCAGTGCAAGGGTGCAGTGGACTCCTGGGTGGCAAGCGCAGTGAGAGGCAAAACCCTAGGTGAGCACCGAAGATCTGGCAGAGTGAGGGACGAATAACTGTCCTGAGGGGCATCCGTTCGGGACCGGCTGATCTTGGAGGGCCTCCTGGACCTCCCGTTCCACCTGTCAGCTGAGGGCTCCTACCACACATCTGGACGGAAGTATGGTTTCAGTGGAGGGCTCCCCCTCCGCTGGGGTGAGGCGTGTACGTCCCAGCTGCATGGGCTCCTTCGCTGTGGTTTGGCGAGGTGAGGGGCGTTGCTCGGGTGTGTTGTGAACGCTGCTGACTAAAGACCAGGGAGCACTGGTGGACAAACTGTGCACAAGTCCCCAGATCCCTGTTGTACCTGGCTCGAATGGGGATGAAGGGCTCCCGGGGCCTCTGCTTCATAAAAAACCACTCACGCGGCTGTGGAGGTAAAATAAGTAACAAAAGAACAAATAACACAAAAAACCACAAGGGCCAGAAACTGTAGAATTAACTGAGGTTCTCCAGGAGCAAAAGTACTCACTAGCATACACAAAATAAGCGCTGGAAAAAACGGAGTGGGATGCGAGGCAGGTTCTTGTGAATGTGGCTGGGAACAGAGGGCATGCAGTGAATCAATAGGGTGGCACAAGGGAAAGTTTGGCCGTGGCTTAAGGAGCCAGGCTGATTGCAGGGATCCGGAACAGGTGAGAGCAATGAGGCTGCAGCTGAGAACCGGCCTCGCCCCTCTGCTCTGGCCTGAGTGAGAGAGGAGTCAGTAAATGAAGCAAAACAAAATCTATCAAAAACCAAACCATAATACCCCCCCTAAAAACATCAAACCGTCATCATCACAGTTTGACACACAATCACTTCAAATGTTAAAAAATGCCATCCTTCATTCATCCAATGTCCATAGACATTTAAAAACACAGGTTTCACGTTTTCAAACGCAGCTTTAACTTAGAACAAAGCAACAGGAACAACTTAATCAACAGGAAAAGAGAAAGGTTAAAAAACAAAAATTTGCAAATAGGAATGATTTGATTTGTGGGGGAGAATAAAGAGGAGAGGTCTTGTCCAGGCAGCTTCTCAAAGTCCACGGGTGCAGCCTCCACCATCGACATGGGGCCACACAGGCTGACACACACACACACGCTAAACCACTACCCTTTGAACACCAAAATTCAAAGAAACAGCTCATACACACACTCACACTAAAAATATGAATGTTTTTCAGAATTTTCTTTAACAAAAAAGCTGAATCAAAAGTTGATTCGCTCTCAGCTCCTCACTCACACGTCAGAGAGAGACAGACACACACTATGAGGCCCTCAGATGATGATGTATGTGTGTTGTGTCTTCTTGTCTCCATCAGATTGCTGCCCACTCACACTGGACACATACACAATGAACACACGCCTCAAGCTGTCTGACAACAACAGGAAGGTGACATGTGTGGAGGAGAAGCAGCCGTATCCTGATCATCCAGACAGATTTGACCAGTGGCCTCAGCTGCTGTGTGGGACTGGTTTGACTGGTCGCTGTTACTGGGAGGTGGAGTGGAGAGGAGGTGTTTCTATATCAGTGAGTTACAGAGAAATCAGCAGGAAAGGAGGCGGTGCTGAATGTGGGTTTGGAAGGAACCATCAGTCCTGGAGTCTGACCTGCTATGATGTTGGTGGTTACAGTGTCAGTCACAATAACAGTAGAACATCCATCCGTCTCCCTGAAGTCTCTCATAGAGCAGCAGTGTTTGTGGACTGTCCTGCTGGAACTGTGAGCTTCTACAGCGTCTCCTCCTCTCACACACTGACACACATACACACCTTCTACACCACCTTCACACACACTCCCTACCCTGGATTCTCACTCTGGGGGTCTGGCTCCTCAGTGAGTGAGTGAATCAGTGTGTGGTTGTGTGTGTGTGTGTGTGTGTGTGTGTGCCTATCATTATGTGCGTGTGCAAGCCAGCAAGAAAGCCTGTCAATGTGTGCGTGTGTGTGTGTGCCTGCCGTTGTGTGCGTGTCAGTGTGTGCCGCTCTGTGTCTGTGCACGTGTGTCAGTGTGTGTCGCTCTGTGTCTGTGCGCGCATGTGTGTGTGTGCAACTATGTTTGTGTGTCACCCTGTCTGTGTGTGCCTGTCAGTGTGCTTGTGTCTCTGTCACTCTGTGTCATTCTGTGTTTGTGTGTGTATGTGAGTATCTGAGGGCTTGGCAGAAACTTTTGAATGATAAAAGCATGGTGCCTTATTGTCAGCTGAAAGGCCAACATTTTTGAGGTGTGATCAAGGGTTGCTCAGCTCGTCCAGCCCTCACCAAAGAACTAAAGCTAAAGCTCATCCCTTCATCCCCTCATGCTTGTCTTGCTGCTGTGGCGGCAAGGCTGAGCAGATGATTTATTTTAGTGTTAAAACTATTAAAAAAAAACACTTTTTCAAAATCATCCGTTGATCTCACATTTTCACATCCTTAAATTCTGAGAATATTCTATTGGGTGTTCGGCCGACATGCCAATATTATAATATTCAATTGCATGAGCCAAGTTCATCTCACATTAAAGCAAGCATTAGTGGAAGACAAAGCCCGGCCATGCAGCGTGATGCCTCCTTTACCCACAGCTGGTTTCCATTCCAATCCCGTTACTCATGGCATGTGTTTATGTTGTGATCTGTGCACACAACCCACCTTTGTCACATGGGGTTTAAATATGTGTAACTTGATGTGAGTGTCTTTATGATGTGTGGAAATGGATGTTTGTCTCCCCTTCCCTGCTGTGGAGAGAGTGTGGAGGAGGAAATGGATGTTTGTCTCCCCTTCCCTGCTGTGGAGAGAGTGTGGAGGAGGAAATGTCCTCAGCAGCATTCAGTGCGACACTGGTTGAGCTTGGAGCTCCTGAACCAGAACTCAGAAATCAGTCTCCTCCTCAGAGGAGTTTGGCCGCCCGGGGTTGCTTTCCTCACTCATCTTGTTGACTACTACATAAATTTTGCAATCCTCCTCGCCCACGGCTCATTTAAAAGTGAGGAGAGGAGCTGGTGTGATTGGTGAAAATTGGACTCAGCTGTGTTAAATCCACTGCACGCCTTCTCCCCTCCCGCTTTCCTACTTGCACCGCTGGGAGGGACTGAGATGGAGGGGGAGGACCTGCGCCGCGCAATTGGCAAAGTGCGTCTGAACACACCACATCGGCACGGAGGACCTGACTTTGCGCTGCGTGTCCACCTCGCTGGAGGCGAGCCCCGTTTATAGCCCATTGAAGTAGACATTAAGGAGGAACGACAGGGGATGCACTGATGTATTGGGTATAGAGTTTGCCTGTTTCCTGTTTTGTGTTTCCTGTGCCTGTTTTGCAAAACATTTGTCATGAAAACTGCCATGCACTGTATGAGGAGTTGGTTAAGGTTTGTTTGTCTTTCACTGAACTATAATCAGAGCAATAATAAACTCTGTTTTTGTCAGATGCTTTTTGTGTGACTCTTGAATGTTATTTTAAGTTATTTAGTCTAATAGTTAAAATAAGAACTTAACGCTTAAAAGGATAAATTATCTAACATGTCTTAAATTTTTTTTTAATCTTAACAATAACAATAATAATGATAATAATAATAATAATAACAACTCATTTTATTTATAGAGCGCTTTCCAGTTTTCAAAGACATTTGACAGTAAAAAGAAAAACAGCAGGGCATTTAGGAGAAATACAAAAAATATAAAACAGATTAGAGTTTAAAACATTGTCAAATCAAATTAAGAAGGTAAGGTAAAAGCAAGGGAGACAAACAACAAGACAGATTAAGTATTAAAAGCAGATCTAAAAAGATGAGTTTTGAGGAGGGATTTGAATGAGTTAAGGTCAGTGCCATCACGGAGGGGCTGAGGGGGTGAGTTCCAGAGTGAGGGGGCCGCGACGAAGAAGGCTCTGTCCCCCCAGCTCCGGCACTTGGTCATGTGAGGGGTGGAGAGGAGGCTGGCATCGGCTGAGCGGAGGTTGAGGGGGGTGTACGGGAGGAGCAGATGGTTGAGGTAGGAGGGGGGCCAGGCCTTTGAGGGACTTGAAGGTGAGGAGGAGCAGTTTATTAAGGATGCGGTGAGAGATGGGGAGCCAGTAGAGGTTCTTGAGGACTGGGGTGATGTGGTCGTGGGAACAGGTTTGGGTGAGAAGTCGGGCAGCGGAATTTTGAATGTACTGGAGTTCTTGAGAGCTTTGGAGGTAGAGCCGAAGAAGAAGAAGCAAAGAATGCTGTTACAGTGGTCTAGCTGGTGTAGTGAGTTTCGCCTTTCCTCATATTTAACTCTACATTCCTTGGGATTAAGACAACCATGATCACGGAGGACAGACTGTGAGACCTGGCCATTCTCGTCCCATTTTGAATTAACATCTCCACCAAAGCTTCAACCAAAGACAACTTGTTTTCCCCACCAAGGAATAAAGATGTCAACATGAACCTCGCCAGATCAGTTGGAGGTTCCTCGGACCCGCAATAAAGATCACTGGACTGGACATTTCATATAAACACAATCTTTCACAATCAGGTTTGGAACAACAAACCTTCCTTACAAGCCAAGGAAGCAACACCAGACCTCGGTCGTAAACAGGGACAAAGGAATGGACATCACATTCACACACCAATGAAATCTAACTGAATAAAATATGTAATCTCCTGCATTTGGTTTTAACCTGAACCATTTTACCACGCCGTTGAATTTCGTCCAACTCCGGTGGTTCTACGATATTCGTAGGCTGAATTCTTAATTTTCTGATTTAATCTTTAAGTTTTCTTTCAAACTCCAAATCTGAGTTTGAAGAACGTGACTAAAATCTACTAGTCAAGAAGATCCATTTAATTATTTTTCAAATAAGGACCAATGGAGATTTTTCCTTTTGCTTCGGCTGAGTCTTGCCCCCTGATGTCTGTGAGATATCCTGAGAGATTCATCTGATTTTTGGAGCTACTGTTTGGATGTCCTGATTTTGCTGATGTCATCATAACTCTGGAGAGTCGACCTCGCCAACGTTATCAGATTCAACAGCCTCTATGAGACGATCTTTTGGGGTTCCAATACAAAACGTCATTCTGGGTGCAAGTAAGACCTCCAACTCCACACACACAGTGATACTGAGTTGATGCCGATAAGAAATCAATAAAATACAATAATACATATTCATTTTGATGCAAAACCACTTTTTATACATTTAGATTAATTCCCTCATTTGTTACTTTGATTTTACTTTATTTTTATTTTTTCTATCTCTATCTTCCCTCCTTCCCTGTTCCACTCTTCTGCCAACCCCTATCAAGCAACCAACTATCATTTATCCACTGACATTAGTGGAGTAGAGTTTTGATCTTTTATTTGTTTCTTCATTATTATTATTTTCCAATATATCATTCATTTATCATACAGAGATGGTGTTGTGAAACTTCTTTTTGCAAGAAATAGATAGAACCCTAACCCAATGTATTAAGAATTCACTACTTCAGATGAGATCGTTTTAGAATGTTTCAAGGTCAATTGTTAAACAATTAATGATTGACTCCCGGATAATTCCTGTGGTGCCCCTTAACGAGACAAACGTAAAGTTCTCCAAATTTACCCCAACATCTCTAAACTGGGAAATGACAAATGCGTGGATGAGGGTTTCGGCGGCTGGAAAAGAGAGGGAGGGGTGAAGACAGGCGATGTTGCGGAGGTGGTAGAATGCTGTTTTGGTGATCTGGTTGATCAAAGGTGAGGTTGGGGTCAAATGACTCAGTTGGGGTCAAGGTTGACGACCCACTGTCCGGGCTCCTCGTCTGTGGAATAATCTGCCCGAGGAGCTCAGACTGGAGAACTCACTGTCCTCCTTTTTTCCCAAAAGGGAGTTTTTCCTTGCCCCTGTCACTTTGGTGGGATATGTTGGGTTCCTGTTTTGTATGTGCCTCTGTTTTGTGTGTCACGGCACTACACTTGCATATGTCCATGGTTGTGCACAAAAGGGGCTTGAACAATTGATAGCTGTATTAATAATAATAATTTTGGACAAAAATTATTAAAAATTGATCGATATTTATTATTAAAAATTAATAATCGGGAGATTATCTCTTCTTTAATTAATAAACAATCAATAAATGCACCTTAAAGGTGCGACGGGGCACCACCCCAAAACTGGGGACTATCAATATATCTTATCAGTCTCGTGTTTCTTGAAGGACGAATTCGTGCACAGACCCTCTTTCACCAGCTTGTTATGAAGAATGTACACAAGCACAGGACAACTTCTTAATGTAAATAACAGGTTTATTAAGATGAACAATCGATATCTCAACGCACCTTCAATATCCCTGATTTCTACAATCTAATCTACAATAACAAACAATCAAACAATCATAAAGGAAGTGTGTGTGTGTGTGTGTGTGTGTGTGCGCGCGACGGGTGTGTGTGTGAAGGGGAGGAGCGTGGTAGAAGGGGTCTCTTCTGTAACCACCCCCCTTTTGGAGGTGAGATCTCGCGGCCGCGAGATTTGAAGTTGGAAGAGAGTCTCGTCCGCGTGGCGGCGAGATCTGGAAGGGAAGATGGCGTTCACGCGTGTGCGTGGGTGACAGAGAGAGAGAGAGAGAGAGAGGGGAGGAGCAATCACGCTCTATCACGCAGTGGTACAGGGCAGACGTGGATCTGCCTCTGATCACTGGTTCTGTCAGATAGAACTTGATGTACTTCAAGCACAAACAGTCAGCACGGCGGCTGAAAACGAAACGTACGGATCGCTCGATCCGTAGGCAACAAGCGTACAGCACAATAAACTACCTAGCTCTGCCCAGACGTAAGCCTCTTACTGTGATGGGGGAGCTGGTTCCTTCGGGCCGGATGTGCGGGGCGGGGGAGTCCACTCCTTCGCCTCCGGGCAGAATCGACGCTGTTTCCACGTGTTTTAGCGATAGCAACAAAGGGGGAAATAGCTCGGTGTCCGGTTCTGGTGGAGCGGTGCAGTCCGCTTCTTCACCTCCAGGCGACACACGGCTGCTGGTCCGCGCGGTGCTGCGGAGCAGGAAGGGGCTTGTCTCTCGGACCGGCTTTGCGGGTCGGAGGAGCCCGTTGCTTGGCTTTGTCCGGGCCGACGGGGCAGCGGGTCGATCGCCTTTCAGGAGGGATCGGGGACAGAGCTTCTTCTCGGCGCGATGCGCAGCTTAGCTTCTTCGCCCGGGACAGGGGGATCCCGTGAGATCGGGACTTCGGCCGCTTCTGTGTGTACCGTGGCTGCTTCCTCGCGACGCGGTGCTGCTTCTACGGCGGGACACGTGGGTCGGGAGATGGCGGATTCTTGATGACGTCCACGCCGTAGTTGCAGCACCTTGAAGCGCGTCGGAGAGTGGGCAGGAAGAGAGTAAAAAAGAAAAGAGAGTGTCTCGGAGGTATCATCGGTATTTTATACCTCCCGGTGACGTGTGGGGATTCCCTGCTGATGTGGGGCGTCACAGCCGAATCGGCGGTTGTGATTGGCTGTGAGGCGGAGCGCAAAGGATGCTGGGAAATTGAGTTTTTGGGCTGGAATTCGGGTGTTGGCTGTTCTCCACGGTGGGGGGTCCCTTTGTTCTAGTGGGGCCTTGTTTTTCCACACGCGGTCGGCCCAACATCCATGTAAAGCATTTTGTAACCTTGTTTTGAAAATTTCTCGACAAATACATTTTATTATTATTATTGTTATTATAGACTAAAGAGACAATCTCATCTTTCATGATTTTCTCAAAGATTTTCATCATCAGTGATGCAAGAGCCACAGGCCTAAACTTGGTTCTCGCTGCTCAGGATTCTTTGTCGTAGGTATTGGAATTATTATTGAGCTTTTCCAGATTTCTGAAGCGAGCTGATCTGCCCTAGTCTGCATTCAATCATCATGACTGAGAGCTTTATCATTTGTCTGCAGGAGTACCCTGCTTTATGAGTCCCTTAAAGTGTTCCACGACAATCTCCTCAAAGAAAATATATGGCAGGAAATAGAAGAAGATTGTTGTTGAAGATGATGAGAAGATGCTTGTTGATGCAGGCTACTGATTTAAGTCCTTGCCAAGCTGCTCTGATATTACTACCTCCAAATTGCATTTCGATGTTGTTCTTGTAGTTTACTTTAGCCCTTGCTGTTCCTCTCCTCGCCTCCCTGGAGAGAGATCTCCCCTCAAGAAGGTCGCTTGTGAAGAAGCTCCTTTTTTTTTTTGTTAAAAATGATTTTGAGCTCTTTAGTCACCCAGGGTTTGTTATTGGGATAGATGCCACCTTTTTCTGATGGGATAGTCGAGTTTGCACAGAAGGAAATGTAGGAGGAAACTGTATCTATTTTCTAGATACAGTGCACGACACCATGTACCGAGTCACAAACATCAAATAGCTCCCCTTCACCACCATAAAAATCCCGTTTGGCCAGGTAGGAGCAGAGATAAACAACAAACACAAACCAGGCCGAGTAGAGCTGCTTCGGGTCGCACACTACGAAGCGCCCCCAAGTGGTTCTATGTGACATTCTTTTAATGGCTGCTGAGAAAGCCATCACTAGGAGAAGGTTGACAAAAACATCGTCCTCCAGTCAGATCAAAGTGCTGCAAGATATTATGAAAATTGAGAAGCATAGGATCCAAAAAGACACTCTACAATGTAGATTGGGGCAAGGCCTGGAAGTGCCTTGAAAGTTGTCAATAGAATTTTGAAGTCAATTCTGAAAGTGACTGGCGGCCAGTGGAGGGAGGCTAAGATGGGAGTGATGTGCTCCCTGTTCCTTGATCCAGTTAGCAGCCTGGCAGCTGCATTCTGGACGAACTGGAGACTACTGTGTCTTCTGTGAGAGGCCATTACAATAATCAAGACAAGATGAAATAAAGGCATGAATAATGATTTCACAGTCTTTAGAGCTTAACATAGACCTTATTCTGGAGAGATTCCTGAGGTGGTAGATGCAGGTCTGGACCAGCCTGCTGACGTGGTTCTCAAAGGTCAAGTTAAAGTCAAATAAAACACCAAGGTTCCTGGAAACAGGTTTAACGTTCTCAGATAGACGGGCCAAAGACAACTCCATCCGAGAGCGTAGGTGTTCAGGACCTATGATAAGGATCAGCTGGAGGAAATTTTTTGACATCCATGTTTTGGATGTGATATATATGACAAATTACACCCTCTACAGTTTGCTTATCAAACTGGAAAAGGGCTTGAGGATGCTAAACTTCTCATCCTGGACAAAATCGACAAAACACTTGGAGAAACCCAAGTCACATGTGAGACTTTTATTTCCTGATTTTTTCTCAGCTTTTAACAAGATGCAACCGCATATCTTAATCCAACAACTTTCCTCGCATTTTAATTGATCTTATCAGTTCTTATTGTTGCATTTAAACTTAAACAAAGAGGAAGCAGCAGGTTTTGTTAAATGGAGCCCTGTCAGATGATATGGTTTCAAATACAGGTGTCCCACAGGGCTGTGTTTCATCTCCCCTTCTTTTTATTCTGTATACAGACAGTTGCAGATCTCACAAAGTGGGCAGCCACCTGGTGACGTTCTCAGATGATACAGTACTTCTGACTCTCCTCCAGGGGTCAGAGTCAGACCATAGGAGTGCCCTGCCAGACTGTTTACTGGTGCGGTGAACATTTCCTTGAAATTAATGTAACAAAACCGAAGAGCTCATCATTGATTTTAGGAAAAATTGTGGAAAAACTAAGCCAAGTATAATTCACGGAAAAAAGGTTGAAATTGTCGAAACTTACAAGTATTTAGGTACAATCTTTGATTCCTAGCTGAAGTTTGATAAAAATATTGAGTCCATTGTCAAATGGAATCCACCTACTAAGATAGCGAAACTCTTTTACCATCTGTAACAAAATTTTGTGCATGTGTTATCAGACTTTCATCAAGAGTATTTTCACTTTTTATTTCATCTGCTGCTTTGGTGGCCTGTCTGTAAACGACAAAAACAGCCAAAGTGAGTTTAAAGTTTAAAGCCAAAGTGACCGAAAGGAAACGTTTTTTGGTTGTTTTTTTTTCAAATTGCAGTGCAGGAATGTAAGCATTTCAATGTGCTTAGGTGTGAGACTGGCTCTCTTCTTTGAGGCGATGTTTCCAGCTGCAGAGAAGACACGCTCAGATGGTGTAGAGGTAGCTGGAATGCAAAAGAATGACTTGGCTAGTGTTGGATACTTTGCCTCATTTGACTTCCACCAAGAAAGGGGACTCTCAGTCTTTGAAAGAGGCTGCAGTCCCAAGTACATCAGCATCTGCCTGGGACAACAAATGAAAATATGCATTCTGAAGATTTGTGGAATGTTACCATGAATATTATCTTGCTAACTAAAAGGCACACTTATTCAAATAAATAAATCTTACCTGATTGTTGATAGCCTGGTTGTTGTGAGCATCCTGTTCATCGGTCTCAGTGTCACTGTCTGTTGAGGAGTCCCTGGCCAACAGTCAATCAAGAGCTGAAAAAGTTCTCTCAGCTGAGGCAAGGGTTTTGTCAGCCTCACTGGCATTTCTTTTCTTCTCAGCCCCTTGGATGGAATGTAGGACTTGATTTTGAACAGTTTTTGAACAGTTATTGAACATATCAAATTAAAGCAAGATGGCGGCGCACACAGATGTAGCGGCTAGGAGCTTCTACAACTGACATAGTTTTCGCACGTTATTGGTGGTACTGGGGATAATACAGTCACTCTGAACTCCTTCAAGTAAACACTGGAGTACACTTCCCAGTACCCGAGTACAAAATTCCTCCTGAGATCACTAGAAACTTCTCTCTGGTACCCGGCAGCAGCTGGCCGGAAAAGGAGGAGTTGTGAGTGGCGGCAGAAGAGGGGCAAGCAGGCCGGCGTATGGACCAGGCTAAAGGCTAATCCGTTCAAACCACCGCTTCCTACCATCCTTCTCTCTAATGCCCGGTCAATGTGCGGCATGATGGACGGCTGATGATACGGCTACATATGGCAGCAAAGAGGAGTATTTACAGCTGTTGCTGCATGATTTTCAACGAAACCTGGTTGGAAAGTCCAACTCCGTACTGCCTACCGAGCCGACAGGACTGTGGACTCTGGCAAAAAGACCGGCGGGGGACTATGCATCTACATGTACATCTACATTAACAACTCTTTGTACACCAACGTAACCGTAGTGAGTAAACTGTGCCGTCCAGAGGTAGAAATGATGTTGCTAAAGTGCAGATCTGCGGTTTACATCTGTGCCGTTTACATCCCACCAGACGCTAATGCCAAGCTGGCACTAGCACAGGTTCACGATAGCTCACGACTGATCACCAACTGCAAAGTATGACCCACGCAGCGGCTTGACATCCACCCATGCTTTTCATGGAGAATGTTTGCAGTCAGGACAATGTTGGAGCCATTGTCATGCACTGTAGTGGCAAATCCTCTTTTTTTTTGCCACTACTACTGGTTGCCAAAGCGGATTGTTTGGACGTGCGCCCAGTGCACTCGGAAAATAGCAACAAACTGAGTTAAATGTTACAATAATGCGACGGTTTATTGTCCATATCCAACAGCGAACATTGGCATAACTCATAATAGGATGGAAGATCAAAAACCCGACAATAACTCATAACACTGTTAAAAATAGCAAACCGAATGCTCAACAGTTTGACACAGGGCACAGTTGAAAACTGTATGCTTCCCCAGACTGGCAACACCAGTTACTGGGGTTACCCAAGTTAAATAGCCTACCCAATACAGCCCCTTAGTGGTTTGGAACATAAAATCTGAAAAAAAGGAATAAACAAATATGGCTCATACATGGACAACAGCCACAATCTTGCTTGCAGAGATCTCAAACCTTGCCACGGCCTCCTCAATCCATGCAGCAATGTTGGCTCCAGTGTGTCCTTCTTCTAGTGGCATGGTTGTGAGACAGAGGCTTGTGAGCTCCCAGTCATCACTTATGAAGTGACAAGTGATGCCAAGATATGCCTCTGTGGAAATACTTGTCCAGGCATCAGCTGTGAGGGCAATCTTGTTCTTATTTAATTGGAGAGTAGCCCTAACATCACTGACGGCAGCCTCATACCTTTCTTCAAAGGTTTTGTAAAATGAGTTCTGGATGGCAAGGTGTAGCCTGTATGAAAGGTCTGGATCATCTGCTTGAAGCCATCATGCTCAACCATGGATATTGGTCTCATGTCCGTTACTATCATGTTGAGGATGCTCTGTCAGGACTTCAGCCATTTGGGGGGTGCATGAACCTCTCTTCATGACAAACTCATCCACAAGCCTTTGCTTAACACTACTAAAACAAAGAGAACAAAACAACGACTTATATTACTTCACAATTCAAATTTTACAAATTTAAATACCTGAAACAAATGATCACAGATTTCTTACAGCTTAAATGTCGAACTAATATGCTCAAGATCTACCTTGTCCAAAGTCTCCATCATGTCGGCAGTCTTTTGGCAGCTTGGAGTCACATGAAGATGTGTGTGTGTGAGAGACAGACGCATTCCCAGGTGTGACATAAGGATAATAATGGCTTGCATTTATATAGCGCTTTTCAAGTCATCAAAGTGCTTTACATCACAGTGAGAAAGCATCTAAACATTCTTAAGAGTGCTACTCACACAAAAAGAACAACCTTCCATTGTGGAGCCACTGGCCAAAAAACTGACACAAAAATAAGGTTGTGAATTGATAAGAGCTTTGATGAAGCGTGGAATTGTTGTGACCACTGCTCTTAGTTTAGAGAAAAGTGGGATTGTTTCAAAAAAGGCACTTAAACCATTGAAAAAAAAACCCTGTTAAAGAAGACAGTGGTGTGAATGATGTCAAATTACAGGAAGTGACACGTGAAGGTGACCTGTCTCCCCCTGCTCCACAATAAAAGCGCTTGTCTATCTGTTCAGGATGAATAAATCTTTTTTGATTCCCTGTGGAAACTCCATAGCAAAGGCCACGCCCCCTTTGACCACATCATCGAAACACGTAACAAAACACATTAAGTGGCTAAAATGAGTGTGTGGAGAAAGGCAGACTTCTCCATTGGACGGCTGCGGCCCACCAGCAGGGGAGGTCAGTCTGCTACAAGCTTTGAGGCCTATCATTAGGAGCTTAGACCTTCGACCTTCGACCTTCACTCAGCTTAGAAAACTGGGGCGAATTCAAGAAATCTCAAATAAAAGGCCAAAAAAATGTATCACAGTGAAGAGAAACATGAGTGACCTGCTGCTTTACTGGAGAAGTCCATACACACACACCCACACCGATGACACCGATTATCATCTGTGAGTGGAATCAACTCACCAAACCTCTCAACAAACCACTGGGCGGAATAAAGTTCTACAAGATGGCAGCTTCTGACCTGTTTGTGAGGAAAGTGCTGAGCAGGGAAAGTCCATCAGACACAGGGAAAGAGAGGGAGAGGAATTCAAGGTGTGACATCAGCAGAAAAGCACCTGGGAGAACCTCAAGAGCAAAAGCAGGAAACTGGAGAGAACAATGTGACCACGTTGGAAGGGAAAGACCTCGGTCAGAGGTGTGGCCAACCAGCAAGAAAATGAACAGCTTCACAAACTAAACACCAAACACCAGTGTTCATTGTGGACCAGAAAACAGCAACAAGCAAAAAGCCCCAAATAATCTGGATCAAGATCTACCTTGTCCAAAGTCTGCATCATGTCGGCAGTCTTTTGGCAGCTCTGAGTCATATGAAGATCTGGGAACCGCCACTTTGAGCTCTAACCGTTTCCATCAGTAACACCTTCAACTTAACAGTTTTAGTTTACGCCAAAGACTATAGACCACTATCATACAACAGAATATGCACTGAGAGCACCAGAGCGGACTCGGGCTGCTCTACTCTTTAGATGGGCCAGTTTTGGATGTTACCGGTTCATCTTTGTTTTTCAATAAACGAATAAACTCAAATACTTTAACAACATTTTTGTACTCAAACTCTTTTGACAGCTAATTCAGAAACATGTAAGACCTCATAAAGTCATGATAAGACTTTTCAATTCTTTTTAAGGGTTTTCATTTCCTCAAAAGTGATTTATCAATAGAGGTGTGTATTGTGTATTGACTTGGTGAGCAACGTTACATATACTGGTTTCTCACTGCAAGTGCTTGGATCAATTGGTGTGTGTGTAAGACTGTGTGACCGTGATGTTGAAAACAACAAAGATAATAAAGAATGATGGAGCAGAGAAAATGTTATTTAACGTTTAAGGGCATCAGAGGGCTGCATAAACCATGTTTTGCCACTGACTTCACTCTTTATGTTGTTGACAGGTGTATACTGCAAGTATTAGCTAAA
>CAESWR010000838.1:12937-25300 GCA_903171835.1 Mullus surmuletus
ATCGGAAAAAACTGGATCGGTGCATCTCTAGTTAAAAGTAACCAGATGAACTGATAAACAGAGGATCCACGCACACAGTTTTCAATTGGCAAAGGATCACGCTGGAACATGCACACAAGCACACACACACACGCCTGCCCTCATATGGGAGTTACCCATTGAAGCGTGACTTAAAGACACTCAAACGGGAGATGCATTCTGTTCTTCCACAACAGCTTGCCCTAAATCTCCCGAAGGCCTGTGTGTGTTGTTGTCTGAATATCCCTTAAAAAGAAAGCTCCTTTGTGAATTCAGCCTTTTTTTTAAAAAATGTTTCTTCCTGCCTTGAGCCTTCATCATGAGGTCGAGCAGCAGGTCGGCCTGTTTGCAGTTATGTTATGTAGCCGTGACGTAACAAACGGCCGGACCCGCCTCCCCAGGCCTCACATACGACCATAAAGCCACCAGCAGTTACTCCAGAACCTTAAGGTCCACACAGGAAAAAGCTAATAAAACAAATGGAAGAGGGCAGCAGGGGTTCCATGGAAAATCATGTAAACACAGGACTTTAGGCAAACGGGGCTGAAAAGAACGTTTCCATCACACTACCACTCTCTGGAAGGGTTTTTGCGAAACATTTCATGTATTTGCTCATTTCGAAGGGATTAGTTTTGGAGAACCAAAAGTCCTCAGTTGCCCTCTAAAAAATGCACCCCCCCTCCCCCTTCCCCCCGCGCGCGCGCGCGTGCGTGCGCTGTGTTCTGACAGCACTGCATACCTTTGATAGTTACGATAAAAATAGCCAACCAGGATGTTATTCGTGGACTTTCCAGTCCAAAAATACCCGCAAGATGTCGGAATTATTGTACTTGAAAGGGAGGTGGTAAAAGTAGCATTACTCAAAATGTATTGCCTTGATTCATAAGAATAATCAATAATTTAATCAAGGAAAAAAAGAAGCTTTAGATTGTTAGTGACTCCAAAAGTAACTGCGTGGCCCCCTGGGCTCTTTCTAGATACTCTGGGGGCCATAAGCAAGAAGGGGCACGTACCAGATGAGTTGAAAAGTTTTCAAATGACCCTCACATGCATTAAATTAACATCTTTACATTGATTTCCTGTGCATTTTTGTCAAAGGGGTTCCGTGTTGTCATAGATACGGAGCAATGTTGGCCATCTCTGGGGTCCCCCTTCTAGGCTCGGGGGCCCTGGGCGATTACCTGGCGAAGGTGTGCCACGCAATACTAACGAAGAGTGTGTCGCCTATGTTTCCAGGACGAAACGGGGGCGTATGTGATCGACAGAGACCCCACCTACTTCGGCCCCATCCTCAACTACCTGCGGCACGGCAAACTGGTCTACAACAAGGAGCTGGCTGAAGAAGGTGTCGTATTGGATTAATTTGTAGAGTTAGATGAGGTTAAAAAAAAATGTAAAAAGCACTGTAGAAACGAGAATCGAGTCATGGTGATGTGCAAGTGTGTGTGGGTCGATGAGGATACGAAAGCAGCTGAGCGGTTTGTTTCCGATGCTTCAAGGTGTGCTGGAGGAGGCCGAGTTCTACAACATCACCCCGCTGATCAAACTCATCAAGGAGAGGATCGTGGAAAGAGACTCCAAGGCCACACAGGTACACGGGAATAGGTTTTTTTTTCAATCACCCAGCGGACATTTTAGAATATTTATAGATGCGGTGTATAGTAAAGTGAGACATGGAGTACAGTACAACCTGAACTGTACTTTGTTGTGTGTTGTGTTACTATACAAAATGTCATCATGTGCAAGCACGATGCCTTGCAGTCATCTTTTTCTTTGGCAATTTCACCCCTCTGTACTTCTTTAAACAGCGCTGCTATACACCAGCCCTCTTCTCGGCCTTCTTTTCTTTCTTCCTCTCTTTCTTCTCTCTCTGTCAGGAGGCTTTGAACTCAATCTTATATAATCCTGCGTCCCTCTCGAACATACGCCCACTTTTCCTGTGTCAGCCTGTACTTTACTGCTCTTACTAAATGGAAACGCTTGATTCCTATTAACATGATGTAATGTTCATTCCAAACAAAGGTTCTGAGGTTGTTGTTTTTCTCCTCACCATCTCGTTAAAGGTGTCTTAACAGCATTAGGGGCTAGTGGTTGCCAAGTGAAAGCTTAGCCCTTTGGCTACTTTAGGGGCCATTTAAATCAATTTCACTTCATAGGTTTGTCATTATGATGTGCCCATAAAAATAGATGTTTACTCTCCTGTAATTAAATGTGGAGAAAAAAATATTTTATTGATCAGAAGTTCTTGGGGAACAACCGGACCATATAGGTCCTCCATTGGATTCCGTTGTCAAACATGAAAAATGCTGAATGTTTTTTCATTCCCAAGCCTCATTTTTGACCAAAACCATCTGTACTTTCAGGTAAAATGAATGATGGACTTGAAGCTGCACATCAGTCCTTTTTTAGCCAAGGATTTGTTGTCCATTGCCATGACTACCCAGAGCTCACTTTAGAAACACAACTGTATTTGTAATCGAAGACATACTAGTCCAAATGGGCCAAAATGTTCATTATTGTGCAGCAATATTGGGGTTTTTCTTAAAAAAAAATATTTAACAGACATCTCTATTCATTTTGGTAAGATTTTCTAAGCCGGCCATAAATGGTCTTACAGGTTGTGAACGGTAGAAATTTCTAATCTAGCAACATGGTTTACTTTGTCTCCCCCCGCCCCCCCCCATCTCTCTGTCTCCCCCAGCAGGTGCCCCCCAAGCATGTCTACCGGGTGTTGCAGTGCCAGGAAGAGGAGCTGACCCAGATGGTCTCCACCATGTCGGACGGCTGGAAGTTTGAGCAGGTCAGCGTACGCGCCTGCAGAAAGCCCCGCACTGGACTGCTCTGGACTGTGGGTTGGACTCACGCTGCTGCTGACCCTTCAATCTTGACCCCTTTGGCCTGACCCCCCTCGGCCCCCGACCCAAGCGCTACCCCTTGCACACCCGACCTGCGACTACGACTCCCAGAGAGAATCGGAACTCGAAGAACCGCGTTTCTTAATTGATATTTACACAAAGCCCAAAGATGAGGATTTAGTGCTGCCCAGCTGCAGGCACAGCGCCCCCTAGCGCTCAGATCCAGCTAGTACATACTCTGCAAGTACACGTTACTCTTCCACCTGGTTTTGGCTCTTTGCTCGTTTTCATACCTAATAGTCTGGTGACTCGGTACGATTAGTGTTGCAACATTTGGCTGGTCTGAATTTGCTTTCACAATGTGGTTTCTCGAACAAACCTACTCTTTTAACCCCCCCCCTCCCCCAATTTACTTAGGACGGGGGGTAGGCTATGAATGAAAACTTCATTGTTCTTGTGAGTGCTGTCCAGCAGTTTCTCACCGCTCTGACCAAAAACAAACGGTAGCTACATACGTGTTTGTGGTTGTCGTGTATACCCATAATACCTTGAGTTGTAGTCCGCCGCCTGCTTTTGGTTCACTTGAAGCAGACCCCAGACCAACGTTTCTCCTCGCTTCTTTGATCCGCACCGGAGTTTGACTGTTGCATCCACACCTCCCCTGAACCAACCTGGACTTTGCGAGCAAAGCGAACTTGAGCGAAAAGCGGCTCCGCTCGAGGTGTGAACGAAAGCCACGCGCCAATATCGATTGCCTTGAGTCACAGGACTAGCGACGTTACTCGGAAGGTCAGACGCCGCGGCTACTGCCCGATGCCCTTCTCCACGAGGGGCTCTCGGCTCGCGAGCTCCGATGCGTCAGCCTTTCTCGAACAGATAGCCTGAAAAAAGGCGTGCTTAGGACGCGCCCCCCCACACACACTCTGCTACAGCTCCACTTGCATGGTGCACAGCTTCGCTTTACACACACAAGCCGACCCGCAAAAAGATGGTTCCAGTTGAGTCCCCCCCACCACCAACCCCCCCACTCCTCCCCACGCATGAGCGCACCGCACCGCACCGCACCGCACCGTTCTCTCCTGGCTTCAGGATCTCAGCTGCTGTCTTTGTTTTTTCCGCAGCGATCTCTAATTCCTCCTGACACTCTGTTNNCCCCCCCCCCAACATCTTTCTGGATCTTCGACCTCTCCACCTCTCTTTAGATGGTGAACATCGGCTCGTCGTACAGTTACGGGACCGAGGACCAGGCCGAGTTCCTGTGCGTGGTCTCAAAGGAGCTTCACACGCCCGGATCTGGGCTTGGGACGGAGCAGAGCCACAAAACAAAGGTGAGACGCCCTCCACTTTACTTTCTCTCTGTCTTTTCTTCTCTTTATTTCTCTTTTTCTCTCTGCCTCTAATATCACACACACATACGCACACACACTGACAGCCACCAGGATCAAGCTTCCTGACCATGTGTGTCCATGTAGGGCCCTTGACCTTATTTTATGAGTGTTTGTGGTAGAGAAGAGAGGGAGGGAGTGTGTGTGTGTGCGTGCGTGCGTGCTTTGATACTGCACTCTCTCCATTGAAATCTCCAAATGTCACCTGCCGCAAAATGTCATTCACTCCATCATTCACACACACCGCCTCCCCTTCCTGTTTGTTATCTCTCTCTCTGTCTCTCTCTCTGTCTCTCTCTCTCTCTCTCTCTCTCTCTCTCTCCCTCTCTCCCTCTCTCCCACGCCTTCTCCCTCTCTCTCATTCTAACACACTCCCCCTGTCATATGGATATATAGATATATATCTGTCTATATTTACCTCTCAGCTTCTGCCTGCTCACTGACACTCATCAACATGTTCACATTTTGTCATTTTTCTGTTTTGTTTTTTTTCACCCCCCTTCCCCCTTTTGTTTTTTTTTTCTCCCCCTCCCATCCTTCCTGCCGAATGAAGCCGACGGAGACGCAGGAAGAGGAGACTGCGAAGGAGGAGGAGGAGGAGGAGGAGCAGGAGGAGGGAGGGAGAGATACCACACCGAATGAGTGGATTAGAGAATGAGGGAGTCATGTTTCTTTGTTCCAAAGAGAGGCAGGAATGGGTGAGGAACTGCTCCGAGTGTGTTGGATGTGCTAGTGGGTGGATGTAGAAGATGGTGTGTGAGCACGTCTGAGGAGAGCAGAAATCACAGTTTGTCTCTCCGATGAGCCGATTCAAAGCTCAGTCGCACGCACACACACACACACACGCAGATTCACACACTTAATGCGAGTGCGTTGGCTCTGCAACGTGAGCCGTGCCACTCTCGCTTTTTCCTCCAATAGCGCACACATGCACTGCAGCATCCTTCAGTCACCTGCTAGTCACTTTGTGAGCTGCAGCGCGAGGCTGCAATCATTCCAATCGACTCCGGCGCTTAGTGGAGTGTTTAGGAATACTGGCTGCTCTATATAGGTTTCTCTACTAGTTATTATAGGATTATTATATTATAGGAGGATATTACACCAGTAAATAATTCATGTATCATTCATTAGTTTTTGTTTTTTTTAACTTAAAAAACTAAGTAATGGCTTTTGTTTGGCATTTGTTTCCAGAACCAAAATGTAAAAACAGATAACTACTAATTTTTTCAGATTTTGGGCACAAAAGTGGGAAAAATAGAAAAAAAACACGATAATGGGCTGGATATTTTCATCTGCAAGAGTTTGCGCCTAACCAGAAGGCAGCTTTCATGGCGATCCTTTCTCGCCAAAACCTTGCAAACAAACAAAATGTTTAAATACAAAAGAAAATCACTCGCGTACAGAGACATTTTGCTCTATATAAAAAAAGAATGGTCAAGTGCCTGAAACAGTCACGTGACTTTTGACCCACTGCAGGTCAAAACGTTTCAAAGCATCAATCTCAAAGGATTTGGCGGGAATATTCCGCTGAGCTCTGCTAATTACGTCGGATTAAGCGCCGCTGGTGTGTGTGAGTGTGATCCCACGTGCTCACACACAGTAGCTGGTCCAGCGGATATCGATGGCGTGCTGCATCTCTAATTACCGATGCAGTGACATGGAATACCCTTGACCTTTCAGTAGTGTACCCCCCCCACCCCCCCCCCCCACCCCACCAGTATGTGTGCACACTATTTGTTTAATGACACTCAAATATCATTGCATCACACAAACGCACACAAAGACGCGCAATAGCCATTTTGCGTGTGGGCGGCGCCCCCGTGCTCTCATTCTGTCACCATCTCCATCATTATCAGCAACGTCATCATCATCATCATCATCACACACACCGAAACACACACTAGAGGCTGCAAAATGCTTGTAAATCGGATTTGCTGCACACAGTCACTAACCATTTGTCTCTTTTCTTTTTTTTCCTCTCCAAATCACAGCTTTTCCAGATCCACGGGTCCCGGATGTAGAAACAACAACAACCTTCTTTTTTTATTCTTTTCTTTTTTTTCTTCCTTGTAGGCTTATTACGACATCCTGTACATGGCGTATGTGTGTTGCATCAAATGGACGGTCACTGTAAACCGATTTGTAGCATTTGTAACGGTTCGCCGGGAGAAAAAAAAAAGTCAGTTACAAATAACACAACATTTTCAGCAATATCCAAATACTACACAGAGCTCACCAGTAGAGATGCACGTGTGTGTGTGTGTGTGTGTTTGTGTTTGTGTTTGTTTCTGTGTGTGCGTGTGTGCGGACTGGTTTATTGCCAGGGGTTATAGTGCAGCTTAGTAAATTATAACCAAAGATCCAGACCAGAGCCGGCCGGGGTGCAACACCAACCCAGAAAAGAGAAGCTTTGGATTACTTAGTACCTTGATTTACTGCATTTCCCGAATATTAATATAGTTTGCAGTGAGACATAAACCCTATGATATACTGAACATGCAGTTATTCTCGCTTTAGTGTACTGAATATGTGATAGACTTTTGGGGTGGGAATCAAACAAAACACACTACTATATGTTTCCTGGGAGCAGGAGGCGGGCGGGGGGATCAGAGTGGGCGGGGTTTATGTCGGAATTCATCTTGCAACGAGCAACCAGTGCAGGTGTGTGTTGAAAAAGGTCTTTAAAGGACAGTCAGTCAGAGCACACTTGACCTTTGATGCCCTCTGTTGGCAGCTGGCAGGTACTGCCACACAGATCAGCAGTGCGCCCCCCCATGTTTATACACGTTTGTAAAAATTGGTGTGGAATGGCAGTTTTTATCAGCAAAATCAATACGACTGTATACCTCATCAGAGAACATTTAGTCGAACAATGCACCGAAGGACAGATGCAAAGGTAGAAATGGAGCGGGGTTTCAAGGTGACAAAACATGTAATATTGGCCCCATGAATCGAATTATTGCAGAGCAACCATTATAGCAGAAATGTTTTTTAAAAGGGTGGGGCTTTAAGTTGTGTCCTGCAGGTTTGCAAAGTGCTCAGTCATCCTCTAACATTTTACATCCGGCGAGTAACTGATGGTGCAGTTGCTTGATTCAGCCCTGCCGCAGGTTTTAGCACAACCTAGAAAGATTATAGTCAGCTTCTTTGAGACGTCTGCAGCCACGCCAAGCGTGCAACGGCACAAGGGAAACACACAAATACACTCCGGCTGTTTTCTTAGGGCAATAAGTTAGTAACAATTGGCGACAATCGAGAATTAAGATCACACTTAGCGTCTTTTTGATAAGAAAAAAATAGAAAGTCTTTTTTCATCATTTATAGGCCCAGCTAGGCTGCGGCCCCCCGTCGTGTGTGTGTGTGTGTGTGTGTGTGTGTGTGTGGTGTGTGGTGTGTGTGTGTGTGAAGATGCGTCTCATCTCTTTTAAGTGTAGAATGGAAGATGAGGCGTCCTGCCCCTCCCCCCCCCCGCAAGGACGCCGGACATCAGCTTCTCGCGCATGATTGGCGGCGGGAAGAAGACGGAGAGAGAGAGACGCGTTTTCTGTTCATTCCAGTCATTTCTGCTTCGTTAGGCTCTTCTTACTCAGATCATTCAGTGCCTTGAGTTCAAGCAGCAAAAGTCGCACAAAAAGGGTCATTGTCGTTATTAGGGGCGTCAAACAGCTGTTTTAATATGTCAGTAGAATGGGTAGATTTATTACTCTCATTTAGAGTCAGGAATTAGCGTGTGTGCATTGCTTTTCTGGTGCATATTTGATATGAGAATTTTATTTTTCAGACGGTGTGGAAGAACAGAACAAAAAAACAAAAACAAAAAACGTGTAGCTGCATGTTTGTAGGAGGCCAAAGTGTTTTTTTGTACATGCCTTTTTCATTTTTTTTCTTTTTATTATTATTCTTTTGTACGTTTTGTCTAATTTATTCTTGAGATTTTTGTTTTGAATGTCACACAGTCTAAAGAACATAGGGACTTTTTTTGTAGAGGGGTGGGGATGGGGGGCGTGTCGTGTCATCCACTGGGTGACCTGTTGCTTTTTTTTTATACTTGATAACAAACATTTCTGTTAAAGCAAACTGACACGCTTCAACGGCTAAGAGATGTAAATACGAGGTCCACTTCAAGTTTGGATCACTCACGTTCATGCTGTTGATAAAAAAAAAAAAAAAAAACCTTCTCTTCTGGAATGGTTCTTCTAAACGTCTGTGTTTGCATGTAGTTTACACTTCAGTTCTTACATTTCCACACTACTTGTCGTTTACTGCTGTAAACCCCGAGTGCGTTTCGTTGTTGTATTTGACGTGTAGAAGTCAAGGAGCCCTCCATTATTCTGTGCAAAAAAAAAAAAAAAGCAAACATCTGTCAGGCTGATGTGCATTAAAAAAATCTTTTTTATCTGATGCTGGAGCTTCTTTCTCCTGCTGTCTGAGGAGATTCAGCGTCGGAGAGCGTGAAACGTCTTGACACATGAATTGTAAAGAAACAGACGAAGCGGCTTCGACAACAGCTCTCAGTGATGTGACGGGGGTCAACTTGTTTTTATTTCATGAAAATGAATGTCACATTTGTCAAAAAAATAAAATGTCCTTCGGTTTTAAACATTTTGTTTTGTTTTAATTAGTTCTTGGCGGCACAATTACAACCACAACACTGTACTCGCACGTGACAAATCAATGCAGTCGTCATTCATAGATGCACCAATATAATATAGAATATAAAATATAAATGTGTGTGAACATGTGCAACTCAAAAACTCAGACTTAAAAAATATTGCCAGTGACAGATCGCGCACTACTGATCAGCAGCACTTCCTGTTTAGAGCTAATTAGACAACTGTAGCCAGCTAAAAATATTCACAATCGTGCATATAATACAAGAAGATGATGCATTTTAATGTTCTTACTGCTGGCCTGCAAGGAAACGGAAGCTCTAAATTCCATTGTAAAGACAACAGATTTGTTAGTGCATATAAATGCAGCGTCTCTAATGTTTGTGTGTGTGTGTGTGTGTGTGAGAGAGAGAGAGAGAGAGAGACAGTGTAACTGACATTGGCTTTGGGCTTCGTACAAGAACATTTTTCTTTACTTTTCCTAAACTTCGGAAAGTGTATGAATAATCCACAGAAACATGATGGTTGTACTTGAAACCATAAAAACCATAGTAATTAACACCCCTAAATACCATAATACCAGGAAGAGTTTGTCCATAAATGCCATCGTTATGAAGCCAGGAGATCTTCAGATTGATGTTGTGTAGCGTTAATCCCCAATTTTAATACTAAAGATATCTTAAAACAACCCGAATGAATTACATTTCTATCTGCAATTCAATTTGTGGGCTCAAACTGTCTGTCAGCAGAATTTCAAGGTAAAAATGTTCAAAACTCCTTGGTGAAATATACAATCCAATCAAAAAATAAGCATGATTTGGAAAAAGGTCAGACTCCCTCTAATCCAACAGCAGGTCTCGGCTGCTTGTACGTCCCCCCTTTCCTGTACTTAGTAAATTGTAGTCCTATCTAGAGGGACACTCCAAGTGGGTGTCGCTTGTTGGGAGGGGTCGAAGAGGAGCTACTGTCAAGTGACTTCCTACTGTCTGTGCCCCCCCCCCCATGTGCCAGTTAAAAGGCCAAAAAGCCAGTGTGTGTGCGGCGTCCATCATGGCTTTCCTGTTCCATGTAAGACACTTGCACAGTAAAAGCTAAGTGAAATTGTTCAGAGATTTAATTGTGATTCTCATATGACAAGTCTGGCTGGAATATGTTGCTGAGATGATTAAACTGGCACAATACTGCAATCCTGGAAACGGTTTACAGGACAGACTGGTATGTGGAAATAATGATGACCAAATCCCAGTAGTGGACAGTAATGGAGTACATTTACTTGAGTACTGTGCTTAAGTACATTTTTTGAGTGTCTGTACTTTACTTAAGTATTTGTTTTTTTGATTACTTATGACTTTCAACTCCATTACATCTCTAGGAAGCTTGTCGTTTCTTGTTTCTTTTAGGCTCAGCAAAGCTTTGTTGTTTCAATAAGAAAAATGTAAATGACAACATTTGTCCTGATTGTTTTTGATTGCATTTTTATGCATGAAGTTTTTACAGGTGTTTCTAGACTTTTTGTATCAGAGTGGTTCTAGATGCATGTCAGTACATTATTAGGTGGTTTCACAGAGTTACATGGTTCTGTAAAAGAACTGAGAACAATACAGTAATGTACTGATATTAGAAACTTTGTACTTTTGAGTACTTCAGTATGGACTGTAAGTAGTACTTTATTACATTCACAAAAAAAATGTCGACTGAGCAACTTTAACTTGTAGTTGAGTAAGATTTGATCACAAGTATCAATACATTGATTCAAGTACTGGAGTTGAGTACTTTGTCGACCACTGACGAATCCAGTGGCTGTTTCCCCCTGAAAGTTTTCCAAAATCACTCAAACGCAACACCGAAGAAATGATGTGTTCATATGAGAGGGTTAATTACAGAGTGCAAAAGGCAAGAAGTGTTTGGTGCAAATCAGAAAAGCACCTCCATGTGCACCACAAACCTCCTGTGAGATCCTTGGAAAGTGAGAACTTTCCACACCAACGTTGTAGGACCTTGTAACACCAAAGCAGGGTTTGCTACAGTTCTAACTCTGCTCTACTCTTGACTAAGAAGACCCCCGCGGACCCTGCGGCAGGTTTCGTCCCTACAGGAAGGTGCTCAAGGTGTTATCCACCGTGGCCAGGTGCAAGTACTCCGGCTGGTCGCATTCGGACTCTGCCTCCGACTCCTGGCCCCTGTGCTCCTCCTCCCCGTGGCCTGGGGGCGGCTTCTTCCTCCGGACAGACCCCCGGTGGCGGCGATCCAGGCACGCCAAGATCATGTGGGCCAGATCCTGCTGGAGGCGCTGGAAGTTCTCCCTGGAGAGGGAGGCCCACACGTCACCACTGCTGAACTTTTACCGCCATGAGAGGATGATGGGAGGGGTTGGCTTACGTTGTGGGCGGAGTCGGAAGGTCGTAGTCTTTTCCTGTCTCACCCGTCAGCCAGTAGGTCGTCTTTGTCCCTTTACCCTGGAAAACACGTTAACTAGATGTATTAACAATGCTATGTCAGAATTTATAGGTGGTCGAAACGGGGGTCTTGTTCAAGGGAGACCCACACGATGTCACCAGTTTGTGTCAGAAATGATATGTACCGTGTTAAAAGTTGAAATTCAATGAAGATATGTGTTAAAAAAAACTAGATTTATTAAAGCAGGGATGGGCAATTATTTTGTCTGAATGGCCAGATTGGGTGAACGGGCCGGCCAGGTGGTGCAGGAAACTGACCCCCAAAGGAGGATTGGAGGTTAACTAAAAATCGTGCTTGATGGACTATTGACAGAGAAAAAATATTATATTGTATAAAATAGTATAGCCTGTAAAGATTAAGCTCCAAATGGTGTTTGGCCCCACCTTCTTGAGAGCACATGTTAGCATGCTAGGTGAAGGCGGGGTCTGACACTTTTTCTAACCAATCAAGCTGACAACCCTCTTACTTTGGCTTTTGGAGAAATTCTTGTGAAGGCTTTGCGGGTGCGATTAAATAGTTCATCGGGCCACATGTGGCCCCCGGGCCTTAGTTTGCCCACTGTATTAAAGGGATAGTTTGGAGTTTTCATGAAGTTGTATGAGACCCTCACGATCAGGGTCACAATCACGCAATATTATTTTCTCTCCCTTCGTATCACTTCACACACCTTTCCATCAGCTGAAGGAGGCGGAAGGAGACTGCTGCAACGCGAGAGAAGAAACACTGTGAAACTAGGGTGACCAGACAACCAGACTGTTGCTCTGACATTTTGACAGTTCGTATCACTTGTGATATGTAGGAAGGGAAAATAGTGCCAGGTGATTGCAAGGTCAGACTTTTTTACGGCCTAGAATTTGTGATGTAAATGAATTAATCTTTTGAACACATATTGTTATTTGGAGCAAAACACTTGATGTGTGACGTGTGACCAAAGTAACTGGACAGAACTACTTTCAGCAACACCAAAACCAGGCCGGAACTCCGCTCACGCGACGCAGTGGGGGAAAAGTCTCCGCTGATGCACAAGACTGATCATGA
>CAESWR010000838.1:26017-41547 GCA_903171835.1 Mullus surmuletus
TACCGCCATGAGAGGATGATGGGAGGGGTTGGCTTACGTTGTGGGCGGAGTCGGAAGGTCGTAGTCTTTTCCTGTCTCACCCGTCAGCCAGTAGGTCGTCTTTGTCCCTTTACCCTGGAAAACACGTTAATTAGATGTATTAACAATGCTATGTCAGAATTTATAGGTGGTCGAGACGGGGGTCTTGTTCAAGGGAGACCCACACGATGTCACCAGTTCGTGTCAGAAATGATATGTACCGTGTTAAAAGTTGAAATTCAATAAAGATATGTGTTAAAAAAAAACTAGATTTATTAAAGCAGGGATGGGCAATTATTTTGTCTAAATGGCCAGATTGGGTGAACGGGCCGGCCAGGTGGTGCAGGAAACTGACCCCCAAAGGAGGATTGGAGGTTAACTAAAAATCGTGCTTGATGGACGATTGACAGAGAAAAAATATTATATTGTATAAAATAGTATAGCCTGTAAAGATGAAGCTCCAAATGGTGTTTGGCCCCACCTTCTTGAGAGCACATGTTAGCATGCTAGGTGAAGGCGGGGTCTGACACTTTTTCTAACCAATCAAGCTGACAACCCTCTTACTTTGGTTTTTGGAGAAATTCTTGTGAAGGCTTTGCGGGTGCGATTAAATAGTTCATCAGGCCGCATGTGGCCTTAGTTTGCCCAGTGTATTAAAGGGATAGTTTGGAGTTTTTTTCATGAAGTTGTATGAGACCCTCACGATCAGGGTCACAATCACGCAATATTATTTTCTCTCCCTTCATATCACTGCACACACCTTTCTATCAGCTGAAGGAGGCGGAAGGAGACTGCTGCAACGCGAGAGAAGAAACACTGTGAAACTAGGGTGACCAGACAACCAGACTGCTGCTCTGACATTTTGACAGTTCATATCACTCCCTCCCAGTGATACGTAGGAAGGGAAAATAGTGCCAGGTGATTGCAAGGTCAGACTTTTTTACGGCTAAGAATTTGTGATGAAAATGAATGAATCTTTAGAACACATATTGTTATTTGGAGCAAAACACTTGGTGTGTGACGTGTGACCAAAGCAATTAGACAGAACTACTTTCAGCAACACCAAAACCCGGCCGGAACTCCGCTCACGCAACGCAGTGGGGGAGAAGTCACCGTTGATGCACAAGACTGATCATGAGGATGTCATACAACCTTGTGTCAAAAATCTGAACTATCCCTTTAAGTGTGTATCTTTACCTTCAGATAAGTCTCTCCTCTCATCTCGTACTCAAACTTGCAATCCGTCCTCTGCAGGATATTTATAGTCGGCTGACTGACGTGGATCCGCAGGGCTGCAACACAAAAACAGGCGCCGTTTACGCAGAGGCCTTAAACTGATTTCATTGATTGGTGGATTCTGTAATTGCTCAGCAGTGATCTAATAATGAAACTAAGTGGGAACAAAAGTATTTTTTACTCGTTGCGAATTGTCTCATGGACGTGCACGTGTGGCTGTGTGTCTGTGCTCACGGTGGCCGGTAGACTCCATCCGGGACGCTGTGTTGACCGTGTCTCCAAATAGGCAGTATCTGGGCATCTTTATTCCCACAACGCCTGCGGCACAGAGACCTGCTCACATGCACACACACACATAAACACACACAATCAACAGACACAAAAACAATCAATTATAACACATTTATAAATTATAGAATGGGTCGTAAAGGGACAATCCAGCAAGAAACCCAAGCAGATGTATAAGCAATGTCGTGTATTATTTGCAGTAGTAGTAGCAGTCATGGTCAATACCAAAATAACAATAACAATGAAATGATGTTCTATTTATATTAGGGCTGTCACGATTTCAGATTTTCACTTCACGATTACTGTGGGAAAAAAAGTCACAATAACGATATTATCACGATATCAACTCAAATTTAAATAATAATGGTACAAGCAATAAAACTGATCCCTAACTTTCTTTATCATTTTTTTCTCTTTTGAGAGAAAATTAATTACAATGAAAATACCTATCCACGGTGATATAAAGGCAATACGAAAACAGTAATTGTACAACTGCGTACAAAAAGGAGGCTGTTTTCAAGTGGCACTGGATCATTTACACGATACTGTCATATGTGCATTTTTAACACAATATTGAAATTTCCTTTTTTAATACCACGATTATCGTCAATAGCATATATCGTCACAGCCCTATTTTATATGGTGACTCCAAGAGCAAACACTAGGTGACAAGTGCAGGAAAAAACCCTTTAATGTAAGAAATCTTCGAGTGGAACCATGGTTCGAGTGGGCAGCCATTAGCTTCAACCGGTTGGGTTGAGAAAGAGAGAGAAAAGAGGAGGTCGACACAGGACAGCTGCTCGATATGATATTTGCTTAATTTAGCATTCTTGTTCTTTGTTTTGGTGGCCAGCCGGACCGCACGTTCATGTTAGTGCACAAGAGCCCCTCCCTTTATTCTTAAACACAAGCGAGCGTGGGTGTGACCGAACATTTCAAGAACAGAGTAGATGCTAGCACTGTGTAGCTACGCAGTCAGACTCCCCAAGTCTGTTCCAACTAAGAAAACATGTTCCATCACCAAACCAAGTTCTAAGAAAGAGACAGAGAGTCAATATATAATGTTTGGCACAGAGAGCGCTAAAAGGTGCTAATGCTAGAGCTAAAGAGTGGAGAGATCTGCCTCTTTGTTTTGGTCTGAAATGCTGGTGGTCATGGCGACACCTAGTGGTCAAATATCATACATGGCCTCTTTAGACATTTGCTCAAACAACATTTAAGGGAACCAACCATGAGTCAGAAATGTCCAACTTTCTTCTTCTTCACTGAATGTTACATTTGATAACGAAAGATTCAGACAACAGGCACATTCATTGTGTGGTGTACCTGAGTGAACGCCAATGCGTATCCACACTGGGATGCCAGGCAGGTGTCGGAGCTGGAACGTGCCCATGAACGCCAGGATGTCCAAGGCCATGCGGCAGATGTCCACGGCGTGCCTGTTCCCGTTTCGGTTCGGCAGGCCAGACGCGACCATGTAGGCATCTCCGATCGTCTCCACCTGAGAGCGGAAGGCAGCTGAAATACGATGGCCGTTTTCATCTTTCCCTGCACGTCGGCCCTTTGTGGATACCTTGTACACGTCATGGTGGTCCAGGATGCTGTCGAAGCCCTTGTAGATGTCGTTGAGCATGTCCACCACATCCATCGGTGTGCTGTACTGGCACAGGGTGGTGAAACCCACGATGTCACTGAAATATATCGTCACCTCATCGTACAGCTCCGGCTCGAACACATTGGTCTCCTTCAGGCTTTTCACCACTGGGCTGCACAGGTAACAAATATCCAGATAGTCAATAAAAAACAAACTGCACTTTCATCTTCACACATGATATTGGGGTGGTTCTGTCTGGCATAGGCTCATCAAGTGTGACATAACACCCAATATTGTTTTGTTCTCGCATTTGCTAACAAAACAGCCCTGACCAGTGAAGTTGTGGACCCCACCAGACCCCTGAAGGTGTGCTGTGGTATCTGGCACCAAAATCCACAGTAGAATCTTTAAGTCCTGTATGTCTATGTGGGACCCCCATGGATCGGACTTGTTCGGAATAGTTCGTCCCACAGATGCTGGACCGGATTGAGATCAGGGGAGTTTGGAGGCCGAGTCAACACCTCAGACCCGTTGTGCTTCCGAACCATCTTTGCTTTGTTGTCCAGTTCTGATACGATGACAATACGTCGATGCAGCCCCAACAGACTCTGATGGACTGTGGATTCTGACATCTTTCTATCAAAACCAGCATGAATCTTTTCAGCAATGTGAGCCACAGTAGCTCATCTGTTGGTTGGGACCAATCGGGCAAGCCTTCGCTCTCCATCAATGAGCCTTGGCAGCCCCTGACCCTGACGCTGGTCACCCCTGTTCTTTCCTTGAACCACTTTTCAGAGACCAGGACCACCCCACAAGAGCTGCAATTTTGGACAAGCTCTCCACTCTCCAACACAATTCGGCTCTTGTCAAAGTCACTCACATCCTCACGCTTGCCCATTTTTCCTGCATCTAACACATTAACTTTAAGGACAAAATGCTCTCCTCTGGCCTAATATATCCCACCCACTAACAGGTGCCAAGATGGAGAGATAATAAGTGTTACTTCACTTGATATGCCAGAGGTCACTGTGTTCTACCTGATGGGTGTATGAAGCTGTAAGACCAAAGCCAGTACAGTATGTAGTGTATACCGACCGAGGAAGCAGCATGAAGTTGAGGCAGTCGGCTCTGTCCCGCTCTGCTTTGTAGAGGGCCGTCCTCTCCTCCACCAGGTGCTCCAGGTTTTTGGAATACATCTGCAGCCGCCGGATCATGTTGTCCATGTAGCTTTCGTTCTCGTGGTTGTGGATGTTACTGAGAGGAAAGAATGTCATACATGCTCAGCGATCAGTCGGCCTCTGTGAGCGGAAACGTCGACCACGGCTGTATTACCTGATGATTTTACCCAGACAGCCTTCTACCCGCTTGAAGTCTGGCCTCCTCTCTGGATCTTCTTCCCAGCAACTTTTTATGAGCATGTAAACCTGGGGGACAGATGAGCCAAAGCTTTAGATGGACATTTTGACATCTCACATGTATGGAGGTGCAATAGATGCTTAGCTGTGGTTTTATTATTTATATATGATAATATCATCATATAAAATAATATCCATTACTGTTGTTGTGATGCGTTGTGAAGTAAGTATATTTTATTCATATTTCAGTATATCTTTATTTCACATGTATATTAATAATACCATACCTCATACATAACAACAAGAGGAAGAAGAAGACTTTATAATACAGCCAGGTAAGTACCAAGTACCTACAAAGTAAATTATTATTATATATTACAAATGTATTTATAATACCATACCTCTTACTTAATAATCGGACAACAATAATAATAAGAAGAAGAATAACACTTCTAATAATAATACAGCCAGGTAAGTACCTAGTACCTACAAAGTGCGTTCTTCTTCTTCATATTATGATGATGATGATGATTATTATACATAATTATTATTATTATGATTATTGTTGTTGTTATTGTTATTGTTACTATTACTATTATCATTATCATTATTATTATAGAGCGGTATTATCATGTAAGAAAATGACTACTCACCTCAAATTCTTTCTCTGAGGCCGTCTCAAAGTTAAGATCAGGTCTGAAGTAGGACGTGATGACCTTGGCCAACTTCTCTGTTTGGACAAAGATGCGTGAGATACATGGGAACCATCTGAGTAAAGGTCAGTAAACCACTGATAGCATCACCTAGTTTACTGAAACAGCAGTGAAAAACATAAGTGACTCATGATAACCTGCTGTTTTTAATAATAATCAACCAGGAACATGCTGGCTCAGTCCCAGTTACTAATCTTTAAGTACTAATATTTAATTAATGATTCATTGCTGTGATGTGAATGGAGGCCGCTGTTAAAACAAACACTGGTGCAATAATAAAGTATAAGTATGTAAACTATATAACACAAGATAAGCTTTATTGTCTCTGAATGGGAAAGTTATCTTGGGAAAACAGTGTCAAGACATCAACTGCGTCATGGTGCAAAAAATAATGGAAATGTGCAGTAGAATACATGTGGATGGGGAACGTTTTAGTGTGTCCCACCGGCTCGGTCGGAGCAGTGCTCGGTGTAGAAGGTGCTCTTCCTGAGGACAATCTCCTGGGCAATGATGGCGAAGCTGTAGACGTCTCCTTTCTGAGACGTGCCCTCCCTCCTCAGATGCTCTGGTGCGGTCCACAGGTCTGAGGGGAGATTGAACCTGGATCTAGCATGCTGGATCATACACTGGGGGAGAGTTTGAGCCACACACACATTCTGAGAGCTTCACCTTTCCCGGGGCTGAGAAAGCTATTGCATCCAAAATCTGTGATCTTCACCACCATGCGATTGTCCACCACACAGTTGGTGGACTTGAGGCGCCCGTGCACCTGGATGTGGCTGGAGTGGAGGTAGGACATCCCCTGTACACAGGATGAAGCAGATACACTCTCTACTGGTGCTGAAGAGGTACTACAGGTTGATAGGAATGTGTGCTCTTCACTGGCCCTTGCAGAAACACTCCCTTTATGAATGAAAGGCGGGAAGTCGTATAGGTGCTGTTTAATGATAAGAAGCTGAGTCATGACAGTTATATCTAATTACTTAAACATAAACCAAGCTCTAATATGTTTCTATAATGCTGGTATAAAGTTTAAGATGTGTGCTTTTATGTTATTTCTTTGTTAAATTCTACTACAAGCTAACTTTCATTGTGACACATTTCAGATTTCTGGATGCTAATTAAGTTCATGTCACAAGTAGAAAAATGCAGAAACATTTTGGGAAGTACAGAGATTTGTTTTCTCCTTTTTTGAACAAGAAAGACCTGCTGTAACAACAAGATGTCCCATCTAAAAGCGTCTAAAGCTCACTAATAATTAGCTTTTTATCTTTGCTCAATGTCCAAAGGAATAGATTAGCTTAGAAAATAGCTTCAAATATGTACCTTAGTCATAAAGCAGCTTTTAAAAGTAATTTTAGTAATAGTTTAGTAATAAGTCAACTTTTAAATGTAATAACTCAGTAATAAGTAATAACTCAGTTTTAAAAAGGTGTAAACAATGCTCACTGAGTGAGTCCAGTCTAGCCTCTGGAAAAATATCTTCACTTGAGATTTGATAAGTCAAATATTACGACTTAAAATACTCCATGTTACATCGCACACTAAGTCTAACACGTGTGCGTTACTTAAACGTGAGTTCCCCCCCTGCAGCGTTCCTGCCTCACCTTGGCGATGTCGTACATGACGGAGATCTTGAACTCCCAGTCCATAAAGGTCTCCTCTGGGTATGAAACTTTATCGTTCAGCACGTACTAGAGAGTGCAAAAAACATATTTCTGAGAATTAAAGTGTATTCTGCAGTACTTGCCACTTGCTGTACATGCCGGACCTACCCTGAGCGACCCCCGCTCTCCATACTCAAATACTCCAAACACTCCACGATCGATCTCCACCGTGCCATAAAACTTTGTGAGGTTGTAATAATCGATCTGGAGGAGCTGCAGAGCAAAATTAAATACAGGGGAAAAAAACATGAAAAGCTCAAAGTGTGTGTTTGTGTGTGAATGTGTTTGTGTTTTACCGCGTTAAGTTCAATCTTCTGTGTCATATTGAAGTTCCCGTCCGAGTGCTTCAGCTCCTTCAGAATCACAATCTGGAAATATTTTGCCATAACATCAAATCAAAGCAGTAAAAAATATGTTTCATAGCAAATGTTTCACATTGCGCAGCTACCTTCTTATCATAGAGTGCACGGCGGATCTTGAACTTCATGTTTTTCCTCTCGTCTTCAATCTGACAGGGACAGTTGCAGGACATTTTAGCTCTTTGAATGTATTAAGTCCATGCCAACAAGTCCGGGTGAGAAAAGAGCGGCGTGGTGAAGTGGTGGATGGCGTTCATACCTTTAGAGAAACGACGTTGAGAGCATTGTAGTCCAGCAGGGTGATGAGACCAGAGGGGATGTGGGACCAGCGCTTTCTGAGCTCTCGATCTCTCCTGTTCTGTCTAGTGGGACACAGGGAATCAACAGAATCAACCAACAACCAAAACAAAAGAAAAAAAACACAACTTTTTAGCAGCATTGTGTGGATGCGCTGTCGTAATGAGCCACTTTACCTGTAGAATATGAAGGCGATGGTGGCCACCACGACCACCGTGATGCCCAAAACAATGACTATGATGTCATGAGTTGCGAGACCTGGTGAAATAACTTGACAACATAAATTTTGCAGATCAGACATCATCAGCAGCAGCAAATGTTTTACAAAAAAGTTTATACAATGTTAGTTACGTAGCGCCAAATCATTAAAAACATAGATAAGAATTATGATTGATATTGGCATGATATTATTATTATCATATTTATGATCTAATCCACTCAGACCATTCCAATTTTACTTAAAGAGGACATTTCTATTCTCTAATTTGAATTAGTTTAGTTTGATTTGATTATTTAATTTCATTTGATTTCGCCCTTTTTTTCGTTTTATTTTTTCATTTTTATATTTCTATTTAATTTAATTCAATTTCATTTATTCATTCTAATTAAATGTATTCAAAAAAATGTTCTAGACTTGTGTCGAGCAGCTTTGCACAATTCAAAGATATTCATTATCATATTATGAACACATGTATTGGTCCGTTATGCAGTCTAAACAGAGCAAACCACTATCAAATCTCCACATAAATCTCTACTGCAAATCTATTCCTGTTTTTATGTTAAGTATCTAACAAGGCAACTGCTTTCAAATCAGTGTCAAATGCTCAGTTGGGTGGGCTGTTTAGCCACTGGTTAACCAGGGTGTGTATAGTGACCCCCCTGATCGTTTATTTAAAAGGCGACATAGGGTCAGGTCATGAATTGAGTTTCTGTCCTCATTGGTTGACTAACTGCTTAACTACCTCCAGAGATGTGTTTGGTGCCTGATTTAAATAGTTTTATGATGAAAAAGGGAAGCCGTGTGACCCGAGACATCACTTCAGTCCATAATAAAGTAATAACAATAATAGAACAGTATATCTGCGGCGGCTGGTGTCACCGCCGCAGCCAATTTAAGATAAACAGGAAGGCGTGTTTCGTCTGCCAGTGCAGTGTGTGTGTGTGTCTGCGTGCATGCATGCGTGTGTGTGCGTGTGAGAATGTGTGCAAAAGTTAATAATCACCTGTGTCTGGTGTGGAATCAGGAAGTCTCCTCCCCCAGATGAAGGACGGGTCCTTCTTAACCAGCTCGGTGTGGTTGTGTTCGGTGTCAAATTTGTATAAAACATCGTACTGAGGATCACACATTAGGAGAAAACAACATATTTCAGCATTTTAACAAAACCTGGTGTGTCAATGTACTTTTTAGAATAAAGTACCTTGTTGTCATTGGTGGTGTAGATGACAGAGAGAGTCACGTCTCTGTCCCCGTGATTGTCCACCCTGTAGTTCCCAGCAATCCCTGAACACAATCAGAAGAGCTGCACATGTAAGGCAGTGGTATGTTTACGAATTTGATTTCTAACCAGGGTCTTTTGTCAAATTGAATCGAAACTCAACTGTTTGACTTTATACATTGACAAATAAAAACTGATAAAATGCATGGAGATTTTGTGTGTGCTGCTTCTCTGGCATCTCACTCAACTGTTGGGTCATGGTCAAGTTTGGTGTTGTGCAAACCTACTCACTATTCCATAATGTCATTATGTTAAAGGTGCTCTATGTGATATTTTCTACCTTAATTTAGCATCAAACAACTATCATCTATATAAAGCTGTGGGGGAGTCATGGTGTCTTGAGAACTGACTGCGGTCAAACTCCCCCTCGGCCCTCGGCCCCTTTCTGAAATGCTGATGTTCACGGCAACATGTAGTGGCCACATATCATATGTAGCCCTTTTATTAAATGTTGCAGTTTTAAATACAATAGAAATATACAAAAATGTACTTGGGATTAGTTGATTAATGTGAATTGTGTTGACTAAAAATCACTGAAATCTAACTAACACCAGCACTAGACTAGAACTGATGTATTTCAAAATTAGACTAAAATTGAACAGTGTTTGATCGGAAGTATATTTAGTAATGTGGACACGAGCACAAGGCGCCTTGGAGCCTCTGGGCCTCTGACACCCTGATCTCATCACTGTCAGCGGACGACAAAGATGAGTGACAGTCGGCTGACAGCGTCCATCTTTGGCACGTCACCCATGGCGACTCTTAGGGCTGTGAGGTCACGCTATCCTTCCTTTCTTTTGATGTCTTTATCGGATCATTTGTGACATTTTCTGGCGGCTCTAAGCAAGTGTCAGTGTTTAAATCAAATCTTCAAAATGCCGCACAGTAAAGAAACATCGGGCTGTTCCTGTTTTATTGCTTCTTACCGTCAAACGACGTGTTCCGAAAGTAATTCGCGTTGACGTAAGGCATGTCGTAAATCTCTGACTGAGGCTTCTGGATGAGCTTCCTCATCACGTTCCCGATCTGCAGCACGCCGTCGTGATACGCTGCCATGTAATCGTTCATCTGCAACAACAGAGATGCACAGATCTTAATTATGCCATTATTTTTGTCATTTTTTTCATTATTATATTTTTTCTTTACATTTTTTTTTTAAATCAATCAATTAATTTTGTTTAATTTATATCATTTTTATTTTTCAATTTCATTTCATGTAATTTCATTCCTGCATTTTATTCCTGGACTACAAAAATATATTTTTTCACTATATTATGAACATGTGTATTAGTCAGCCTAAAAATAGCAAACCGCTAACAAATCTCTACTTAAATGTGCAAATCTCCTGATGCTTTTATGTTATGTATCCAAATAAGGCACAACAGAGACACACTCTTGTTAGTTATGTGTATGGGGGAAAGACTTTATTTACTGTTTTGTGTGTACTCTGTGTTAATGAGCCTGTGCGATTAAATACTGCACTGTTTAACAAGATGAGTGTTTCCAGGGATTTACCCTGCCCTCATTAGCGTGCAGCCTAATCACATGACTAACAGAGACGGCAAATGACTAAGCTTTATTAACTATTGTTAACTAACAAGGGCTGCAGGCCGTCATCTGCACCCTGTCCTTCACCCAGTCCACCACAATAAGCGTCCACATTAAAGAATATTCAAGAGAGGTCTTGAGGCGTTGATTTTATTTAATAATGAATAAACATTTTGTCTCCTTTCGCCTTTTTTCCCATGTAAAAAAAAAGTCTGACTAGGATTTATAGTGACCACAAAAAAAGGGGAAAACCACCGAAACTGCAGTGTCCCAGGAGCATATATACATCACGAAGAGCAATAAATAGAAAGAAATGGGGCATAGGAATTGCAGAAGTTTAAGAAATAGATAAGAAAAAAATATTTATATATATGCATGATGTTTGTGTTTTTGTGTGTTGTGTAGGTGTTGCGTCCTCACCGTGTTGTTGCTCTTGAGGTCCGAGTTGATGGTGTAGTTCCTGGTGTCTGGCATGGTGAGTACCAGCACGTTCTTCATGAACGGCAGTGATGTCGCGTTGTGGTAATATTCATCACTGTAGAAAGAACAAGTGTGGATTCATCACAATAATAATCATGATGTCACCAAACCCGCACAGATATGTGACCCTTAAGCAGCAGAACATTCTAAAAAGATCTGACATGAAGGACAAACAGGACCAATAGAGACATAAGCAAAAGCACTGACTTGAAAAGATCGATCAGGATGAAGACAATGTCGCCCCTGTCTGCCTCCACAGTGATATTTTTCACTTCGGCAACGTCCATCGGTGACCCGCACATGATGAACACTACAAACAGAGAGGCAGGAGGGTGTGATCGTCTCACCGTTAGTGACCTTGGTGGAGGTCAAACCCCCTGTTTGTGAGCCTCATTTCCATGAATATTTCTATCTTGGAAGCAGAGTAAAGTTAATGACTAACTAACTGACTAAAAATGGCTTTTTGATTATTAATATGGGCCAAAAAAAGTAGTTTCCCCCGTTACTCATTATTCAGTGTGCGAAATGCTCACTGTTCTGCAAAGCTTGTCCTACCACAAAAAAACAGCCAGTTTTTATCTTTTCTCTTGGTGGCTGTGGAGTCAGAACTTCTTATGGTCTTTGAAAAGAGGAACGATATCATATAAAAGTTACATTTTATTATTATCCCCTAATTTGACATCAGTACACTTTCTTTTGAGCCAATTATGGATTAAAAGCTATGAATCATCCTTCTTTACACAATAATTTATTTTCATTTTTTATCTTGTTGTATGAAGTATTTTCTCTAGAATTGTAAAACCATTAAAAGAAAATTAACCGTAACAAAATAATACAAAAATTTGCTTTCAAATAAAATGTTTCAAGGGTGAACAGTACTGTCCTGTTTTCTTCCTCATTTATTCTAACAAAGCTGCTCACTCACAGCTCCATTTTGTACCAATATTTCGTTGTGAAATCATTCAAGAACGCTCCATCATTACCAAGAGGTGAGTTTTTTATAAATATTTAAATATTCACCGTTGCTCATCGAGTTTCCAGATGACGTCAGCACATTTTTCAGCTCGTGTGGTTTGCGCAGGCTTTGCTTCGTAACATTTGCAGCAAACTTGGTGGAGTCCAAATCCAGTGCGTTTATATACCTGTCGGAGGAAACCACCACAAGTATCAGTATCGGGCCCAGGATGGCTCCCTGAGAAACTCCTTTATCCATCACAAGGGGGGCTGCTTAGATACAATCGCAGCAGATCTGTATCTCTTTGGGTTATTTTGAACCAGTAATGCTCGTCCAGGACTCACCAAAAACAGTCTTCCGTATTGACCGCCTTCTTATAAACATATGCTGTGTTCCACGAAGGCTTCAGCTTGTTGTTGTTCCTCCAGAAGTGGATGAAGAAGTCTGAGATTTTGCGTGCGGGGGGGAGAAGGCGCTGCAGGTTGATCGTGTAGTCGCAGGAGGGGCCGAAGCTGCCTGCCGTGATGATGGGCGTGCTAAGCTTAAGGCCCTGCTCAGCACTTACACAGAGAAATAAAGACGAGAGGGTGAAGAAGGGCGGTCAAAGAGATGGACAATAGGGTAGAAAGGGTCCCCGATAAATCCATCTGCTGTACTTACTCAACTATTTGAAAAGTAGCGTATGTACAGGTGGGCCCGAGCACGGCACATCCCAGTCTTTGTGTGTCCTGCCAGAGAAAACAGTCAGCAGTGTTGCAGTTGGAGTCAAGACAGCATTAACCAAGACCACAGGTCACCAAGACCGGGACAATACCAAGACATAATCGAAAGATGATCACAAAACACAACAGAAAGATGGTTTTCTTTTTTTAATTAAAAAAAATTGACAGCACCATAAATTGCCTATGTATTATATTCATTTAAGCAAACAATTTTGTTTTTTTTCTAGAAAACAGGTATTTGTCTTGACCTGAGAACCCTGAGCTATTTCCACTCAATGCAAGCATTTGAGGCTTTTATGCTTCTATCCCAAAATCAGGTGTGGATTCGTCAGGCGAATGTGGCTTCTATGTTGACTGAAATCAGATGAACACATTTAATAAGAAGGCAGAGGCTGAAAATCTATCAATGATTGGAAGTCATTGGTTGGTGTCCAAAGCAAGGCACAGTCCAAAAGCCTGGCAGTGGAGGTCTCCACCAGTTCACTCAGTCCAAGACTTCCAAGACTTTGAAGGCCTTTGAGTCTGAGACGAGACCAAGAATATCAAAAAGTGGACTTGACACCGGGCCTTAAGACCAAGAGCAATCTCAAGTCCTACAAGTCCTAGAAGTTGCCAGCACATTGGATTTCTGGAAAAGCTGATCAGCAGCGCACGTCAAATCCTTTCAAACCGGTTCCAGCTATTACAGCTTCAGTCTCGATCTGCTGTTCCATTGCCACAGCCTGGCAGTGGGGGTCTCCACTGGTGTGATTAAAAAATACAGGATCCACTCAGTCCAAGAACAAGAGAATGGAGACCAAGAACTTCAAAAAGCGGTCTTGAGACTGGTCTTAGGACCAAGACCGCTATGGATTACTCCAACACTGCCAGTGAGCGCATATCTTTGAAAGAACCAACTCTGCAACATGCAGTGACAAATATCCCGTCTGTATCAATAAAAGGGCAGATGCCTTTGTTCTTCAGGGTTCCATATCAGAATGTGTGTGTGTGGACTCACAGCTACTCACCATCAGGGTTTTCAGCTCGTCCACGGCTTCACATGCGCTACTCTGACAGCCAGCATGTCGATAAAAGTTGGTGCTGAACCCACTGTAGTTGGCCGTGAGTTGAAAAGCCACATCTTTGTTGAGGTTTGTGAAAGAGGGGAAGAAAAAATGGTTAAATGAACAATGGCCAGGGCAGAGCTCCAGACGTTAAGTTGCTTTCTACTACGCTGAGAGGCATCAAATCAAGTATTAACAAGAAAGGTGTGGTCATACCACACCTTCTTTGTTTAACCCTATCTTGCTGATAGAGCTTCAGCACAGTTAACTTCAACAACTTTCCAAAAGTGATTGTTTCCTCCTGGCTCAAGGCATCGTGACCCACATCCAAATCATTTTTTACGTTATTTGAGACTTTATTTTCCACGCCGTGTCCTGTTACCTTCGCCAGCGTTGATGGCAGCGTCCGTCTTTAAGGCCTTGATGATCTCGTTCTTCACAAACTTCAGGCTCCAGGGAGACTCGTTGTCGTCCAGCAGGATCACGTTGACCGTGACGGCCCTCATGCAAGGCCTGAAGCTCCCGCACCGAACTGCCAGAAACCAGAGGGCACAGAGCTGCAGCCAACGGCCGCAGTGACCCATTTTCATCTCAGAGGTTTTCTTGGAATAAGGCTCCTCCGTTAGTCCATTGTCTGATGAAAATCTCCTATGGTGCATTCAATTCTAGAAAGGGGCTCCACTTTCATCCACCAGGAGCTCAGTTAAATCCAGAGCTCTGCTTCTCCACTCCGAATCACTCTGGTGTCAGACTGACTTCCTCTAATACCTGCCCTCTCCACATCACCTTGTTAATATACAACCTTTACACAGCCAGAGGCCATATAAGCCCGCATGAAGTACAAGCCGGGCTGTCACTTTGCATTCACTACAAAGGATGGCTTTTTTTTTTAACAGTGCAACCACACAAATAATGAAGAAAAGCGTGAGAGAGAGTTATGAAACAAAAGTCATTGTGAACTACAGCTCAAGAATGACTCCTTTGTGCAGAAGTCTGAAGACAAATGCCAGAGAAAGCAGCATTAAAGCTGCTGGTGAAATCTTGAATAAACCTTTACAGATCCTGCACGCACTGCATCGAATATTTGAAGCTTTCCTCAAAGTCCAAAGTCCTTTTCCGCCCCATTAGCCCGGGGCTGTTTGCTTTCACAATATCTTTACCATCAGGGTCAATATCATTGATTAGTCTTGAGAGCTTTTATCTCTGTAAGGCAGAGTCGCTTCATTTTTTGCTTTCCTGGTTACTGGTCCATGTAAATCTGACCCCCCATCTTTAACTCATTTTGTTTTATTAAGGTGTGTATCTGCATTATTTCACACATTATTTTTCTTTTTCTTTATTTTTCCCCCCTTCCATTTAGTTTTGAATACTTTGTATCTCTCTTCTAAACTGGACGGATTTCCACTGAAGGGCTTTAAAAGTAGGATGGAAGCCAGCAACAAATGTCAGGTGAAAAGCTGTGTGTGTGTGTGTGTGCATGCATGCCTGCGTGTGTGTGAGTGTTATCTACTGGCAAACAGCAAACAAAACTGTAAAATTTGGAAAGACACAGTAGGATAAAAGGAAGCAAGGGGAGCAAAGGTCGGCCGAGCCATAAAAACCTCAGATAGTCCACCTTATAATAAAAATAAAAAAAACAGACACACCCTTGCCAATGACTTCCAGCCAACTTTATCGTTATTTGAACATCGCAGATGGACGGATGCAGCCGGATAAGAAAAATAAATCTGGAGCTTATTATTTTCAGATAGGAGCAGCT
>CAESWR010000838.1:90440-105075 GCA_903171835.1 Mullus surmuletus
CTTTAGCGGTGCAGTACTTGAGGTTCTTGTCGGGTTCGTTGACCTGCCCCTCCCTCCAGCACTGGCCGCACACGAATTTCATCTTCAGGTTGAAGGGGCGTCCCCTGCCCACCCCGGCTCCCAGCGCACCCATGCCGAGCCCGCCCACTGGACCCCCACCGCCCATGACGTCTCCTCCGCCACCTCCTCCCCCCATCCCCCCGACCCCCGCTACAGGTATGCTGCTGCTCGGGTGGGGGATGTGGATGGGCTGAAGAGATGCGAGAGATGAGAGAGGTGGATTTTAAGGAGCTTCCCAATTTGAAGTGTGAAGCTTTTTTTCAAACAGGCGATTCCTTTTCTCACCTTCTGCTGTTTCTGTGCATTCTGCTCCAGCCTTTGCCAGTGTCTCTTAGACTCCTGCACCATCTCCTCATGGGTGATGCCTGGAAAACATCAAATGCACCTTCAATGACTCATCAACCATAAAGTTCTTTTTGTCAATCCAAGTACATTCTTAATGCTTCAGTCACCAACATATTTTCAATAAACCCGAGAAGAAAAAGAGGGTTGTTGAACCCACCGGTGTCCTGCTGCAGCACCCAGCATTTGAGCTCTATGACTGAGTGTGCGAAAGAGCAGCTATCCTCGCGCTGGCAGCCGTAGCGAACCTCGTGGCGGCACACGTCGAACTGGCAGAGCGGGTGGAGGGGGCGCACTTTGCTGTAGCGCACGTTGGCCGACCGCACCACATGTACCAGGCACCTAAAAGCGGGTTGCACGTTGAGTGGGTTGACATGACTTTGCTTGTTGTCTGGTTTTTGCCTCCAGCGGCTCCGAAACTACATCTGTTTAGAAGATCCTGCCTGAATCTGTGGTTGCTGACATTTATTATTATCGTGTTATATCAATGTTATTGATTCATTGCGAAATGAACGTGTTCATATAGGAGTAAAGATGGAACTTTTCTTGAACCCTTCTCAAACATAAAGCGTGCCAGTTGGCGCCAGAAACTAAAAATTGCCATGCATTTGAGACAAATATTTACATTAGGAGATATTTACGTCAAGAGAAAACCAGCCAGAATGTGTTCTTTAGACCTGAAAAATTGGGAACCAGATGTGCTAATTTATATGTATAAAGGGGAAAAAAGGCATGATTTGGGCTGCAAGTCTTCTATAGTGTTAACATACAAGTCAAATGAAGAGAGTTGAGATTTTTATAACCTCAACTAATTTCTAAACCCTTGTCATCCTCTCATTTACTGCAGTTAGAAAGGATGCTGCCTCGCAGTTATCCTAATATCTGCCTTTGCATTTGGACTCTGTCTGGAAGCTCATTTTCTTGTTTTTTGTTGTCTGCCTAAACCTAGTGCAACCACAGAGGAAACTTGGGTCACAGGTCATGAGTGGAGCTCAGAGATTTAAGTTAAAACGTGCACTCACTTGTTATCATCAAACGGGTGTCGAGCCGTGAGGTTCGAACACACTGCTAAGTTTTCTTTGCTGCGTTTGCTGATGATTCGGGGCTTACTGTCAAAACATTCCTGCAGAAACCAGGGGAAGAAAGCACAGTGATCACGCACATGAAGGGGCTTCAAACATGACAGTTAGAAAGGTAGTGAAACCTAAGGGTCTCACCTCACAGAGGAACATGAACATGCCCATGTGGAGCTGCAACAGCCTGGTGACGCTGAGTGCCCGCCTCTCTGTGCTGCCCAGCGGGTCGAACAGCAGCTCTCGGCTCAGCGCGCCCTTTCTCTCCTGGGTCCACACGTCAATCTCCTCTTGGCAGTAAGCAAACGTGCAGTTCTCCCCGTACTGGCACTCCTGGCGCTCCTGCACCTCTGTGGGAAGCAGAATCAGCAGCAAACAGAACGCAAATCAAAACTGGCTGCTGCTTTTCCCCACTTGATTTCCCAGCCATGTCTTTGGCTTTTAAACCCCAAACGCACCTTTACAGAGCACAAAGGCCCCCAGGAAGTTGTTACGTGCTGGCCGGGGCCGAATCCTCTTCCAGGTGGGGTCATCGGATGTTTTCAGGCGACACAACAGGACGTCCCTTTTGCATCGGTGGGCCGCCTCTGGCTGGTATTTGTAATCCATCACCCGTGGACCTGCGAAGTAAGGACGGGCGTAAGAGAAATAACCAGCGTCAGCCGCCGATCATGGTCAGCTGATATTCACTCAAAATACTTTGAATGGTGATTGGCATCACAATGTTGGCCCCGTCACATGATGACAGCAAAACAGTCGAGCCATTGACTGGCTGCGAAACTGTCGAGGGATAAACAAGTGGGGTCCACGGAGCGCAAGTCATTTGGGGGATTTCTCATCCAAACACACCTTTCCGTCCACAACGGTGCACCACCTGCCACCAGTTAATGTGGAGCCATGGACTGTGAGTGCAGGTGGCGCTCATACGAATCCAAGGCAGTATTAAATACAGATCCTGTTTAAGTGCATTTTTGGTACATTTCTCTGTCTAATTCTACAAGCGTCCAAAAGGTTTTGCACGTAAGAAAACACTGTCGTTTTTGCTTCTACGAGCAAGTTGCGCTCAAAGCTAGACAGTAAAACCAACAGTTTAAATTGTGGATTGAAATTTCATTCCCCCATCCATCCTGTGATCAGATCAGTGATTGGTCTTATACTGATTACAGTAACCAGTCCGAAAAATGGAAGGTGCAGCCCTAAGGGAAATAATATATATTTGACTTATCAAACTGCTGTTGTGTGTAAACAAGAAGGTATTGCGGCAAAAAATTATGATGAAAAAATAGTGGAAACATGTCAAACCTATTCGGCTGTAGCAGGCATGACAGGCCTGTCGAAACTCGTGTGTGGCTGCGAGAGGATTCCTGGACAGCAGAGAGAGGTTTGTTCCTGCCGGACCATTCTGAGGAAGAGAAAAAAAAACGGCATTAGGGGACATCGAGGGGCACTCAAAGGACGAGTGGTGCTGAAGGAGCCGGCACAAACAATGAAATTAGTAAACTCACTGCATGTCCGGAGCCGTGATTGCGCATTCCGGGGATGAAGCTTTGACAGGCTCGTCCCGCTGAAAACCGCACAAACAAGCACAAGGACACTTATGTCAGACACAGTATGAAATGATGCTGACTCACACCGATTCTGCTAATGCACATCTGTGGTTTTACTGTCAACTCCCAGTGCTCTGCAGGCGAGCATGTGCCGGCTGAGACACCGAAGGCAATTAAAACAGTACAAAATTAATAATAGCAGCAATCGCAGAAAAAAGCTGTCTGCTTTACCGTGCATTCCTTTAAACAGGTGTAGACAGCCTGATCTGGAAGGTGGTGGTTTAGAATCAACACACTCTTTAAGAACAGAGTTCCGTGTGCCCGAGCTAAGCTTTGTCATTTTATGTTAATTAATCATTTTGTATCAGGCTGGGACAATATAAAGAACATGTACGTCCCACATTGTGCTGACGACATGATTGCTCATTAAGTTCTGTTAAGACTTGATGGCATTAAGTTAAGACTTGATGGCATTTTGAAAACTATCCAATAAGAAATCTTGAGAAAACCTGCATGGAGAGACCGAGTTTCTCTTTTTCTGTTGGTCCGAAAATATAAGAGCATTTTATCCCCTTACATCCTTTTTGTCTACACCCAAACCAGATAATGTTTTTTTAAAACAAATAAACAAGGAAAAGCAAATACTCATTCTTGAAAAGAAGGCAATCTCAAGTTCTTTCTACTATCTGCCCGCAAACAATATGCCGTTATCACTTCCCCAAAAACGAGTCGACCCCCGTGCTCACCGGGCAACGTGTACTCAGACAGAGAGTCTAGCCCACCGGCGATGACCCCCGCCTTCCCCTCCCCGTCCAGGGCCCCCGTGGGGAAGCTTCCCAGTGCGTCCTGCGCCTGGGCGGAGCCCTGGTCCTGTTGGGCCAGTGGCGAGTATGGCTCCAGCGGGGTCATGTCGCTGATGGAGGAGCTGAAGAAGGCAGGAGGCAGCTGCGGCGAGGGGGCGGGGAGGTTGGGCGAGTAGGGAGGCCGGAGACCCACCGCCGTGTTGGGAAGATTGGTGGGGATGGCGCCCTGAACCGGACTCTGAGCCGGGAAACAGGACAGGTTTAGTTCTTGCTCGAAAAACACACAGACAGTTTGGCTTCCACCATTTACTCCGCTCACCTCGCTTACTTTCTTTGGGATGCACTCCAGCATGTTGAGCTTGTCCTTCATCACGCTGCTGCTGCTGCACTCCTCCATGTGCTCCGACACGGGGACCGAGTACGGCATGGGGGGCAGCGACTGGCTGCTGGGGCTGTCCGACAGCTCTGTGCACGGGGTCACCACCGAGGTCGAGGGGTCATCGCTGACAGGGATGGGTGTGGCCAGGGGAGCGGGGATGCACTGCGCACTGGACAGGTCTGCTAAGGAAGTGCGAAACACAAATGGAGGGCGGGATTAGTGTTCGTGTCGGATGGGGATTCTCTGCGGAATGTTTTGGCGCTGCTTCGAGTGTTGCCTCACCGGAACCGATGTCACTGAGAGACTCCAACCCATTGGAGGACATCTGCGGACAAAAAGACAAGCACTTCTTATTACTATGCAGGGTTCATTCTCATTTTACAAGGTCACATTCAAGCATTTTTAGCGTTCACTTTCTGAAATTTTCCTGCAACTTGTCGTCCTAATCACAGTGACAAGAGATTGTAAAATTGTTTCATAATGGCGGAAGTTTAATGAATTAATTTAATATAGGTTACGTTTTATGCAAGTCAAGATACAACAATTAGCCAATACAGCTACAATATCAAGCACTTAATTCAAAATGTAAGCACTTTCTGGTACCCATGCGAACACCAACAATGCCCTGTTCAAACCCTCAAGTTCATTTAAATGAAGCTTCTCCACAAAAACCTAAAGAAAACTGGCTCCACGTATTTGACAGAAATTTGCATCAGCAAGTTAATTATATGCAAACGTACATTCACGTCAATCCTGACATGTGACCATGAGCTGAGGAGCCCTACTTTACCTCTAGACAAAAAAGTGAAGCGTTCACTGCAATGTTTTGGTAAAAGATAAAATGTTCAGTGATTTACTCTGAGAGCTGCTCTGACCTCCCATCAAACCTGCGGTTTGAGAATCAGCACCCACCTCTCCCGATGGTGCGGAGACCTCGCTGTGACTCTCCCCGTCTGTTGCCGCCGACTCCGTCTGGGGACTGATATAAGCTTTCCGGCCCTTAAGACCCAGTTTGTTGGCCAGATCCTGGGCCAGCTCCGTCACCTGCCTGTCCTGCAGAGGGAATCACAAACATGGAAATGACAATAAAAAAAATTGAAGAGAGGAAAGTTGGCACCTGAGGTCAAAGCTATCATGATGATTCTATTAAGTAAGTTTTGCATAAAAGTAAGTCATCCATTATCAAAGTCTGTTTGCAAAGTGGCAACTGACAATTCAAGTATTTCCGCTATGTATTTAAAAAAAAGAAAAGAAAAAAGATTGCTGTACACTCATCTTTTGTTTTGTATGTTCTTTACATTCTTTAATGACCCATGAGAGACGTAGCCTGCCCCCGAGTAAGTAGTAACTTCCAGAATAACATAAATGACAAATCTGTGTGTAATTTCACTTTCCCACCCCCATCTTTAATTTGACCAAAAACACACCCGCTGAATGATCTAAACAAACAACCTTCTATTGTTGGTTACATACATGTGGTGCAGTCAGTAGACATTTGGTTCCACACTCGTAAGCCTCTCGGAGACGTCCCATCTCCCGCAGACAGAGGGCTTTGCGGTACAAAGCCCTGCGGTTGCCTTCTGACACACACAGCGCACTGTCGCAGTCCTGAACGCAGCGGTCGTATCCCCCCTGGGATAAAAAACAAACAAAAAAAAACAGCGTAAGAAATTGTTCTGAACAACAACAGACGTGCAGGCGCGTGTGTGGAACGTTTCCCTCTCACCGTCTGGTAGTAAGCAGCCGCCCTATTGACGTACAGGCTCTCTAGCAACTCATGCGGAATGACCAGGACCTCGGCCTGGGCGTAGCGGGCCACGCTGACGCCCTCGCTGTACTGCTGGATCGCCAGGTTACAGTCGCCCTCCCGGAAGCACGCGTTGCCCTCGTGCAGCAGGTTGCACACCAGCTGGGTCAGAAACGCCTGACAAACACGGGCGGGCGGCAAAGAGAGAGCAAGAGGGAAGGAGTGTCATGAAAAAATAATGCCGAGGGAATAAGAGAGGTGTGAGACGAGAGGGAGGACGGGGAGAAAAACAGCAACAAAATTGAGATGAATTGTCCAAGTGTGGGGTCAAACCTCGTAACTCTCTGGCTCTGGGAAAGGCAATGAAGACCTGTGGACATAAAAACAGAGTGTTTTCAACTCCGCTTGCTCACTGAGCTTCATTTGATATATAATATACACATTCACTTACTGTATGAAACTCATCGCCTTCTGGATCTCCTCTGCTCGCTTCAGACGGTCAGGATCCATCGTCTGCAGGGTGGAGACAGGGTCGGAGCAGCTTAAAATCCTTGCACAACAGCATTAACAACGTTGACAGCGACGTCCGTATCCCGCAAATAGCAAACAAACACCCGTGGGTGCCTCTAGAAGGCCTGTCACCCCACAAAACAACAACAACAACGAGCAAATGGCGTGGAAACAAGCTCGCCCTGCAGCTGCTTCACCGCTCCAACACGCTGCTGATCCACCACCGAGCGACAACACCAGCCTCGTCCAGGTGTTTGTCGTCGTTCCACGCAGCAGCAGCAGCAGGCGGGTCCCGGCCGCTAGCTGTGAGCGGCGGCTAACGTTAGCAGCCACGCACACTTTCAAACAACACCGCACCGATGTGACGCCACGCTTCTCACGCATCGTTATTACACGCATTATTGAGCTTTTTTTTTTTTTTTAAACACAGCCGGAAGCTGCCCCACCCGCGAGAACCGGGTTTAATCTGCTAGCTCTCGGGCTAGCGGCTAACAGCGCCCTCAACTCACCCACAGGGAAGTTTCTGCGGCTTCTCGCACCTCGGACACGCGGGTCTCAGCGGGTCTCAGCGGGTTTCCGGGCGCATGTTTGTGTCTTTACACTTCCTGTCACTGATATGTGGACAGGGTAGAGTTCTGTTCCGCCCCCCCCCCGCCTCTGAGCTGCGACCGCCGCGGTGAGGTGATGCTACTGACTGACTGACGCTAGCCGGCTAACGGCTAAGGGCTAGCTGTTTGGAGCGGGGGAGCCTCGCAACAAGTTTTCAGCGGTGAAGCGGTGAAGCGGCCACCAGGGGGCAGCAGAGGCGGAGCTGCTTTCTCGTCACGTTTTTTTTCTTTTCCCCCGATTGAGAATTTGGAATTTTGGGGGGAAATAAGACTTCGAGGAGAGGGGAAATAAAAACAAATTTATAACAGGCAAAAAAATAAAAATAAAAAATAAAAAATATTCACAAACGATATAAAAGTTTATTGTTCATATTTTTTTTTATTGAGAATATTTTTCTATATATTATATTTATATTATATTATATATATATTTATTTATATATATATTGCAATTCAGTTCTGTTGTATTGATATGTAGTTCCAATTCCCACCGAGCACTTGTCTGTTTTGTATCCATTTTAATTATTGATAGTTCTCATGTCACCTGCCAATTAGCCAAATTGGTTAAATTTACATCAATGTTTATTAATGTTCATTGTCTTTGTATATTTTAAAACCATTAAACTAAACTAAACAGAGACCCAAGAACGTTTTAGCGCACTGAACCCACTGGCTTTGTGTGTTTAACTCATGTACATACAAAATACTTAAACTAAGTAAATGAATACAATTAAGTCTTGATGTAATATTTAATATATAACCAGTACTGGAAAAAGAAGAAATGATCACGGTAAAGACAACATCGTGATCCACAGTGCGCTCACCTCGGGATGACAGACCCGAGCAGCGCCAGCAGATGGCGCCCGCACACCCGCGCAACGACGCGCAGTGACGTATCAGCGCCCACGAAAAAGAAACCGGCTCGTGTGACGTCACGAGGTTTAGCAAACCGGCGCGGCGCGCGGTGGGAGCAGCGTGTGTGCGCGCGCGATCATTTCCGTGCTCATCAGAGTGGAGAGCAAGGTGCGGCGTGAGGTGTCGAGGCTTTGACGTCAAACCACGTATGTATGAGCAGCACCGAGGCCCGATTATACAATAATATACCTTTAAACTAAGTCCGGGTTCACACACACAACGTTATTAGTCAACTCACGCCTTCTGATAGTTGGCACTTCACAAACAGCGGGGACCCATCGAGCTAACAGCTAAAGCTATTGTTGTTTATATTCTTTGTTTAGGTTGTTAGACATCAACTTTTGGGGTGTTTTCCGTAAGGCATTAAGCAGCTCTAGCGACTTTCATCCACTTTTCAGACACCTTTGTTGATCTTTATGCCAACAATCACTTATTTCTGACTCCTCTCCTCTTTGGTGTCCAACATCTGGATGTGTCCAGTCGTCACCATGGCCTCAGATGATATCGCCCAGCTGGCTGATGCTCTCTCCAAGACCCACGTGGAGGACGCAGAGTTGAGTTTCAAAGGTCTGGGACTCAAGCTGGACAACGAAGAGTCAGGTCAGGTGCTCGGCAGATTCTGTCTTGCTCTTTTCCAGCAGAATCAGACTGTGTTTCCGGTGTTCTGTGTCCCCTCAGAGTCCCTCCGGAGCTTATCGGGGGTCCTTATGAGCTTTTTCTGTGTTCTTGCAGTGGATGAGCTGGTCCAAGCCATAGAGCAGCACCACAATCTGAGAGCTTTGCGTCTGGAGGGAAACACTGTCGGAGTGGAGGCGGCCAGAGCCATCGCCAAGGTGCTGGAGAGCAAAGACATGCTGCAGGTATTCCTCAGGTTGACCCAAAGCCAAAGACCGTAGACTAGAAGGTCCTCATCCATCCATCCGTGCCACTATTTACTCTTTATTGGGAATTGTAGTAATATAATGAACTTTTGATGTATAATAGAGTTATATGATGAACCTTTACTGCTGCACGACAGCAAACAGGACTATCAGCCTTACTTTTTTTGCAAATAAGTTATGATTATTAGATGATATATCTGATCTTTTGTATATCACAAATATTTTGGCACCCCCTATTCATGAATGTATTTTCAGTGAATATGGTCAATACTCGATTATGTGCCATATAAAGTTGTGTTAGTGTGTTATTCTGAATTCAGTTATACTGAATTTATTGTGACGTTTCGGTATTAAAACTCCCATCAGATCTGGGTCTGATAATTTAATACTGAAACATCACAATAAACGCATTTCTTGCAACTTTAACAGTGTGCGAGAGCCTTTTTTCTTTTTACCAATTTGCCACTGTTCTCACCTGTTGGAAATGGATGTTCAATGAATTCCTTTTTGAAGTTATTCTGAATTCAAACTAACTGAGAAGGTCCACTCAAAGTAGTAATAATTTGATAACTAATAGTCAAGAGTTTGGTTTGTGATGATACAGCAACAGGTGGCGCCGCTACGTCGCCATTTTACCTGTTGTTTACTCTCTCTTGACAACATTTTGTGTCTTTTAGAGATGCTACTGGAGTGACCTTTTCACTGGGAGACTGCGCTCTGAGATCCCCACGGCCCTGGTGAGGCACTCACACACTGTATTACTGCCCCCGCCCCACACACACACACACACACACACACACACACACACACAGACACAGACACAGACAGTTACACTTTAGCTGAATATATCAGCATTCTGTAATTAATGGTGCTTTGGTGAAAATTTGCATATGTTCCATAACATTCCTTGTGTTTTTAGTGGTCTCCATTAATGTCTGCTTGGAGCTCTCTCTGATGGCTTTATTGCGTTTTGTTTGCATTTTGACATTGTTTTGTCGGTTGATCTCTCTCATATGTGTTCATCAGAGGGCCCTGAGCAGCGGAATAATGAGAGCTGGGGCACGACTGACCGAGCTAGACTTGAGCGATAATGCTTTCGGGCCTGATGGCGTGAGGGGGATTGAGCAGCTTTTGAGGAGCCCCTCCTGCCACACGCTGAGGGAGCTTAGGCTCAATAATTGCGGGATGGGGATCGGCGGAGGAAAGGTGAGCTTTTATGCAAATGTTTTGTCCTTTTTCGGAGCAACCTGTAAGCAAGCACGCCCTCGAGGGGGCAAGCTTGAAGACTTGTGGCAGTGAGGATGCTGTTTGGTTTGTGCAGATCCTGGCTGAGGCGCTGATGGAGTGCCACCGACAGTCTGCGGCCATGGAAACACCGTTCAGACTGAGAGTGTTTGTAGCAGGGAGGAACCGGCTGGAAAATGAAGGAGCCAGTGCCTTGGCCAAGGCCTTCCAGGTAGCACACACACACTTACACACACTCTCACAATTTCATTTACTAGTTTCTGAAACAAGGAATGAATGGTTTTTCTGGGGTTTCCAAATCCGGAGGTCGGTTGTATCGAGTTAAATATAGTTTAATAGAATAGAATAGAATAGAATAGAACTTCTTTAATGAGCCAACAATGGGGAAAAACAGTGTCCCAGCAGCATGTGCAGATAAAAAGTGCAGAAAACTAACATGTAAGAAGAACAATAAATGACCCCAAAAAGGGGGGTGGGAGGAGTTATTCCTGATCATTGTAGTTTGGATAACATCCTCCTGTCCGCCACCTCCCTGATGGAGCCCAGGTTGCAGCCGAGGACAGAGACAGCTCATTTAACGAACTTCTTTAGACTCTTTCTGTTCCTGTCTGTGCTGCTTCCTCCGCTACACAATGACATAAAAACAACAACAAAAAAGTACAGAGTCATTAAAAGGCTTTTAAAATTTTTACCACACTCTTGGACATTCTGAGAAACTGAGTTTCTACCTTCTCTGTTCACAAAAAAATTCAAACCCCCACCAGTATGTTTGCAGAAAAATCTGTCTCCACGCAAATAAAGTGCTTGACACTGCTGCCACACCAGCAGGTGGTGATATAATGTAAACTGGTAGAAATGCATTGGCCATTGAGAGGAAAGTGCATCTTTCTGTGAAATGATGGCGCCCTGTGGAAGGGGTGCAATCTTATTTATGGACTGACAGTGAGGTATGATTATTTCTCACTGTCATACTCGGATTATGACTGTCAGGATGTAAACGTTAGGCGAGCAGCGGAGAATCTGCATCACTAGAAACACAAAAGTGTATAGCACAGATGTGCTGTCAAAACACCCTTTACGTGTGGAAGATAGACCCAGACACATTGAAAGGTGAGGGTTTTTTTGAGCGTTTTTATTTCCACGTGGACAGAGTGTGTTTGTGAAGAAGAAGCACTACTCTTCCTCTGCCACACTGCACCACACTTGGCTCGTTGCTTTTCTTTTTACCCAGATTTTGCACTATGCATCATCAGTTTAAGTTTGAAAATACATGAATAAGAATACAAGCAAGAAAAAAAAATACACTCTACACACACTCATGCAGCATTCATCCGATCTAGTTTCTGACTAATGAGGAGTCGCAGCTTTTCTTTGATGGGTGTCATGCATGGTTGCTCTCTTCATGTCTTTGCTCGCCCCTTTGCTCAGAAAACAAACCGATAAGAATCATTTTAAGCCTCCTGAAAGCATTGTGGTCTATGCTTGTTCTCCTGCATCTAAGCTGATGGGCAGCCTGGAGGAGATCCACATGCCGCAGAACGGAATCAACCACAAGGGTGTGATGGCGTTAGCCGGCGCCATGCGACACAACCCGGAGCTGCGCGTCCTCAACTTCAACGACAACACGTTCACTAAGAGAGGAACTCTGGCCATGGCTCAGGTCAGGCCTCTCTTTTCCTTTTTATCTGTCAAGACGTTTCTCTCCATCATGTTCGTCGCTCTTTAAACTGATGTTTCCGCTCTGAAAGGCTCTGAGGCACCTCCGGAACGTCCAGGTGATCAACTTTGGCGACTGCCTGGTCCGCTGTGAGGGGGCCATCGCCCTGGCGGCCGTGCTGAGGGAGGGTCTGCCCATCCTCAAGGTGAGCTGGACATCGAGCCCCCTCGACTCCACTCACCACTTCGTCTCATGATGGCCCTTATCCAGTTTTTTTTTTTTCTTCTTCTTTCAGGAGTTGAATCTGTCATTTGGAGAAATCACAGAGGCGGCGGCGCTGGTCGTGGCACAGGCTGTCAGGGAGAAACCCCACATGGAGAGAGTCGATCTCAACGGTACGCGCGCCGACCGCGAAGCTGCTAGGAAAAGCCGCGGCCCAGGGCTTTGTTGATAGCGTTTCTCGTGTGCGGCCCACAGGGAACTGCCTGGGGGAGGAGGGCTGCGACGCTCTGAGGGAAGCCATGGAGAGCACGGACAGAGGAGACGTGCTGGCGTCGCTCAGGTAAACGCGTGTTTGTGCAGCCATCGGATTTAAATCAGGTTTTTTTGTGATAATTTTTTTTTTATTTTCAAAAGAGAAGGGCATGACATGAATCAATGACATTGATACAAAAAATAGTAGCCGTTCCTCTTTACCCTGCCCCTCAGAGTAGCCCCCCAAAATGGCAACAACCCCCCTACCTCATTGTCCCTGCACGATCTCCTACATTGTTACATACAGTTCATATAGTGATACAGCACATAATACACTGGTCTTATCAGTTTCCTGTAGGCCAAAGTAAGTGCATAGAAATAAACAATAAATTACAAATACATACACCTTTATTGTGTTGTTATAGACTTGCTACAGACAACTCCATGCAGAGTACGCTCAAAATGCACGTGCACATGCACGTGGGGGGGCTTCAAGTGCAAATCTAGCATTCTTTTAGCTGCTGTCAACCCCGCCAATAGAGTGCGGGTTCATGTCGAGGACAATGGCAAGGTGTCATTTAGAAGCAGTATTTTAGGAGAACATGGCATGTCTGCATTCTGTATATGAGTTTGAAGTGTATAAGTTTATGGCGTTCAGATTAAATTTGTGACACACGCGACAACACCTCAATCTCGCCCTCTGACCTCACTGTAGTGACGATGAGGGAGAGCCCGACGATGAGGATGAGGATGATTGCGAAGAGAGTGACGACTGTGCCGAGAACCAGGAGGAGGAGGAGGAGGAGGAGGAGGAGGAGGGCGAATTCGGGAAGGAAAATGGAGTGACTAACGGCAACAGTCCCACGAGATCTGAGAGCCCCGTAAGACGACTCAACATTTATTATCGATACATTTTTCTTTCGGTGTCCATTGTTTTTTTATGTATCAGTCACAAAACTAACAACCCAGTTAAAAACAATGTCAAGTGACTTGCTTTGATTAGATCGGACTGATAACACATCAATCAAAGCTTCATCTTTTAACTCCCCACATATCAGTCACTTTGCGCAACCACTTCCAGTTGTGTTTTTTATTTTTCTTCTGCAGGCGGAGGTGGCGTCGTTCCTCTACAACCCGTCCGTGGAGACGCTTCTCCAACTTGGAGAGACGAGGGCGCAGCTGCAGCAGCAGGTCAGAGTTCATTTGAGCATTTAAGCCAGCACAAGTGTTGTCGTCGCGTTTCTTCCTAGGTCAAATGACCCTCCGAGCGACCTGGGAGTTTAGCGGATCGACACGCCTGCAGTGTTAAAGGCATCCCGTGTCATCCCGCTAAATTACCCGATGACATCACACACCGTCTTTGACATATCAGACACACATTCAGTTAACCGTGACATTTGATGTCGGAGCGGACAGACTGGACCAGAGCCGGAAACACACGCTCTTTGTTCGTCAACTAAATTCCTTACCCTCACAGCAGCTGATCAGGCAGCTTCCGGCGGATGCGGCACATTGCTGCTGTTCAAACTTGTTCAGGGGGCCGAGAACGTGGCTGCTTCCTGTTATCATACGTGAATGCTTTGAACGTTTCGTCCATTCCGTCCTCTTTCGGTAAATCAGTCCCATTTGCCACTTCAATGTGATGACGAACGAGTGAAAAAAACAGGCACGCAGCTGTACCTGCCACCATAACAGGTTTTGCTGGACGATATATTGTCCCACAAATATAATAACAAAATTATTGTCAGCATTGTTTTGAGATCATAATGATGCAAGTTTAAAAAGCAATAAACTATAATTTGTCAAGAGTATTTAACATTGTAATTGGAATGTCACAAACTTTTCACGGGGCTCACTGTGTGTGTATGCTATCTTCCCTCCCACCAGGTGGACGTGTCGGAGCCACAGGAGGCGGCCGACGTCCTTCTGAAGATCGCGTCTCTGTACAGCGAGGAGCCTGAGGGCAAGGCGGCCGTCTTGGAATCTATTGGTGCGTACGAACACTCGACCCCCACCCCTGACACCCCCCCACCTCTTTAATTCATATTTTGAGCTTTAAGTCAAATGCACATCCAGAGCACAACTACAGGAAAGACTGTAGATCTTGGCTGCTTCGGTTGAAGTGGAGGGATTTCTTCTTTTCTGAATGATGACATCAATTTGAGGTTCCTGCTGTATTGTGTGAATGTGGTGTGTTTGTGTGTCTGTGTGTGTATGAACCACAGACGCTGTGCTGAAAAAGCTCCTTTCCAGTTCAGCCCTCCAGTCGTCTTGCTTCCTCTCAACGCTGCTGGTCATGATGGGAGTCCTGAAGGTACGGCTGATTGTGGCATATACTTAAATACATTTACTACGACTTTTACTCTTTGTTACGTCATTTGTAATTCGCGAGTT
>CAESWR010000838.1:105194-119294 GCA_903171835.1 Mullus surmuletus
ATAGAGAAGAAGCCCAGAAAGCTCACAGCAGCTTCCTTTGTGTTAATCTCAACTGAACTGAATAATGATGGATTATCATAGAAATAGATGTTTCCTTAAATACATTTATGAAATTATGATTATTTATATTTGGAAAGAAAAGTCACTGCTACATCAGTTATTAAACAGATATTGCTTACTGTATTGTTTTTATTTATTCATTTATAGTTTGTAAAGCTTTAAGGCCGCTTGTCTTCATGAATCGCAAAAGGACTTTCTGAAGGGGCTCTTCTAGTGGGGCAAAAGCGGTGGCTTTGTTCACACACTTCATTAACACACACAAACGCCGTCAAACCAGCAGACTTTTCTTTGTTCCGAAGCTGGCGAAATCACGGAGCCGCCGCACAGGCCTTCCTTCATATACATCGGAATGTATTGGCGCGTTCTGTCCACTCCGGGATTCCACAGATAGCGTTCAGCCCCTCCTTCTTTTCTGCTTCACATCACTTGTGCAAGCTGACGAACAAATCACGGATTAAATGTCTTGAAATATGTGTTTGATCATCAGAAACCGTGAGGAGAAAACAATAATTCACTCAATTTGGTTGTTATGAGGCTTCTGGTTCTATTTGGATACTTTAACATATGTGTTGCTTCATCTCTAGTGTTGCATAAAGTGCAGACCCTCAGCTTCTTTCCTTCTCTCTCATGCGTTTTTAGGGGGAGCAGAAGGCGAAGAAGGTTCCGCTGGTCCCCGGCCAGCTGCTGTGTTTGGAACACGCCGTCCAGCAGGACTACTTCTCCCAGCAGCACGCTCTGCTGCTGCACACCGTCCTCTCCAAGTACGAGCAATCTGACCTGTTTTATCTTTTTGAGGACACTTTAGGGGTTCCTGCTGCACAGCCAGTGTGCTTAGTTTTGTTTTGGGCTTCTTTTTTTTTTTTACACTGAATGTTTGTGTGACTCTGCAGGAATGACAAAGCTCTGAAATCCTGCAACAGCAGCAAGGAGAGGCTGAGGGCCGCGCTGGAGCAGAGATGCCACAGCCAACAATGATCGCCCACAGCCAGTGGCACCACACACACGCATACACACTGTATTGACATTCTTTTTTTCTTACCAACAAAACCAACAGGGAAACTTTTACACTTGAACAAGGGACAAAGACCACCGCTGATTTCCACTTCTGGTTTGTATGTTTTTATGAAGGCACAACAAAAAAAAATCTCTAATCTCTAATTTTGTATTTTTTTTACTCATACTAGTGACGTATATTTTTTATAGAAACTATACATATAAATAATGAAAAAAAAAATGTATAAGGGCAAAGGGGGAAAAATAAATAAAGAAAATAAATTGATGGTCTTATAATGGCACCTTTTGTAGCAGCGTTGCGGAACACGTGATACAATTTGCCGTTCAAATTTGGAAAAAACAAAATGTCTAGCACAATGATGACGCGCCAGATATTATAACAATGTTCTGACGGCCACAAACGAAGCCAGAAGGAGACGGGAATCACTAGTGAAAAGAAGAATCAGCAGTAACACGACTTGACTTCACTGTTGCATTTTATTATTGCTTGAATGAAAGAAAAACTGTGATCAAAAGCTGAGGTTTTCAAGCCGTGGCTCCAATCACAGGCTGCTGCTGCTGCTGCTGCTGCTGCTCATAAGGTTCAGTCAAGTCGGAGCGCCGTGTGCATCAGACTGTGAGCAGGAATGGGGCTTTGCACTCATCAACCTGAGTACACAAGCGTTTGTGCACGGCCCCTCGCCGAGCACAGTCATAACACTGCAAAGCTCACAATCACATCTACCTGCTGTCCCTTTTCTTTCTTTTCTTTTTATGTGCGCCATTATCAAACACGTGTGCTCTGACTGGTTCATCCAGCATTTTACCTCATGTAGCTCTTTGTTGCCAGCGTGTTAACGCGTTAAAAGGGAATAGGAACGAAAATGGGAGATTCTTTAGATGCTCTTTTGACACCGAGAACTGCATTCATATCAACATGTCTTCAATGTGATGGTTTGAACTGAATATAACTCAATATAACTAATCCAAAACAAATGGCTCCTTGTCTCTTTGTGCAACCAGTTGTTACTTCAACTTTAAAGGTTATTTCATGCCATTCACCTCACTAGTGTTGTTTAAAGCCACTTGAACTGGAAGAACAACGGTTGTAGCATTGAGTAAACAACAGATCAAGAAAGTTTTGGGGGGGAATGATCCTTTGAACCGGGAGACCCGCGCCGGTGGGGGCCGGAGGAGTGCGCGGGGAGGCGTGGCGGTGTATGGAGGGGATAAACACAGTTTGTTTTGGATGGGGGACAGCCGGGGGGAGAGAGGTAGAGGCGGCAGAGACCGTGAGAGAGTCGGCAGCCAGTGACAACCCAGGAGCCGAACGCGCCCACGGTGAGTCTCTCTGCGCGTAAAACAGCTGGAGCGCCACCATCTCATCTCCGAGGTGGGAGAGAATATCTGGTAACTGGTGATTATATGAACTTGTTGGGGAGGAGGGGGGGTAAATAGAAGTTTTTGAGGAATCATTTACCCCAGTGTACATTTGACTCCATATGGCTGTGCGCGGCTCTCGGGACCCAGAGGTTGTGAAACAGCTTTTACGCACCGGATAACGTTACAACCAACGACGATTTGGACCATTTTGCTCCAAGTGCCCAGAGGCGGTGAGTGGGGGGGGATAGCACTCCTGACGCTGCTCTCACACAGAGGAGACACACACACACACACACACACACACACACTTTGAGGGGAAGCGCACCTTGGCGCAGCAGCGGCACAGACACTGAGCGTCTTTGTGCGCGGCGCAGCGGCTGCTCCTCTGCGGTCGGGACTGTTGGTCTCCGGGGGGGGACGCGGACAAACAGTCCAACCAGAGGAAATTCCTCCGTCTCTAGTTTCTCAGTCCCTCTCTGCTCAGAGGGTTTTAAATGTGATGCTGCTGAAATGATGGGGCCTGCTGCCCTGGTTTGAGTCATTCAAACCAGAAACCAGGTTTTCTGGCTGCAGCACAGACAACTGAAAACCTCAGAAGTTCAGCCTTTCTAACTACATGAATTGAGTTCAACAGCTGTGAGGGTCCTTGAACAATGTCACCAATCTTCCCGAGACTCAAAATTTTATAGTGTGAACTTGTGAAGCTTTTCATGTCCATTCCTGTGGATCAAAACTGTTGATCCCACATGGGAATGTGGTTTTAAGGCATTCCAGTGAGTACTAGGGCAGCCTGATCAATCCAAAATGACACTAATCGCCTAAAAGTACAGAATGGCCCTTTTTTTTTTGTTAAACAGAGCTTTCATTAAATGTTTTGAATAGAAATTGGGACATGTACAGTGCAGAGGACAAGTCTTATTCAGCACCCCAGGAGGTTCCAGCGTTAGGCTGCATCACAGCCCTAGGATGCTGTTATTGACACTTTTGACAGCAAGGCATCACAGGTTCAAAAAGCAAAAAATGTTTGAGGTGTTTTGCTCCAAATTTAGTTAAATTGACACCACGCAAGCAAAAAATCCTTGTAAATGTGACATGGTTAGTTGCTCATATTTCAACCCTTTACATTAAAGTAATCATGAAACATTAATGTCTTAGTATTCTCAAACTAATGTGTCTAATATATATTTGCTCCCCATTTGGCCTCCGAGCAGCATGACTGAAACTCATGCTGTCATTTCACCTCTCAGATGTTCTCCCAGCTCTGTCTCGACACCACCTGGGTGCCGCTGCTCAGCCTGCTGCTCCTCTGCACACCGGCGGCACACACGGCAAAATGTCCCCAGCAGTGCGTTTGTGACCAAATTCAGCTCACTGTGGCCTGCGTCAACAAGAACCTCACCCAAGTTCCTCCGACTGTTGATGAGGTTTTTATGTCTGCATACTTACTGGTATCTCTGTAATCTCCTTGATGTCAGAGACACCATCTTTAATGCCTGTCTTCATTGTAGATAACAGTGAAACTGGATCTCAGAGGGAACGAGATTCAGGAGCTGCCCACGGGAGCTTTCAAACACACTCCCTACTTGACTCACCTGTCGCTGCAGCGCTGTAACATTCGCAGGGTGAAAGAGGGGGCCTTCCGAGGCCTGGGCCGCCTGGTCTTCCTGAACTTGGCCAACAACAACATAGAGATCCTATACCAGGTAACCAGACACTAAATATACTGCAAATTGATCATACCAAATAGATAAAGTAATCCTGAGTTTTTCCGTTAAAACGAAACCCCCAATGCAGCAGGATTAAAATGGCAACTTTTTTTGTGTTCTGTGCGTCCAGGAGTCCTTTGACGGTCTGTCCTCACTCAAGCAACTGATGATTGACCGTAACCGTGTGGAGGAGATCCAGCCTGGAGCGTTTTCTCAGCTGGGCTTCCTGAACCTGCTTTCCCTTACACATAACCAGCTGGTCTACATCCCCAACTTGGCCTTCCAAGTACATACTACCTCATGCAAAACACCTGCAAACATGATTGAGTGAATTACAGAAAGCATCTCCTGTTGCCTGTCCTGATGCCGTCAATACTACAACAGGTCCGTTTCCCTTCCAGGGCCTGCAGAACATCAAATGGCTCCGTCTCAGTCACAACTCCCTGAACTACCTGGACATAGAAGCATTTGCTGGTCTGTTTACGCTCACCCGTCTTAGTTTGGACCACAACGAGCTGCAGTTTTTCCCCACTGAGACCATGACCAGGTGCGTAAATGGGGAAGTCATCTATAGATGTCTAGTTTAGAGAGGCTCAAAAGTAATTAGTCAAACCAAAGAGATCACATATACTTTTTTATCATGTAGACACTCTGTACCACAAATTGCAGAGGAAAACCTAATGACTACTGGCCAACCATCTTAACACCCTGCCAAACTCTATTACCAGGTGGAAAATTGGAGTTCCCATGCTAATTTTCCCACATTTGTTCCACGTTTGTGTGCAGACTGCCTCAAGTGACCCGCCTGGATCTGAGCTACAACCCAATGACTTACCTTGGAGAAGATGCAGTGTCCATGGCCAAGCTGACCCACCTCTTCTTGGACCACATGTCCCTGCAGGATTTGGCCAACACAGCAATATCAAAGTGCCCCAGTCTCGTCCACCTTGACCTCAGCTACAACCAGTTGCGTGTCATCCAACCCTTCTCTGAGGGCTCCCCTAAGCTGGCCCGCCTACACGTGACAGGGAACCCCATTTACTGCAACTGTTACCTGCGCCCACTCAGGTACAGAAGGCATCTACTGCATCATGGAGCAACCAACGGCCTAGGGCCAGTTCTTGCCCTGAATTTTCCTATCCCCTTCGACTGCAGGGAGTGGGCCATCCGCAGCAAGGTGAAACTGTTTGGGACCTGTGGCGGTCCGGCCCATCTTTCTGGAGAGAACCTGGAGGCTGTCCACCCTCCTGAGCTACGCTGCCAGAGCCAGGAGGCCATGCTGAAGGCAGAGTTTGAGGAAGCAACCAGAATCGCACCACCTACACAGGAGCCGGAGAACAAGGTCAAGTGTCCAGTCAACTGTGCGTGCGAGGTGAGCCTGTTGCATTATTGCCTCTATTGATATGTATATATACACCAAAACTTTGAACTTTTGGGGAAACAAACCAGTCAGATTTTGACCTCCCTGTCTATAGGCTGAGACACACCATTCCTCATGTGAGAACCGTGGTCACACCAAGGTACCCAGGGGTTTCTCTCCCAACACTCGTCTCCTTGACCTGCGAGGCAACAGCTTCCACTACATCCCCAGCAACAGCTTCCCAGGTGTCCCGCAAGTCGTGTCACTGCACCTGCAGCGGTGCAAGATTGTGGAGGTGGAGGGCGGGGCCTTCAGTGGGATGAAAGGACTGATCTACCTTTACCTGTCCGAGAATGATCTCACTTCACTTAGCCCTGATGCCTTCAAAGGTCCACGATTGAAAAACTTTTGTTCAGTTTCCCATTCGGCTCTGCATTAATTGTTTAAACATTTCAGTTTGATGTCCACAGGTCTCCCTCAGCTAACATACCTCCATTTGGAGAAGAACCGCTTCACCAGTGTCCCTAGTGAAGCTTTCAAACTGCTGCCAGGCCTGCTTGCCCTCCACTTAGAGAACAACTCCATCTCCAGACTCGAGCCAGGCATTCTGAGTGGAGCTGAGGGTCTCAGGGCCCTCTATCTGACTGGGAACGTCATTGACCACATATCCTCCCGGGCTCTAGACCAGGCTAGTGACCTCGATACACTCCACCTGGGAGAAAACAAGCTGAAAGATGTGCCCACAGAGGCACTGAGCAAAGTGGGAAACTTGAGAGACCTGAGGCTGTCTGGGAATTCAATTCGCTGGGTGGGGCCCAACGCTTTCCGATCATTGGAGAGGTCACTGAAAGAGCTGTATCTGGATAACATGGGACTTGAGAAGGTCAGTAGATTGTACTCTACCTTGGGGTCGTCAGGAAAACCCCAACATTATTCACAGGGTTTCGTCTAGCTCAATTTTATGGCATGGTAGTAGGACTGTTAATCAGCTTTCTTTGTTTTCTCTCTGTCTGAAGATGTCACAAAACTCCCTACTAGGACTGGGTGCAGGATTGAGGAGTCTTTTCTTGGAGGGCAACCAACTGGAGGAGGTGCCCGACCTCCACCCACTCACCTCTTTGGAAGTCATCAACCTCGCTGACAACCCTCTGATGTGTGACTGCCCTCTGCTGCCACTACGACTGTAAGTCAGAATTCACCCATGCATACAGGCGTGAAGTACAGGAATTTCTGAAGAATATATAATAATATCCCTACGTTGCCATTGTCATAATATAGCAATGGATACTGCTTTGTAATGATTTTATAACACAAATTCTTCATCTTCATCTAGCTGGATTGAGAAAGTCAACTTGAAGGTACGAGCCACCTGTGCCAACCCCCCTGAGCTGAAGGGTCGCAGAGTCAAAGACGTCCATGTTTTCAGGGCCTGTCCAGGAGGCGAGAGCCTCCCCTCTGTGCCGAGTGTCACTTCAAAGCCAGCCAAAGCTCCTAAGGCGACCAAACCCAAACCAACACACCTCAATGCCCATCGCCAGGTCAAAATGTTTAAAGCCAAATCAAAGCAACGCAAGATTTCAAACACAAAACCAGCAGCATCCAAGAAAACAACCAAGAGACACAGCAGGGCATGATTCTGCTGAATATGTGTCTGGCCTTCCTGTAAACTGGCAACTGTTTAAAATCTTTAAGGCTAAACCATAAACTGAACTGTATTGCAACATCTGTCAGCAATTTAGATAACAGTGTATTACTTTTCAATTGTATAATATTCCAGTGTTCTTGGCTTGTGTTTCCACTTTGCTGGATAACTACAAAATGCAATTTGGGCCTTCTTCTGTATATCCAAGGAATTCTGCATCGGCATCGGCACTAAAATTGGGTATATCTGTACCGATGATCACCGAAGTCCAACATTTCTTCTTTTTCAAGTCAGTTCAAATGCAGCACTGCAATTGTTTTTTTCCTTATTAACAAATGAGGTGAACAAAAAAACCCATCATGATAAAATACAAGCATGGGTCATATCAACCGGAATTGAAGAGCCAGCAAAGAAGTGTTAAGTCACACTTTCCACATTTACTTGTCAAACAAAATTAAAAAAGGGTCAATACTACACAAACAGCATTCGTTTGCTGTGAAACCCATTACAAATTAAATGAGCTAGTTTTTAAATGCTCTCCATCCAGTATACATTTATGTTGTATTGTCTTTTTAATCTTATTTTCTGAGCAGACATACTTCTAACATGTCTTCATTCTTCTATCTTCAACTGTTCTGTTCAGGTCAGCTTTATTTTATAACCTCTCATCAGTATCTTTTAGTTGTTCCAGTCTTTGACCTCTCGCTTCAGAATTGTTGCTTTGTTTTTATTCACACTGTCCCACTGTCTTGCTTCCCTGATCATTCTTCACAATCCTCTTCAGTTTTGCTCGGCCCTCTTTCTTGATGCGTTGTGTTTTCCAAGTAGGCGCCAACTGGTGGGGCAATGGCTGTCTCCATCTCTATCTCCTCCACTTTCACATGCACTGCAATGACTGAAGAGTTTAAGGGGGGAAACATGAGCAGATGATCAAACTGCAGACATCAGCATATATGACTTTTGTCCACTTACTTTCCTGCTCTTCTGGCTCAGTTTTGGGTTGAATCATTGGCACGTCTGTAGGGAGTCTGTTGCCTACCGATGCTGGAGGATCATCAATGCGGGTTACCCCCGCACGCTGACCATTGTCATCATCACCTTTAACGTCTTCATCTTTGTTTGAGTCCTGGGAGTGCAGTCTTTTCTTTGCATTCCTCCTCCCTGAATAGAACAAGTAAGACGTTTAGCACTATTAGATCTTCTTTACAAAAAGATGACACAATAAAAGACTTGTACATCTGGGTAAAAACATACTCCTTTTCCGGAGCATAGGCTTGATTTTCTTGGTCGGTGTCATCTGGCTTTCAACGGCATCAACTTGAAAATAGAGCAAACCATGTGTCAGACATTTAATGTATGTACAGATCCACAATAGAAGGTACACTTATCCACAACACCACACCACAATTGTTCTTATGGATGCAACATCAGTTACAGACTTAAAAAGTGCTTCATCATTGGTCTTGACAGAGTCATATTCTGCTGATATAGCTGCCCAATTAAAGTGACATCATGAACTCTGCACAGACAATGTTACAAATTGCAATTGCAATAAAGGTACTCTACAATATTTTTGTATAGCATCAAACAACTATTAGCTATGGCATCTTGAGTACCGACTAGTCAAACTCCCTCTGTGATTGTTGATATCCGAGCTTTCCCCAGAAGAAAAAGCTGTGCCAGGATTGGTTGATTTCCAGTGCTTATCCTGTGACAACACAGCACCACCTACTGCTTGGAAGCCACTGAAGACTCACCATCTCTTAGTTTTATGCACAGATTTGGTGGGTACAAGCAAAGCACACCAATTTCGGTCCATCGACCCACCTTTTTGGGTCTGAAGCCTCACTATCCACATGAGGATCGACCCAACTTTTTTGAGTTCATGCTAGTGTGGCCAACATTAGCAGCAGGCAAGTCTATTCCAATAGACACCCAAGATATAAAATATACACCTCAAACATAATACGGCATTGTTAGGGTCTGTGTTTTGAATAAGTGTTTACCGAGTCCAGGGGGGGGCTGGAGCTGGTAGCCTGTGAGGTCGCACCAGCCAACAGGACAGATGTCTGGGGACTGGTGGTCGACCCACTGATCAAACTCGTCGTCCCAGCCATCAAAGTGGATGAGCAGCAGGCGGCCGACATAGCGCTTCACGGTGGCCACGCACACCAGCCGCGGCTCCATCAGGTCCACCGCCTCCAGCTTCATGTTAGGGTAGAAGCCATGACTTTGGGAGTCCTGCGACAAGAGGAAATGATCACTATGGCTACCTATGATGGTTGAAGAAGTGTGGTCTAGACAGGGAATGTGGTAGTGCTTTGTAGCTGCTCTAGCTTCCGACTTACCGTGTTGAATAGCGACGTCGGTGACGCTTTAGCTTTGGTCTCCTCCAAATAGTCAGCCCATTTGAAAGTCTTTGAGTCATAACCTGCCAGGGGAACATCAAGAAAAAGGCCGCTGAAGAAACTGCCACCAGCAGATACAGACAAGAGCTGAGTGAAGTGAGGTACAGACGTGTTAATATTTACCATGAGGTACTGTGAGAGGGATGTTGTTCTTCTGACAGAAGTTCACAGGAAGGACGGCGTGAGAGGAGGCGTGGTAACAAACCCAGTCGTTGCTCGACTTGGCGCCGTCCATGCCGACCATGAGGTAGCCATCCAACAGCACCTGTGGGGGAAGTGGAGAGTTAGAGTTGAGGAACAATACAAGCGAGCGTTCCAACCTCTTTACCTTTTGAATTGTGGCCACGCAGATGTTGCCCAGGTTGAGCGGATCGATGGCTTCGAGCTTCATACCCTCCTCAAAGAAACATCCCTCCATGTAAACAAACCGAGGCTGAAGGAAACACAGAGATGGTTGACACCCATGGAGAGTTTTATTTGATTTTTCACACCAGCAGAGGCTTCACGCCGAACATCATTCCTTTGACTTTATCCATCATGTGGGAAGAGAACAAGGAGCATGTAAGATAGCTTTAAATAAACCAAACTAAACAGTACTTTTCATGAATTAGGGACGCTGGAGACGTGCTTAGAATAAAGAAAAACATATCTAAGGAATCAAAGTAGTACAGACAGGGAAGCTGTTACAACTACAGAAATTATCCATTAGAAGACTTAAATACACTTCTTGTTAATTTTCAGCAATCAATGTTTAATAACTTATTTCCCATCATAATCTTGATCAGCATCTGAACAGCCCCCCAGTGTGTTTGCCATTTCAATTTATAAACAGTTGTTTCATTACCGTCCTAAAGAGCAGGGATGCACTATCAATGTTTCTCAAACCCGTGACAGAAGACTCAACACCACTTCCTATAATGACGAAGAAAAACATAATGAAACACTTGGATACTGGACTTGAACTTGGATACCGTGACTGCGCACACAAATCCAGACTCTGCGCTCTCTGCCTCACCTGACGATTTGATAGCGTGACCGACTCTCTTGGACCAGCCCGCCGGGTGCAGGACGGGGCTGCTCATGTGGCACCAGAAGTCGGAGACCATGTCGTCCGCCGTGTCGTCCTGGTCCAGGTACACCAGTCGCAGACGGGTGCCCACGATGTTCACGATGGTGGCCCTGCGGCTCAGGCTGACGTGTTTGGGGTCCACCACTTCCACCAGCATGCCCACTCTGAAAGAGTGCTTCATGCTGTCTGCCAACTGTGAAGACAACAGCAGGACGGTGAATTTAAAAAACAAACAAACAAAAAAAAACACTCAGACATTAATGACGAAGGGATCAGAAGTGTTTTTTTTTTACCTGCAGGTAGAAATCAACAGGGAGCGTGTGGGCACCCATCAGCTTCTTCATGAGATAATCTTTCCAGTTAGAGATGTTCTGCTTCACATCTACAATACACACTTATCAAATTAGACAATAGTCCTTTCAGTTCTCTTTTGGTTTTTATCCCTTTTCTCCCTCAAATATCGATTCAGGCTGGGAAGATAGCAAAAATTGTTGGGGGATACCACATGGAGGTCCGTACGCACCTTGTGGTGGCACCAGCAGCTTGCTGGTGATGGCGCAGCACCCGATGGGGTTCAGCTCCCCCGAAACAAGGCTACACCAGAAGTCCCGGCTGCTGTCGTGCTCGAAGCCCTCGTACCTCAGCAGGGCTTTGTATCCTAGAAGCAAAGGACGATAAGAGAAATACTACTGATGCTTCACTGTGCCAATGATCTTCACATCAAATAATAATAATAATAATAATAATAATAATAATGATAACAATAACTTTAATTTGTAAAGCACCTTTCAAAAACCTTAGATCGCTTTACAGAAAAGTAAACAAAACAAAAATTGGTCAGTGCAATCAGTTAAGGTTACAATGAAGGCTTTGAAGTGGATTAGTTTGGTGTGAAATGAGAAAAATTATTTTGTATTAGTGACTTCTTTATGATAAAATAGTAACAATAACAGATGTTAAAGCTGTCAGTTAAAGCTGCAAAGAGAAACCAGCAGAAAAATTACTTAATTTCCCAGAAGTCCATCTCAGATTACGGGTTTGTAACTGCAACTCGAGTAAACAAACGTTGAATGAAATGAAACGTGTCACCTTGGTGCAACAACATCACTCAAATATGACACGGGGGCGAAGCAACATCACCTGTCCATTGTTTGATTTGAGCCCACCGCAACATTTTATCTTTGGACTTTGAGGACCCTTAGTTAGGAATTTCCTGGGTGTCCGACCAGTACACTTGTGTCAAAAATGATATGTAAATACACTGAATGTTGTTGCGCCGAATGTTGTAGTAGGGGAAAAAAACAAACGTATTTCATTCTTTTTTCAAGCAGCTTTAAGGCTCAACAGTACGACACCCACAAAACACTTGACTCCACACACTCTGCCATGCACACCTGCGACCTGGATGACCGTGGCGATCCAGTAAACTTTACTGGGCAGGACCGCGTTGGTGTTCAGGACCTCCACCTTCATCCCCACTGTGATGTCGTCCCACTGGTCACACATTGGGGCCTGCGGTGGGCACAATCCAAAGACGTTACCGTGAGGCTTCTGTTCAATTTATGCATTTGCTGTTTCCATGACAACCTTGCTTATTACAGTTGCATGAAACATACTATTCTGCTCTTCAACCGTTGCTTCATCGTCTTTTCTGCTACTGTGAACTTTTTTCCCCTAAATTAACACAATTCAAATACATACGATGAAGAAAAGGTGGCTTTACATGGAGCCTAATATTCCAATTACAATTGGAAGGACATAGGAAGGAAGCGTCGATCGGCAACATCTAATGACTCACGTGTTTAAAGCAGAACACGGGTGCAGCCAGAGATGTTTCTTGGTCCAAGTATGCCCCCCACTCAAAAGTACCAGGAGATACTGCAGAAAAAGAGCCAAATCATAGTTAGTCTGTGTGTGCTTGTGCGGGTGTGTGTGTGTGTGTGTGTGTGTATGTGTGTGTGTGGTTATTGCACGCTCACCATCCATTTCAACTGGTGCTGGAGGGGTTTGTTTCACTTTGTTCAGCACTATGGCCCTTTTTGAGGGAGGCTTTCCCTGAAAAAACAAACAAACAAACAAACAAACAACAATTTTTTAATTTTTTTATTAAAACGATCAACAAAATGAAGCATCTCTCTTACCGAACATGAAGCAGTCAGGAAAAATAGGGAATATCAAACAGGGGATGAAAATGTCAGAGCAGGTTTGTTGAGTTGATCCCTTCTAAAGGGATTCCTTAGGAGGTCTAGTTTTCGTGTGGGTGTCAACTGTGTGAGGGGAGTGCATGTTAGCCATGTGTTCCATGGTTGAGGAGTTTATAAAGTGACATAAAACGCAAACGTCCATCTTGAACTTTTTGGGTTTCAGATGACGGAAGATTCGGATTTCTGAAGCAGTGGGTGGACACTTCTTCTGTGGAGGTGACGGCTTTGAGTAACACCGCCACCTTGTGTTAGCTACACATCATGCTTTCATGTGGATTTTAAAATATTGATCAAGATGATCAAAATACTAATAAATTAGAGTAGGGTCCTTTTCATGCATCCAAGTGGTTCTGACTGCTCACTTTACACAATTTACAACATTGATTTAATATTCTAAAAAATGCCTCAATTCGTCCTACCTAAAATATGCATTTGACTCATTTGTTTGGATTTTGACATTTTAAAAAGGTTAGGTATTTTTGATATCTTACAAATCTAGGTTTTGCATGAAGAAATACATACTCCAGCAAGCTGTGCTTTTATTTGTAAGCTGCTCAATGTGTTTGTTATATGGTAATTACAATAAGAAATTACAATACAGTTCTCTATAATCGCACAAATCAAAACCAGAAGTCCTGGTGTCAACTAAAAAAGGCAAAAATATCAGTGAGCCTTTATTAACTGTGATGGGCCTTTACCATGAGACGGGTAGAAAAATGTGCACACTATAATCCAATTCATAACAAACAGTTATCTCGCAGGACAAATTTCATATCATGTCCCACCCTCCACAGATGCCGGATGCCCGTGAAAGTCTTTTCTCTCTCAAAAATGGTGAGTAGGTCGAATGCTTCCCCTTATTTCACTGAAAAGGCAGCCGCTCCTCACCTGCAGGCGAGCCAGGATGGACGACCTCTTAGAGTTGGACGAGTAGGAGCGCGAGCAGGATGTGCTGCAAAAACGTTTGGTCCTTGAATAGAAGGTGCTGCTGTTGCCTGCGGTCCCACACATCTCACAGACCACTGCAAAACACAGATAAATAAAGAAATATCTCATTGTTATCTTTGAAAAACACAAAAAACATTTGGGGAATTTTCATCTGAATTGCTCATCTGGGCTTCACCTGGCTTTTCCCCTTTGAGGCGATTCCCCATCTTCCTCTTTCTTCCTTTCGGATGTTCACGTCCAACTCCTTCATCCGAATCATCGAAACTAACAACCACCTCTTCTTTGTTTTCCATCTATGTGTGTGTGTGTGTGTGTGGGGGGGGGGGG
>CAESWR010000838.1:137072-150232 GCA_903171835.1 Mullus surmuletus
TTTTTCCTTTGCACACACACTCATTCCGGCTCAACATCCCCCCTCCGCCTCTTTTGCAGACGGGCCCCTACCTGATCCATCAATGGTTCGACCAACAGGGCCAAATCAGATGGTCAACAGGATGCAAGGCCCAGGTAAAGAGCCTCCTGGGACCGGGATAGGTAAAGAGCCTCCTGGGACCGGGATGGGGGTTTCCCCTGACATTCATTCAGGCATGGCGGACTACCAGAGGGTTGCCGCCACTGTCACCAGAGCGAAAAAAAATAATGTATTGATTGAATTACACATTTAACATGGATAGTGTTCAGAATAATGACTTGGGCATTAAACATATTTCCACAGGTATCCGTTGCCAGTTTTATAGAGCTAGTTTTCTCTTTGATGTCGACAGTGTTTTAGGTTTCATACATTTTTAGACCCAACTACCGAGCATGAACGTACCATTTCAGATGACATAATACACAGGCTTACCTCTCACGTGAAATCCTGCACGTTGTATCATAACAGTCTCTGTTTTGTCAGGTATGAACCAGTTCAATCAGATGGGGATGCAGTCGATGGGCCAGAGGTCCACACCTCCTCTCCCCATGGGAACATCCAGCAATCAGGTCAGTACATTTTGACCTCTACATTCAAGGCTTTTAGTTTATATTTGCTAAATTTGGTCACCATTTGGTGATTAGTGGTGTTGTGATATTAAACAACCACAGGACAAGTGAAATATTGAAATGGCTTGGCGGCACATTTTCTTGCTGTTTTCATTGTTTGCCATCATTTTCAAAGTAAATTCATCTTTGAGAGCACCCTGCCTTTTTACATCTTCAGATGGGCATTGTTGGACCAAGGATGGGGCAGCCCAGCGTCAACCAGCTGCAGAACCAGTATCTGTCCCAGGGGCAGTTTCCAGGCTCCGGACCGGGTGTTGGAACACCCCAGCCTGGTGTGGCCCAGCAAGGAGCACAGGGAGGGATGGCACAGGTACGTCCCCTCTGTCAGGTTTTGTCATTGGTGAATAAAGACCACCCGCAAGTGTTATGTGTTCTTCTAGAATCAGACCTTTGCCCATAACCTCATCCTTCTCCTTTGTCCTCAGACACAGATGGGGACTCCTCCCTCTCTCCCGGTTGCCAGTCCTCTAGCACAGCCCGGTTCTGCCGGCGGTCCCAGCAGGAGTCCCATCGGAGTCCCATCGGTCGGGCCACATGGTCCCCAGAGCGTCGGCGGCGGAGGCCCCAACTCTGCCGTGGGAGCCCCCACCTCCTCAATGACCCCGTCGAATGCAAACCAGCAGCCTAACTCCATCCCTCACCTGGGTCCCATGCGCGTCAGCTCGCCCTCACCCGCGCACAGCCGCTCGCCAACCCCCCACCAAACGCCGCCCAGGCTAGGGGGGTCCCAGACACCTCAGCCGCATACACCAAACGCGCCGCAGCTGGCTTCGTCTCAAGCCCCCCAGCAGAACCAGCTCGGCCAGGGTCCCGGTTCCAACAAGGCCCTCCAGCAGCCACACGTCAGCGCGGCAGGTTCCTCCACTCCATCTCACCCGGGAATGGGCTCCGGCTCAACACCACACGGTGCACAGCTGCCTCGCACTCCGGTCAGTGGGCTTCAGTGTACTCGCATGTCATCAACAAATATCTTGAATCCTCTGATCAGTTGTGATCTGATTGTTTGTCTTATTCTGATTTACCACTCTAGCACTTCAGAACCTCCTTTTCCTCAGGGTTAGGTTTCTCCTCTATGGCTCACATGATTACTCAAGTAATTAGATGTAAATATCACAAAAAATGATGGAGGAGTTTTGGTCTGCCTCAAGTACTTATTTATTAAACAGTTTTCGCGCAAAATTAATATTATTGGGACTGTTAACGATAGCAACGTGGTCAAGTATCCATTGAGACGCACCTTCAAAGCCGGCTGTTTATACCCACCGGCAGAATTTTATTTCAAGTGATGATTTGCCTGAAATAAGTGAAAAGATGACTTTGTAGGCAATCCAATTACTCAATTAATTGAATGGAATATTTGGCAGTATTTTTACTTTTGCATAAATAAAAGTAAAAAGAATGTCTCATAGTAAGTTGAGTAAGAGTAAAGAAACTATTGGGAAAAAAAACAACTCAAGTACAATGTTTTTCAAAATTATTGGATCGCTGCAGCTCGAATCTCCTCCGTAATTGTTTGTGTGTGTCCTTGTGTTCAGTTGTCCCAAAAGGGCTCGTTCCCAGCGGATAGCCAGGTCCTGACCCCCGCCTCCGTCAGCAGCCTGGAGACCTCCTCCCAACAGCCGCATTCGGACACCTCAGCCGCCAACCTTGACCCCAAGATGGAGGTCAAGCAGCAGGACGAGGAGGAGGAGAGTGACGCTCCTGGGAGCTGCTCAAAGGGCGGGAAGCTGGCCAACCTCAAAACTGAAGAGAAGCCCGTGAAGGCTGAGGTCAAGAAGGAGGAGTACTCCGGGGAGGGAGGGAAAGGCGTTCCCATGGACACGTCGGTGCCAACGTCGGCCGTGAAGACGGAGGACAGGAAGCCCGAGGTGAAAAAGGAGGTGAAAAAGGAGGTGAAAAAGGAGGTGAAAGAGGAGGAGACGTCCGAGGGGTCTGCTCCGACAGCGCCAGCGAAAAAGAAGAGTAAGTTTGAATTCAGTTTGTTTTGCAAAACATTCAACATTTTTGGAATGCGATGGATTTTCACTCACATTCTCTTCTACAGTCTTCAAGCCGGAGGAGCTTCGTCAGTCTCTGATGCCAACACTCGAGTCTCTCTACCGACAAGACCCTGAGTCGCTACCTTTCAGGATGCCGGTCGACCCGCAGCTGTTGTGCATTCCTGTATGTATACATGAAGAGCTTCAAAACCTGCCTGGACAACAACTTGTTCTAACTTTATTTACTGATCTCAGTCTCATGTTTTGGTCAATTTGTGAGATCCGACATCTCTTGACTATAGTTGCTGCTTCTCTTGCTTTACCTAAAGAGGCGGTACCTTTGGGTCTTTTTTTAATCGTATGCTCATTGTGACTTTGCAGGACTACTTTGACATTGTGAAGAATCCCATGGACTTGTCTACAATAAAGCGGAAGCTCGACACAGGTTAGCGTTTTGCTTTCCACCACCATGTCATCATCTTTACTGGTTTATGATTCCAGTGCAACATAATCAGCTGATTTCTTCTTTTGGTTCTGGTTTCAGGTCAGTACCAAGACCCCTGGCAGTACGTAGATGACATCTGGCTGATGTTCAACAACGCCTGGCTGTACAACCGCAAAACGTCGCGCGTCTACAAGTACTGTTCCAAGCTGGCCGAGGTGTTCGAACAGGAGATCGACCCCGTCATGCAAAGTCTGGGCTACTGCTGCGGGAGAAAGGTCAGGAGGCAGATAAATACTCAGAAAGACAGAAATGTAGCTTTGTAGCTTTTTTGGCAATGTACTTGCCAAAAACAACAACACAGTACACACATAAAATTTATTTAAAAAAATGTATATGCAAGAGGATAAAAATGACCTATGGTCAGAGAATTCAACAGCAGTTGTCAATAATGCAGCGCATACATGCGTTTGTGTGTTTTTCAGACAACAGAAATTAAGCCCCCCCTCACTTTGCATTTGTAAACGGAGGCGGCAAAGTGGGCTTGCATCTAAATTTGGCCTGAAGGCACGCCACTGCCGTGTCACATTTCAAATCTCATCAGACTCTGCTATTTTTGGTTTTGTGGACAAATGACAAAAGTGATTGGCCCTTATTTTCAGAGACTGACCGAAGGGCCGGCGTTTTGACAATGCCACCTTTACCATAACGCTTTTTCACAAGCTCCACCTAGACCAAAATACAAAATTTCATCCATTTACTCATAATCAATGCTGCTCATTCTGTTTAGTGTTGTGAGACTTGTGCCAATCTCTGGCAAGAGCCAAACGTAACTGTGTAAACTACAACAGGAAGCCGAGAACGAAGTATTGGAATCAGCATGGGTATTGGGTGTGTTGAGTTGATGTTATGGTCAGAAAGACTAAACTGTTTCTTTGCTTCCTCTCCCCATCAGCTGGAGTTCTCTCCTCAGACTTTGTGCTGCTATGGAAAGCAGCTGTGCACTATTCCAAGAGACGCTGCTTACTTCAGCTACCAGAACAGGTACGGCGGTAGAAAACTAGCCTCGTAGCGCAGGTGAAAGCCAGATGGATCAGCTACTAAAACAGATCAGTGTAGAGATTAAGTTGATTTCAAGTATCCATTTGTCTGTTAAAAAACAAACAAACAACAATTTCCTGGAACGCTTTCCTTCATTTCACATTCCCTCATTGTTAAAATGCCATGGCGTTAGGTATAACATAGAGGCATTTTAAATAGTCGGTCTTTTCTGAACAAATTCCTGGTGCTTTTGATTGGATAAATCTGTGACCTGTGCAAATCAGTGCACTTTTTTTTCTTAAAAGAACCCCACTTCTTAAAAATATTTCCTCGAAAACTTTATCGGAATGTGAAAAGGCCGATTTTAAAATGAACTGCTTTGTTGAGGGGCTGAGCAGCCACGTGTGCTTACGTGTTCACATTTGTTCAGTGTCTGTGCGACGTCCTGTGCTCCGACTTCCTGTCCCAGCTCCCCCTCTGCCCTCTGAGCTCTACTTGCCCGTCAATTCTGCTCCTGCTGCTGTTAGCCGTGATTGTGATTGTTGTTGCTCATCCTCTCATGTCCAATATGCTAATCTGTGCTCTGCCTTGGCTCTCTGCTGTGTTGTCTTGAATGTTTGTCCTGTCATGTTCCATACCACTTGTCCGTCCTCTCTTCCAATGGCTGTGATCTCCCCATTGGCTTGATGTCCGCCTTGCCCCACCATGACCCTCCAACCCCCCCCCCCCCCCCCCCCCCCCCCCCCCCCCTCTCCCCATCCCTCCCATCACTGATACCCACCCGCCCCGCTCAATCTCATGACTGGCTGTTGTGATGACGACTTCCTGCGTGCTCCTACTTCCTGCTTGCCCTGCTTGTGGCTCCCCTGCCTTGCCCATGTCGTCTTCCGATTGGTGACGGCCCTCCTGCGCGCTGTCTGTGATTGACTGTGCTGTGGGGGAACGGTGTAGTTCACCAAAATTTGGGCTTGTTGCTAACAGGTACCACTTCTGTGAGAAGTGTTTCAACGAGATCCAGGGTGAGACCGTTTCCCTGGGCGACGACCCCACTCAGCCTCAGACGTAAGCTCTACAACAACTTTCAACACAGTAAAAACATGCTTGAAAAGTGGCTGCCAAATTTTTATCACTTTTTTCTATATAATTAAATGTTATAAACAAGCACGGTAACTGCAGCACTTTATACAGTGTTACATTTAATCAATTATTACAGTGTACAGATATGTAATATGTATAATAAATGATAATAATAATGATAAAGAGATACTGTAAGGTCGCTTGTGCTCAGTACACATTGTCTTATATCTGTGACTGGAGGTCAGTCTTGTTGTTCTAAATGGTGTATTACCTTTTTATTTTAGATCAATTAACAAAGAACAGTTTGAGAAGAAGAAGAATGACACACTGGATCCTGAACTGTAAGTTGATCCCTCACAAATGCTGTATTTTGGAAACAAACCAATGTTGTAGAGATCAGAGTGTGACTTGTGCCTTCCTCCCTCCCTCTCGTTTGAAGGCTTGTTGAATGTCTGGACTGTGGACGCAGGATGCACCAGATTTGTGTCTTACACCACGAGACAATCTGGCCATCAGGGTTAGTATGCATTTTTAAACTTTGTACACATGTGACTTGGAGTCGATTCACTTACATTTTCTTTTTTTTTTTTTTTTCCAGTTTTGTATGTGATGGCTGCCTAAAGAAGACAAATAAGACGAGGAAAGAGAACAAGTATTGTGCAAAAAGTAAGTACCGACGTCTTTGATTCTCTCCTGGTTTGCCCTGAGATTTTGTTTTTTTTTCTTTTTCAATTTAACCCACTTATTCCAACTGTGACTGCAGATTTAGCATGCTCTGCTTTTAAATAATTAAAATCGACCATCGACATTTAATGTTCGTGTTTTCAGACATTAGGTATAAAGAGTGTTGTTTTTTCATTGACAGTTGACAGATCTTCACAGCCGGCGTGTGCGGCATGCCCACTTGAGCCGCCACTCTTCATACCTAATGTCTGAATACAAGAGCATAAAACATCTGTAAAATTGAGATGACATGATGAACAAGTTTGAGCTAAAATCGACAATGCTTTCCCTTGTGTTCTTTCGTTGCAGGGTTACCCCAGACAAAGTTGGGATGTTTCCTCGAGTTGAGGGTGAATGATTTCCTGAAGCGTCAAAACAGTATTGAAGCTGGAGAGGTGTTCATCCGTGTGGTGCACGTGTCTGACAAAGTTGTGGAGGTCAAACCGGGCATGAAATCGAGGTTTGTGAAGTCAAATAGTTGGACTTGAATGTGAGAAGAGCCTTTTCCTATTCAGGGTTTAGTGAACAGACTTTTAAAAAATCCAGTCTTTGTCTGTGCGGTGGTGCTGCTCTAAGGTTTCGTTCGTAATAAGGGGTTTTCCCTCACCCTTGTCACCAAGTACTTCTTCACAGGGGATTTGTCAGATCTCTGTAAATAACCAAATATTTATAACTGTGACCTGCTATGCGTTAATATGCCAAGAGATAAATCTACAGAGGTGGGTAGAGTAGCCAAAATTCGTACTCAAGTAAGAGTACTGTTACTTAAGAAAAACACAACCCAAGTAGAAGTGAAAAGTAGTTGTCTAAAAAATTACTTGAGTATGAGTAAAAAAAAGTACTTGAAGAAAGTAGTGAGTAACTGAATTCATGCACTTAAATAAATAATATATTACAATCAGACAGCCCCTTTAAGTAAAATGATAATAAATTAAATCTTTATATAAATGTAAATAAATTAGCTGTTCTCTTGCAACATTAGCTAAACATGCTTTATATATGCGGCCACGATTGTTCCTCCTCCCCCTCTTAAGTAGCGCAGACCGTTGTTCCCTCTGCCATTTTGCGTGTGTATTCCTTTTGTCTGTCAGCTACGCATGTACACGCCATAAGTACACACCCGGCCACTAAGAATTTGTGTGGTAATGTGACTGAATGGCTACCTTTGATTTTCATTTTTGATTGGTGAAATAGTCATTTCAGCAATCAAAAATGTCCCTTTGCGGAAGTGTCTCTAACACAATAAAGATGCATAGAATCACTTGGATTAAAAGAGACAACTAGCCGTGGAAAGTTTCTTCTTCACAAATATACATAAGTAAAATTAAAAGGTATTGTGCATTAAAGTTGCTCATAGAAGGTCAATTTATACAGACATATAATCAAGTAAATGTAACACAGTAAATGTAACTCATTACTACCCACCTCTGTAAATCTCTGTTATAAGTTGTCGTATAACTAAACTGAATTGAGTGGAGTTGGATGGGTGAAGTTTGATGGCTCGAGCATTAACGTTAACTGATACTGCCGTGTTTTCGTGTGTCAAAAAGAACATGTTGACATACGTATCTTAAACCTAAATAAATACCTAAAACGTTTTTTTTTTCTCTACAGATTTGTGGATAGTGGGGAGATGTCGGAGTCGTTCCCATACAGGACAAAAGCCCTTTTTGCCTTTGAGGACATTGATGGGGCAGATGTCTGCTTCTTTGGTATGCATGTTCAAGAGTACGGATCGGACTGCCCTCAGCCTAACCAGAGGTAAACAGATGTTGAATGTGTTAATAACCGTTCATTTTCCACAATTTGAAAGTGGAAATTTCAAAAAATGTTGAGTTATCAGTCGTCAACATAATGATATTCAAATTTCTTCCTGTTTCACCCTTTCAGGAGAGTTTATATCTCCTACCTGGACAGTGTGCACTTTTTTCGGCCCCGCACTCTAAGAACAGCAGTTTACCATGAAATCCTGATTGGCTACTTGGAGTATGTGAAAAAGTTAGGGTAAGTGCAAGAGGATAATTTTCCCTCAAAAACTCCTGGGTCACTATGTCAGTGTTTGTTTGTTTTTTTTCTCACCATGTACAATGTCTTGTTTGTCCTCAGCTACACGACTGGCCACATCTGGGCCTGTCCGCCCAGCGAAGGGGACGACTACATCTTCCACTGTCATCCTGCAGACCAGAAGATCCCCAAGCCCAAGCGCCTGCAGGAGTGGTACAAAAAAATGCTGGACAAAGCCGTAGCGGAGCGGATAGTGCATGACTACAAGGTATGAAGGTGGCACTTGTTGGAATGTCGATGTTGGGAATTGGGATTGGGAAAACTGTTAATGCACTATGTAGCTGTGCTGAGCTTTATAAAACATTAACTCTCTTCAATTGCCTCTGTAGGACATCTTCAAGCAGGCAACAGAGGATCGTTTGACCAGTGCCAAAGAGTTGCCTTACTTCGAGGGTGACTTTTGGCCCAATGTACTGGAGGAGAGCATCAAAGAACTGGAGCAGGAGGAGGAAGAGAGGAAAAGAGAAGAGAACAGCACTTCTAATGAGTGTATTGATGTAAGAGATGAAGAAAAGGTTCTGGGCAGTGAGAATGTGTCACTCTTCCCGCCATCACTAACTCCCCTCCTCCCTATTGTGCAGGATACGAAAGGTGACAGTAAAAATGCAAAGAAGAAGAACAACAAGAAGACGAGTAAGAACAAGAGCAGCCTGAGCCGTGCCAACAAGAAGAAACCAGGGATGCCCAATGTCTCCAATGACCTTTCGCAGAAGCTCTATGCTACGATGGAGAAACACAAAGAGGTATGAGAAAAGGGAAGGATGCTTCTCTGCTTTTTGGTCGATTTTACCATACATCCGCTTTGATGGAGGATTGAAGAAGTCTACACATTGAATGTCAACAACAGCTCCACAGCCACATTTCATCATCGCCTCTTCTGCCCTCTCCACGCCGTAGGTGTTCTTTGTGATCCGGCTCATAGCCGGCCCCATGGCAAACGCCTTGCCCCCCATTGCAGACCCCGATCCCCTCATGGCGTGCGACCTCATGGATGGCCGCGACGCATTCCTGACGTTGGCTAGGGACAAGCACCTGGAGTTCAGCTCACTGAGGAGGTCCTTGTGGAGCTCCACGTGCATGTTGGTGGAGTTGCACAACCAAAGTCAAGACCGCTTCGTCTACACGTGCAATCTTTGCAAACACCATGTGGAAACTCGCTTCCACTGCACCGTCTGTGAGGTGAGTTGGGTGATGGGGACAACAGAAAATGACGAAAGAAGATATGTATATATTACACGGTTGATAATGTGATTCTGCCACCCCTAAAAAAAAAATCCACCATAAAAATTAAACATTGTGTCCTCTTTTACAGGATTACGACCTCTGCATCACATGTTACAATACTAAGGGTCATGAGCACAAGATGGAGAAGTTAGGCCTCGGTTTGGATGACGAGAGCAGCAACCAGGCCGCCGCCGCCACTCAGAGTCCAGGGGACTCTCGCCGCCTCAGCATCCAGCGCTGCATCCAGTCTCTGGTACATGCCTGCCAGTGTCGAAACGCCAACTGCTCTTTGCCATCCTGTCAGAAGATGAAGCGTGTCGTTCAGCACACCAAAGGATGCAAAAGAAAAACCAACGGCGGCTGCCCCATCTGCAAGCAGCTCATTGCTTTGTGTTGCTACCATGCTAAGCACTGTCAGGAGAACAAGTGCCCGGTCCCGTTCTGCCTGAACATCAAGCACAAGCTTCGTCAGCAGCAGCTGCAACACAGACTGCAGCAAGCACAGATGTTAAGAAGAAGGATGGCCAGCATGCAGAGAGTGGGGAAGCCTGCTGCTGGTGGAGGTCCTGGGGGCAACGGCTTGCCTTCTCCAGGAGCCAATAATGGAGCAACCGGTCCTGGTACGCCAACGTCGGTGGGCACACAGCCTCCTACTCCACAGACACCCACCCAGGGGAATTTGCCAGCACTCCCTCAGCAGCAAGGAGTTGGGATGGGTGGAATGGGAACTCCAGCACAGCAACAGCAAGTTCAGCAACAAAGTGGTGCAATGACCCCTCAACATCATCTCCATCATCAGTTTCAGTCAATGGGTGGAGGAGGTGGAGGGGGGATGATGAACTCTCCACAGCAACAGATGGTGCCTCAACTTCAGCAGCAGCAGCCTCCTAATGTCGCACAGTTGCAGCAGCAGCATCCTGGTGGTTTGCCGCCATACAACCCCAGACCACCAGGAGCCTCCCCTCTACACCAGTCGCTTGGCAAGCCTGGACTTGGCCCAGCCACCCCACCCCAACAGCAACAACCTAACCAGGGCCAGGGGGCCATGCCTGTACCAGGCCAGCAGCAAGGACCTCCTCTTGCTGCTGTAGAGACAGCCCTTAAAATTCAGCGACTAGCAGAGACCCAGAGACAGATGGCTCAGGTCCAGGCCCAGGCCCAGATCCGTGGATTGGGACAGGGGGGCATGATACCCTCTCATCCTCACCACCAGAACACCCAGAATCAGATGGGCATGACCCACATTGGAGGCCAGAACATGCCCCCTCAGGCGCAGGGAGTTGTCGGTAGGACTATGTTAGACCCACAGCAACAGGGAATGCTTGCTGGGATGCAACAGGGTGGCCCTCAGTCTCAGTTGCCACCTCAAGTTCAGCAGCATCTCCAGCAAGGAGCTGGTGGACAACTTCAGCCAACAAACCAACAGTGGGGTCCTGGTGGACCTCCCATAAACCCTCAACAAAGGGCGGGCATGATGGGTCACATAGCAGCACAGCAGCAGCCCACAGTTTCTCAGCAACAGCCACAACAAATGAATCAACAACCTCACCCAGGAAACCGTGGGCTGATGCAGGCGATGGGTATATCAGGAGGGGCACCGGGGGCTCCAACGGCAATAGCTGGAGCTGGTGGAACAGGAAACCTACCCCAGGCGGCACTGCAGGATCTCCTTCGAACATTGCGTTCCCCAAGCTCACCCCTTCAACAACAGCAAGTCCTCAACATCCTTCGGTCCAACCCAACACTAATGGCTGCATTCATCAGGCAGAGAGCGGCCAGGTACCAGGGTGGGCAGGGTGGGCCTGGAGTACCAGGAGGTCCTCCACAAGGCCCTGGTGGTGTGAGGTTCCAGGGGGCTGCTGGAGGGCTCCCAGGTGTAGGAGGACCAGGGGCTAATCAGCTACCCAACATGGATGGACAACAAGTTAACGTAAACCAGGCAGGTCAGCCAGGTCTGACCATGGCTCAGGGGGGCACAGCCGGAGGGAACATGCCCACCATGGCGCAACTTCAGCAGTTGCAGCAGCAGCAACAACAACAACAACAACAGAGGCCAATGTTACCTGGTAATCTGCAGCAACAGCAAATGGCTGCATTGCAGCAGCAGCAACAACAGCAGCAGCAACAACAACAGGGAGCGATGCAACCGGGGCAAAACATGTCCAACGTGGCTCCACAGTTCAGAGAACTTTTGATGAGACGACATCTTCAGCAGCAGCAGCAGCAGCAACAACAACAACAACAACAACAACAGCAGCAGCAGATGGGAAATCATGGGCAGTTCCAGCAGTCGCAAGGCCTCCAACAACAGCAAGGCCAGCAAGGCTTCATGCAACCTGGCCAAGGGCAGCCAGGGATGCCCCCCTCCACTCAACCCCAGCCTGGTGGAGGAGGTGTAGGGGGTCCTCAGCAACAGCAGCAACCAGTTGCACCACAGGGTGGACCAGGACAGCATGGCCAGCAGCAAGGCTACCCGGGCACTGTTTCTCAAGTAGCTTCAGCGCTCCAGCAAAGGCTGCATCAGATGCAGATGCACCAGCAGCAGCAGCAGCAGCAGCAACAGCAGCAGCAGCAGCAACAGCAGCAGCAGCAGCAGCAGCAGCAGCAGCAGAACCAGATGGGTGGGCTTCAAGGACAAGATGGTGGCCCAGGCGGAGGTGCTGGTGGACCGGGAGGACCGCCTCTGCAGCCTGGACAGGGAGGATCAGGACTAGGGCAACAACAGCAAGGTGGGGTCGGCGGGGGCGCCGGGCCCCCCCTACCACAGACGTCTCAAAGCATGCTTCATCAGAACATCCACCAGAGGCTCCTACAGCAGCAGCATCTGGGCGGGGGGTCTCCGGCCCAGCACAGCAGCCCCATGAGTCCACAGCAGCAGATGGCTCAGTCCCCCCACCCCCATCTCCAAGGACAAGGAGGACTCGGACCAGCGGGGTCACTCAGTAGTCAGGTCAGGTCACCTCAGCCTTCACCAAGACCGCAGTCGCAGCCGCCACACTCGAGCCCGTCCCCGCGCATGCAGCCCTCATCCCAAACACAGCCCCAGCCCTCACCGCACCGCATCTCCCCGCAGACCCAGACCGGCTCCCCCCACCCAGGCCACTTAGGCCAACACCACCCCAGCATGGCGCCCCCCCAGCCTCCGCAACCCCAGGCGCAGTCGTTGTCCCAGCAGCCGGGTAGCGCCGTCGACCCCGGGCAGTTTGCGTCGGACCAGAACTCTATAATGTCCCAGCTGAGCGGGATGACGGGGATGCACGGAGGGCAGGGGGGGCAGTCGGACATGCTGGGCGGGGGCAACAACAATGGCAGCAACAACAACCAGGAGCTGTCGACGAACATTAACCACAGCAGCTTGGACCTGATGTAGCCTCGACTCCGTACTGTCCTTCTGTCTCGATGCTCTGATCATTCGCCCCGAAATGACTAACCGTCTCAAATGAAGTGGATTTTGGGGTTTTAGAAGTTTTTATTTTCTATTTAAATATTTTTGTGATGTATAAATAAGAACTGAAGCTTCCTTCCTATGGGAGATGCAACATAAATCTTAGAAATCAATAAATGAATAAATTAAAACAATGGTAAGTTATTGCTGTTAATATATATCTATATATTTTTGCCAATTGTGTACAAAGTGGAAGGGCAATGTTTCAGGTTGAAGATATTTCTTCCTTAGTCTATGACAATATTTTTGGGGACTGAGAATTTTGCCTTTTTATGAATATTTTTAAGATTTTAAATGTGGCTAAAAATTAAAGTGAATTGACATGTATCTTTTTTTATCGTTTAGTTTTTTTTCCTTCATCAAATACCCAGTCATGATTGTATCTATTTTGCAGAGAATTTAAGTATATTTTATTTCTGAAGTAATCTTTTCTTTTTTTTTTCCGTCAAAAAGATCATAACACCATACATCTATTCCGTTAGCAAGGGGGGGGGGGG